>OV651816.1:30630601-31185601 GCA_927349885.1 Psylliodes chrysocephalus
GCCGTTTTTATATTTTATGGAATATATCTTTTATTTATGTTTGGAGAAGAAAATTGTTCAAATAAAAGTTACTTTTAATATTATCTATAATTTTTGTTTTATGTCAAAATTTCCTGAAATAGTCCGTATTCGAGAAATTTGACAAAATGTGCAAAATTCTGATTTTTATGAAAATTGTTGAACTAAAAGTTGTTTGCGATATCGATCTCTATAATTTTTGTTTATACATGATTTTACTAAAATGGACGGTAATGGAAAAGTGCTAAATTTAAATTTTTCAGTATTTTCGTTTTCAATGAATATCTATAGAAAAATGTTTCGAGGTAGATGATGTGGACAATGTATATATTTAGTTTATCCTCTAAACATTTATAGAGGTGCTGCAATAGGTTGTACAAAATAACCGGAAAAAGCCTATAATAACTAGATAGGAAAGTCATGTGTTGGACACATCAGATTTTTTTTGTGGGAAAATGTTACATAAAAAATAATGTACTTTTCTAGATAACAGGAATGTATTCTATGGAATATTTATATTTCTGTCGTGCCTAGAAAAATATTTGATATATGTATATTAATACGAAAACACCATGTATCTTAATTTCTTTATCCAATTTCACAAGACTGTCTAAAGAGGTGAATCGGTTCTAAAAATGTAGACATAATATTCAGGGTGTCCAGAAACGCTTTTCAAAGAATGAAACCACGAAATCTAGAGCTGATTTTATGACGATTTGGCCTAAATTACCTTAATACAAAAATGCTTCCTGAGGGAGCTAGGGCTCTTTGAAGATACCGCTCTAAAATCGGTTTAATTGAAATACCTTCAAAACGGATTTTTATTAAATTATATTATTCTGTACATTTATATATTTTTATTTGAATCTAACCAATCAAATTTCGTAAATAGGATTTTTTTAATGTAGTCATAAGCGGTTCGTTTAGGTGGGATATTGGATATTTTTATTTAGTTTTTTTTTTCTTTTAAGAATTCGCCATTTTGAAATCATATTTAAAAAGTTTCGTTATTTTCACACAAAACTGATGCTCTTGTCTGAAGTCTCCATGACCATCCGTTTTCGAGAAAAATCGATTTGAACTTTTCATGTTTCCATTGTATAATAAATAAATTATTTCTAAATTAATTATGATAAGATGGCTGTGGAAAATAAACGAAATAACAATTACATAAATGTCAAATGACTGGTGTTTCACACCGTAAGTAAGTTTTGTGTTACTTATTGTTTAGAATTATCTTAATTTCTAAAATATTAAAAGTTAAAGATGGTTCGGTTTAGTAATGAAAAATATGCTGAAATGCATTTAGTGCTTGGTGAAATGCAATGTAACGCGCTGGCAGCGTCACGTAGGTATGCCGAGAAATTTTCAAATAAGGGACATCCTGCTTTAAAAACATTCACAGTTCTTCATCAAAGACTTAGGGAAACAGGATTTGTAATTCCCAGTAACAACGAAACTGGTAGACATGCTGACGTATTCGAGGAATATGAGAATGGTCTTTTAATGGAAATCTAGGAAAACACTGAAATTAGCATAAGAAGATTAGCTGCAATGTATCCTAATATTTCTAAATCATCTGTGTGACACATTGTCCATCGTGAAAACTACACCCATTTCATTTTAGAAAAGTTCAGGCTTTTAGTGATGGTGAATTTCCTGCCCGGGTGGCTTTTTCTATTTGGTTACGAATGCAAGAAAATCGAAATCATCACTTCTTTTTAAACATTTTGTTTTCTGATGAAGCTATTTTCAAAAGAGATGGAATTTTTAATATGCATAATGCACATTACAACTCTTATGTTGGTGATAATCCTCATGTTATAAAGAAACTAAACATCAGGAAAGATTTAGCATAAATGTATGGATAGGTGTCCTTGGTGATAATCTGCTTGGGCCTGTAGAATTTTCCAATCGCTTAAATGGTGAGAATTATTTCGACTTTTTACAAAATATTTTACCAGATCTATTGGATGACATTAATTTAAATATTCTACAGAATACCACAAGTTACATGACGGTTATCCAGATCACTTTAAGAGAAATGTTCATTAGTTTTTAGACAATAATTACCGAGTCCTATGGATAGGAAGAGGCGGCCCGGTTGCTTGGCCAGCGAGGTCTCTGGATTTAAATCCATGCGATTTTTGTGTATTGGTATATCTTAAATAAATGATTTACTTGCAACCAATTAAATCACGAAATCACCTTTGGAGACGAATTCAGAATGCTTGCAACGAATTTAGTAATAATATGGGAATTTTTGCAAGCATTCGGTGATCTTTACGGAAACGAATCAATTTGTTCATAGAAACGGATGGCTGTCAAGTGAAGCATCTGCTTCAGATTTAGTTCTGTGTTTAATACTTTCAGTTATCATTTCGTTATTATTTTTTTTAAACAAATTGTATCAATAGAAACTTTAATTTTTACATGAATTTATTTTTTTTACTTCAGAAAAGCGCAGTCTATCTAAAGTTTGGGTAAAAACAGTTTATTATGTATTTATACAATTCATAGATATTTTGTTTGTTTTCCATGGCCACCTTATCATAATTTAAAAATTTATTTGTTAATCAATGAAAACGTATGCAAAGACATGAAAAGTTTAAGTCGATTTTTCTCGAAAACGATTGGTCATGGAAACTTCAAATAAGAGTACCATCTTTGTGTGAAAATTACGATTTTTTTTAAATTTCATTTCAAAATGGCGACTTTTCGAAAGACAAAAAAAAATGAATAAAAATATCCGATAACCCACCCAAACGAGCCGCTTATGACTACATTAAAAAAAATCTTATTTACGAAATTTGATTGGTTAGATTCAAATAAATAAATTTACAGAGTAATAACATTTAAAAAAAATCTCACCTAGTTCCCGCGGTCCGCTGTTCATCTCCTTCTGTGCTTCCACTTTTCTGTTTCTTTTAAAAGTTATCTCCAACAAAAAAAAAAATTATCTTTATTTTATTTTTATCCGTTTTTATTTCATCCAGAAGATTACAACTCCTTTAACATTTTATAATAATAAGAAACTCTAAAATTCTTTTAGACATTTTATAAAATATTCTTAATAATTCGTAAATCAACAACCTCTGACATTCTGATTTACTTTTTCGATAATATTGATGACGACAGGAATTTTCATATCAATATATTGTATTATATCATAAATATAAATTAACTACAACTCAAGTCCATAATACCCTTTTGACTTATAATAGCTATAACACAATCACAATTAAAAGGTTTCATTGTCTGTTTAAGCTTCATTCACAATTTTGTCGACAAACGTACCGATTCAATAGAACCTTGTTCTTTTTGTATAATTAATAATAATTATTATAAGCATTAGTGTATTTAAATAGTTTTAATTGAAAGGAATGTTTTTGAGGTTTAATGGTATAACTGAATTTCACTGATGATATTTGAATTTATTAAAATACTCGGATTTACGGATTTAGCGAAATATTGAGGGAAAAGCGTGGGTTCTAAAATTGATAATTATGATTTAAGAGGAAGATAGTAAGTACCTTATTTACGAATAAACCGGAAATGTTTAAAATAGGATAAACTGAACATTTTAATTTAGAGGGATTGACCATACAGTATGGTTCAAATGAAAGGAATAAATTCATTATAATGGAAGTAGTTGGTTTTTCGAAAAAATGCTCGGACAGGTCAATTTTGTTTACTCAAGGCGCAGATTTTTAAATAGAATTCAATTTTCCCCCACTTCCCATTTTTGGGCAGTGACGTCATTGACAATTTTTTTAAATAGTAACCCCAATTTTTTTTCTTGATTAATTTTTTATTCATTTATTGTGTTTCAAAATAAAATAAAATTTATGTATCTGATCTTTAAATGACTTTTATTCAAAAAAAATTGTTATGTCAGATATTACAAATATTATGTTTCCGAGTAGGAAATTGCAAGATCTCTCAAAATCAAGAAAAAAAAATTGGGGTTACCATTTAAAAAAATTGTCAATGACGTCACTGCCCAAAAATGGGAAGTGGGGAAAAATTGAATTCTATTTAAAAAATTGCGCTTTAATTAAACAAAATTAACCTGTCCGAGCATTTTTTCAAAAAACTAACTACTTCCATTATAATGAATTTATTCCTTTCATTTGAACCATACTGTATAAATTCAAACAATAATAATCCTACCAAATTTCAACATTCGCCACGATCATAAGCGTCTCATTTTTTTGGCACTTTTTGACACTTCTTGAATTAAAATAGAAAAAAATCGAGTTTTTACTCAGAAAACATACATTGATGTACGCTTTTCGAAAAACAAAAAGGGGGATTTGAACTTTTTATATTGCCATGTTTAGCATCCCTACATCCACACCCAAATTTCCGCAACAGTTAACCAGTGATATCTCCGGCCATGTGGTGACCAGTGAAACGTTTCCCATGAAATTTTAACTATCTATCGACGACGTGGAATTTATGATAAAGAATGCGGGAGTTAATTGGTGAATGGGAAAGTACAAGGACCTTTAAATGTCTGTGTGTGTATTTGTGTGTTTGAGTGAGTTTGTGGGTTTGGATACTCAATAACTTATGAATACGAACATAAAATATACCAAATTTTAAAACAAGCTTTATTCCGGCCTGCAGTGAACTTATTAGATTTTGGGCAGAGCCAGAACATCTGGGGTGGTACTTTATAAGGGGTCGTTTTAATATTTTTGTAAAATATATTTAAGTTTGGAGCAGAAAATTTTTAAATAAAAGTTACTTCTTATATTATTTTCTATAATTTTTGTTTTATACAAAATTTTCTTAAAATGGTTCGTATTCGAGAAATTTAACTAAATTTTCAAAAAGGAAAATTATCAAACTAAAAGCTGTTTGCGTTATCGATCTCAATACATGTTTCTCTAAAATGACAGAAATGAAAAAATTTGAGGAAAAGTGTAAAATATTATTTTAAGTATTTTTGTTGGCAATGAATATATATAAAAAATGTTTCGAGTTAGATGTATGTAAAAAATGTATATATTTAGTTTATCCTCTAAACGTTTACAAAGGTGATTCAATAGTTTGTATAAAATAACCGACAAAGGCCTATAATAAATAGATAGGAAAGTCATGTGTTGGACACATCAGATTTTTATTAGTATAAATTCACTGAAATTATCTTTCATAGTACTAAGTATAGATGAGTAGTTCTCACAAATTTGCGAAAAATGACTTCGAATATTAATAATGTTATTACTATTTTAAATTCTGATCCTGAAGGTGAATTAGAAATCAAAGTTACAAGAACTGTGCTGCTAGCTCAAAACTAGAGATAGTCTATTTTAATGCCACTGTAAGCCGGAGAGTGGCATGGATTCTTAAAGAGAAACTTGATATGCTAGTGTGACCAAATAATAACAATGAGTAAGTAGTGTTTTTCTTTTATTTTTACAATAAGTAGGTAGTTAGGTAGATAGTGATAATTAGAAACCCAATTGTATGTAACAAATACCGATAGGTAATAAATCCCCCTTTGTAGTAATACCAAGGTTCACACGTTTTAAATATATATGTATGTCACTATTTAATTAAATGTTCTTATTTTTCTTGCAGGTTATATGGCTGCTATTAATCGGATGATTATAAAATTGGAAAGCTCTTACTTGGCGATATCGGTTCCTAGCGGCGTCTACAGCTATGATATAATGCTCGCAGTCAAGTGCTGGTAAAGGAAGGAGTGGGTTCCAGCCACCAATCCAATATATACGGCACGTGAGTGGTACTTTAGAAGAGACTTAAGGAGGTGCTCTATAGTGAAAGTAGTAATCGGCTCTACGAGCAGCAGTAAATAATATCTGGTAATACTAGGAGCTAGATGACCAAAGCTAGATATTGTAGAGACTTAATGTCTACACTTAATGGCCTAAAAGTAATATGTATAAAATAGAAAGATTTTCACACCAAAGAAAATGAAGAATGCTTACCGGAGATCAGAACCGGCCCCTTTTAAGATAAGTATAATTATCCCCAACTGGGTAAATCCACTTAGATTAATGTTATATATACTTAATCTGTTAGATGTTAGCTTAAACTTAATTTGTATTTAGGTTGAACAAATCCGAATAAAGTTCGAAAGTTACAGAAACCTCATGGCCCAAATTTCAACCAAGAACAAAAAGAAAAAGGAAGTGAGCGAGACAGACACATTTCCTGACCTAGGAGTTTATTGATGATGCCAAAATATTTTACCATAGTAGGCCTTTTAGCCAGGTACAGGCATACCTAGTTGTAAAATGTCTCTAGGATAAAAGAAGAAGAGCAGAGTTCAAAGGTCACTAAAGTAGTTCAAAATAAATGTAAACACTAAACTAGGTTATTTTAAACAATGAGCAGTTAAAATACAAATGTATCCTTTTTGATTTTTCCTGAAGTAAGTAATTAACTATTAAGTAATTAAATAATAACTAATTAATTATGTTTAACATAACTATTCAATGGTAATTGTATTAATTTATAATTCATCGATTTAAACCTGTAACAATGTTACGTTTCAAAGTATATATAAAGTTAAATGTTTTATAAAAAATGTTACTTTTACAAAGTTACGATATAAAAACATATTTTGCACTAGATGATACGTTTCTAACCCTTACCTGGGTCTCATTGTAAAAATCCTTACAATAAGAATTCTTACAAGCCTCAGGCCTAGCTCAGATCAAAATAGGTCAGTGGGATTCGTTTAGAATTTACCTTCAAGTCAATGACAAAGTCTTTAATTAAAAAGACTTAAAAGAATTCAAATAAATTAATTTGGGCGCCATACCTTTAGATGGACAATAAAAGTAAATTTGTCATTAACTTGTCAGTTGAAAGTAAGAAAAAAAAACTAAAATTTCAAAATAATTAATCGGCTTTAATTTAAATTTCGAATTTGACTGATGACTGATTACATAATATAAAAGAAAATAAAATTAATTGATTTTAACACATTTTACGGTTTACGATTTACTAATGATGAGTTTAAAATTAAAATTGACTAGTGACTCAAAATTGTGTGTGTGGTCCTGGCCGACACTTATCTTGTGTTTCCGGATTTAACGGTCGAACTGGTCTGGTCCGTGTCTTAATGGTAGGTGAGCGGTGAGCCTACGATGACTTCAAAACACTGCAGTTCCTTTTCTTAATGGTAGGTGAGCCAACGATGACTTCAAAACACTGCAGTTCCTTATGCAACTCAGCCCAAGATATTCCGCAGCTCTAGTGGCAACTAGCTGACAATGATTCTGCAGTTCCAGATTACAAAGGACAATTCCTTAGTTTGTTACAGATCCAGAGCCAGTTCCTTATTTTTAAGAAAGGAAAAAAACGTGTCAGTTACAACAAAAAAAACCGTATCTTTCCATTGCTTCAAAAAAAAACACATGTGGTCAGCAATAAAACTTACAATTTAAATTAAACATTCTTAAATTAAACATTTAAAATTTTACAACAATATTAGAGAGTTGCAATAGTATTTAATTTAAAACACATGAAGAATGGAAAGATCTTTTCAAATAACTGAGAAGAAAAAATATAAAATTAATGACAGCCATTTTGTACATTTTGGAATTTATATTACGCGAAAAGCTTACTATAAATAAAAGAGATAATTCAAAGATAATTTCAGCAGAATATGCACTATGCACACAATAAAATTAATTTCTACTTTTCATTATAAAAAAAATTCGAGATTACCTTAGTTATTCGGACACAATTAACAACACTAAACCCAACCGGTTTATTTCGCAGCCAAATTGAAAAAGAAATTTCAAAAGCCAACAGCTGACCGAATGTGTGAAAACGTGAATATTCCCCATCCATAAGTAAGCCAAGCGCGCGCATCTGACCGTAATTATTGATTTTTAGAGAGAGAGCGCATCATTGGTTGAGCTATCGAATGTCTTAGACAGAGACAAATTCCCGTTTCAACATAATATCTATATTTCCAAATACGAGGGGCGCTCAAAAAGTATTAGAATATATTGGAATATTTGAACTAATTAAATATTGTAATTATTAAAAGGGAGTGACGATTACAACGTAACAATAAGAATATAATTTGCAATAATTAAAAATTTCATATATTCAATTCACAGTACATGAGTAACTTACCCCAGCTGACTATGTGGTCCCCAACTTTTCTTGATATTAATGATAATAAAGTGATGATAAAAAAAATCAATTATAATGAACATTGATTCAAGTGAGGGAATTAATTTTTTAAACATTATTACTTATATTTAGATTAAGTTAACACAATAAATGTCTTATTTTATCTTAACATAAATTTATTTCGAGGTTGTTTTTGATGAGTTTTAGTAGGTTATATTTGATTTCATCACTCCCTCATAAATTCCCATTTCCTCATTAATAGAATAGTGAGGGAATAATAGTGAGGAAATGATAAAATCAAACATAACCTAAAAAAACTGGTCAATCATAACCTCAAATTAAATTCCGATTCGAGGCAAGATTTTCAGTCCTCAAAACATGTGAAAAATCATAATGAACATTACAAATAATATAATTGCCTTTTATTCAGACGGTGTGAGCTAATGAGACATAAAAATGTAACATTTGAATAATTAAATAAAAAACATATGACAACACATCTCTCCGCGCCTTGTAACAATGATGGTATGGCTTCATTGACATGCTGTCAACTGAAAAAAATTTATAAGCGCGGCAACCTACGATCCGATGTAAAAGTATAATCCAGGTTTTAGTAAAAAGTGAGGGAATGATTTTTTTTTTGGGACCCGAATAAAAATTAAATTTTCGAATGATTTCTTACTCGGTACCTAATGAAAAGGGTATGTACTGTTAAATGCACTATTTTTAACATAAGTAATGATTAAAACTAGTGAAATTCACAGATTACAATAAATTAATGATACAATGTAATTAAAATTTTGAGTTTGGGACACGATGAGGGAATGATATTTGAAGTATTCTGATATTTACCATTTGTAATTGTGGGATTAAAACACTTAAATTAAGTATGGCTCGAGTAGCTTTAGTAGTATAGTTTTCGTGAAAAAATACAAAGTCTAGAATACAACGTTAATAATATATAAAACTAAGAATGGACACGATTTTCGCAAATTCCTGAGAACTACTTAGATATATAATTTTAATCAACGATAATTTCGATTTATACCAACTGTTGAACAAAAAAAAAAGGAAATTTAAAAAATATATGATTAAAAAAAAATTGGGAAAAAAATATAATTTACTTATATTACAAATTTTGGTTAGTAGGAATTAGATGAAAATAAAACATTGTAAAATCAAAAAAGGACTAAAATCGATAAAGATAGGCGAATGGATGTAAAATCCGAAGTCATAGAACCCCAAACAACAACAAGTATGGATGGCGATATGAAAACCTTAAATTAATTTTTTTGAAATGGGAACATCTTGGTGACATTATACAGGAGTAACTTTTTTGAGTAATACATCTATGGTATTCTATTTTATTATTAGAAATGTCAAAAAGTGGAAAATATCCGTTGTCCTCCCTCTAATGAGATGCTTACGTTAGCAATAGCAAAACTGATAAAGGTGCTTTGAATTGGCCATAAAACACCTTATATTCATACCAACTAAGATCTTATTAATTGAATGTATTTAGAAATAAAAAACAGATATATTTATTTAACTTAGTTTACTTCTAGCGGTCAAACCAAGCAAGTTGGTAACTAGGTAAGTTTGGTTAAATCGACTTATTTTGAGCCTATAAGCTTGTGCTGTACACGCAATTTTCGCACACCCTGTATCTTTGTTCCGTAGTTTCGAAAACAAACCTTAATTCATTGTAACGGTTTTATTTTGTCACATTAGAAATATATTAGGGATGAGATTGTATTAAATAATTGTAAAAAATCAAATATATGACCTTATGGATTCACAAAACTGTGTGAATTCAGGCATTTTATTTATAAAGGAGTTCTATTATCATACCAAAAGGGTAATGTTTTTTTGATCCTCTTCTTTTTGAATAATTTAACTTCGTTATATTTACCCTGTCACAATTCTTCTTTTCTGGCTCCCCTTCACAGTAGTTGGTAGACTCTGGTTCATCTTAGCCACACCAAAAATCTGCTTACTAGTACCTACAATATTTTTAAAATTCAAAATCACTAGATTTTGGTGAGAAATTGAGAGAGGAAAAAACTGTTTCTCTTATATTTGGCTTTTTGATGTAAATGGTCACATTGTCGCAATTTGCGAATATTTCATAAAATCTTTAAATTTTTAAATATATTTTACTTTGGTTTGTTATACAAACGAAGAATCTCTTTATGAGGATATTTGATTAAAAAATTTAAAAGATAATAAATAATATTTCTTACCTTTTTAAGGTCATTCACCATCCAAGGTAGGTCAAACTAACAATTTCTGCTATTTTCTTTATTTAAATTCCTTATACTAGAGTGCTAACATTGTTTTTTTTTTTTTTTAGTTACGATTTGTATCTTTACTTGCTAAAAATATCTACTCGGCTTTAAGCCTATGGAAACAAGTATTTTGGTTTCCTGCAGGTACACCTGCTTTAAGATCCTGAAGGATACTCCTGCATGAATACGAAGCTATTACTTACCTGCTTCGACCTGGGACCTACTCTGGCCAAGTGAATACAAAACATCTAGGACTGAACACACACAAATAAGCTTGCATGCCTCTCATAATTACCGATTCGTGTCTATTTTAATGATAAACTTAGGGATAATAGGTTATATTTTTTTGTAGTTATATTCAAGAGTTTCCAACAACTTTTTCGATCACGACTTTGTTCCCTGAGGTTGGATCAAATAGTTAAAGGGACAACACAAGTAAATTAAATCTTTTTCATATATTAATGTGGTTGATTCCCTCTGCTTTAGGCAATAATTTGCTTTCGGCAACAGGTCCGGGAAAAGTGTAAAAAGTTACATTGTAAATATTTAGTGTACATAAATTAATCACTTGGTGTGGCGACGAAGCGGCTCCAAAGCCTGAATGCGTCATTTGCGGTGAACAGTTGTCAAATGAAGCAATGGTACCCAGCAAACTAAACCGTCATTTGATCACAAATCATCCCAGTTGCGTCAAAAAAGACATTCAATTTTTCCAACGGCGCTTGGATCAAAATAAGAAACAAAAGCAGTTTATGAAATCGGCGGTTACGGTTTCTGAAAAGGCATTAGAAGCAAGCTACCTTGTTGCAAAATTAATTGCACAACAAAAAAAACCGCACACTATCGGTGAAACGCTTATTAAACCAGCATGCATGGAAATTGTTAGACTTATGCTTGGGCCAAACGAAGTTAAGGACGTGAGTAAAGTTTCTTTGTCGGCCGATACTGTTAAAAGACGTATCCAAGATATGTCAAGTGATATTTTGGGAACACTAATTAAAAAAATCATTTCGGCTGGAATTTTTGCGCTTCAAATCGACGAATCAACCGATATTAAAAATAAAGCACAACTGATGGCTATTGTACGTTTCGTTGACGAGGACTCTATTAAAGAACATTATTTATTTTGTAAGGAGGTTCCAGAGAGAACTACCGGTGAACAAATTTTCCAAGTAACTGATAATTTTTTTAAAATACATAATATTCAGTGGACCAATTGCGTTGCTATTTGTACAGATGGTGCTGCTGCAATGATGGGCAGTAAGAAAGGTTTTGTATCTTGTGTAAAACAAAAAAATCCGTCAATACAAATTACACATTGCTGCATACATCGAGAAGCATTGATGGTCAAAAATTTGCCCGAACAGCTTTCGATCACAATGAATGAATGTATTAAGATCATAAACATAATTAAATCGAGAGCCTTAAATTCGCGAATCTTTGGAATACTCTGTGAAGAAATGGGAAGCGAACATGAATCCTTACTGTTTTATACAGAAGTTCGTTGGTTATCCCGGGGAAAAGTTTTAGCTCGACTCTTTGAACTTCGCTACGAAGTGCGTGAGTTTCTTTCAAGTCAAGATATGTACGATCTATGCCAGCACCTTCATGATGAATACTGGATAGCCAAACTTGCATACATGGCGGATATATTCGAACATCTGAATGAACTTAATAAAAAAATGCAAGGACGGAATGAAAATATATTGACGTGCTCCGATAAATTACAAGGGTTCAAAAAGAAACTTGAACTTTGGCAGGAACAGTTGCAAAAAGGATGTCTAGAAATGTATCACAGGACCAACCACAGTACGATCGAAAACAAGCAGTTGATTGTGGATTTGGCCCAACAACATTTAAGTATGCTTCAACAAAAATTTGAATACTATTTCCATTCTATCAACACGGAACAATACAATTGGATTCGAAATCCTTTCGCAACCAATGCAATAAGTTCCACGGAAGCACTGCCATTGCAAACTCGAGAGGAGTTCACAGAATTAAGTAATGATATGACCCTAAAACTTAAATTCGACGAAGTTCCGTTAGATGTTTTCTGGATTTCCATCAAGACAGAATATCCACGCATCACCGACAAGGCCATCTTCACACTTCTTCCGTTTTCCACAACATATTTATGTGAGCAAAGTTTTTCAACGCTTGTATTAATTAAAAATGATAAACGGTCATGCTTAAAAGATCTTGACCAAGAAATGAGAGTTGCGCTGTCTAAAATTGAGCCGAATATAAAACTTTTGTGTTCAACGAAGCAAGCGCAGGTATCACATTAATCAGTCATCATCATGTCAAAATATTTATTACTATTGACGTGTCAACAGAAGTAAATTTAGTATACCTACCTGTCCTACCTAGTATTTAGTATAGTTCTCATGTATGTACCTATTTGTATTTTTCATTCTATCTGAATAATAAAAAAAAATATGTATTATGTCCTGAGTGAAAATTTTGATGCCCCAAATCTGAAAGGGGCTTCTTCACATTTTAAAACAATAAAAAAAACTAAGGTAGTTTGGACATCCATAAATAATTAGTATACATGGAGTGAACTGACCCCCGACCTAGCTACGCCACTGCTATAAATATATTTTAGATTTTGGTGTGCCACGAAATTCTAGGGAGCAGTTTGGTGTGCCTCAGATGAGGAAAGGTTGCGGAGCACTGATGTAAACCATACTGTATATATACTTTATCGGTATTTTTAAATGTAAATAATATTAACATTTTAAGTTCTTCCAAAAAGCACATTTTAATTTAATAATTAAACATAACCTATTAATTCTACTAATACTAATATGTTACAAAGATAATAAATCATAGATGTAAAGTACACTGGACTAAGAAAATTTCTATCACTTTTAAAATCTAAACTTTGTTAGTTATCAGTTACTTGCACTGGTCTTGTATATATAAACGGATTTGGCTTTTTATATCAATTTATTTATTCTATCACCTCAGCAAAAAAAATCCTTTACAGCTGTACAATCAGATAATTATTGTTTTAATAGAACCCCGTAACTTTCTGGTAATATATTCCCACTGGAAATCACCTCCAGCGAGAAATCTATGTTACATCTAACAAATACACATGCAGATATTACAGAAAAGACTAGATAAATCTATTATTACTATATTATTTAAAATTAAATTTTCTTTAGAATTTCTGAAATAAGTATACAGTACCTATTGTTCTAATTTTAGTATTAATTACCAACTAAAATGGGTTAATTTAAAAATTATGTAGTTATAAATTTCTTTGTTACACACACTATGTCTTTCTATGTAAATGTTACGTTGGTAAAATGATATTGTACATTTTAGAATCTCTAAAAAGTGTGGTCGCAGAAGAATGTATTATACACTTGATAGATTTGTGAGAGACGCCTAAGTGCTCGTGCTGAAAATCTTCCACGCTCGTGGGCAAAGTATCGCTCTGTACACTTATTGCATGAACTACTAATATTTTACATAAACTATAATATGTAACTTTACTTTCATGTAGCCATAATTTTCTTTTTTGTCATCAATAATTTGACATCGCAATATTTTTTTTGATATCGACTCGATTTCATTTTGAGGAGCCACGTTATAGTTGCTGCGATCAAGGGAAGGACTTTTCGATAATTAATCAACAACTAAATGTTTTGAAATTTTTCATCAAATATTTTCTTACTTGGTATCTTATTTCTTGCGAATTTGATTCCTCAAATCTATAAATTATTCACAATGGATCCATTTAATTTTACTTAGATAAATTATCAATATCTCGAATATGGCCAAACCCTTAAGAGCAATCCAGTCCCTTCTGACGTCACACCGCACGGATCTAACGACCTCCTCTTAAAGTATTTGGAACCTTGTTCGCTACATAAATTTCGCAATGTCGTTTGTCGTGCGCTGAAAAATAATCATAGGATTGGGTAAGGTCCGATTACAATTACATGAACACAGGTATATATTATCATCAATTGGCGAAGTAATTCGTTGGCTATCGCCGTCTACTGGGGGTTTAGTGGCTTGTTAATATTATAGGAATGTATAAATACTATTTTTAAACCAAACAACTAAAATATTTTTTATTTGTTGATAGTTACAGATGATATACAGGGTGTCCCGAAATTAGACGGTCATATTTTAACAGCGTAATCTACATTCTAAAATAGTAGTAAAAGTTCATATAAACATAAGTCCGAAAACGTTTCTTTCCCGAGATACAGGGTGTTAAAGGTGAAGTCCTGATACCACACTTTTGAAATATTTTCTAAACGTTTAAAGATAATTAGGTAAAATTTGGTACAAATACTTACCTTTTAACGCTCCATTTATTGGACCAAACCCCAGTTTTTGATCATCTTCTTAGGTGAGTAAATTAGGGGGAGCTTAGGGTAAAATTGCTCTAAGTTTTTTTTGTTGATAGTTTTTAACATTTTTGACTATAAAATTTAGAAAACCAATATTTTCTGTATAATAAAGCTGCATTTGTTGCATTTCGCTAGGACGCGCCATTTTCAAGAGAAAAGCATGTTACCTTATTCGAAAGTGTAAACAATAATTAGTAGGTCTGTAGAATCAAAAATTTTATTTTTTTTTTCAACTTTGGAAAACCGGTAACTATGAAATTTTAGAAAATATTTACAAAAATGTGCCATCTGGACTTCACTTGAAATACCCTATATCTCGAAAACAAAACGTTTTCGGACCTATGTTTATATAAACTTTTACTCCTATTTTTAGCCGACCTCAAAAAAGGAGGAGGTTTTCAATTCGTCGCAATATATTTTTTTTATGTATGTTCAGCAATAATTCTTTAACGATGACCGATTTCAATGATTCTTTTTTTGTTAGAACGGGGATACTTCAGGAGTGGTCCCATATCAATTTGGTCAAAATATAATAGTTGAGCCCATGAGAAAATCCTCAAACTCTTCATTTTTTATGTATGTTTAGCGATAATGCTTTACCACCTTGTCCGATTTATATGATTCTTTATTTGTTATTAAGGGGGTACTTCAGGGGTGGTCCCATATAAATTTGGTTAAGATGTGGTGACGGCATCTGCACGTTTTTGAATTCGGTTTTTTAAATTTTTAATTTCTAATACTTGTAGGATGTAGATTACGCTGTTAAAATATGACCGTCTAATTTCGGGACATCCTATATATTGAAAATTCGAA
The DNA here is from genome assembly GCA_927349885.1 of Psylliodes chrysocephalus. Taxonomy (NCBI): domain Eukaryota; kingdom Metazoa; phylum Arthropoda; class Insecta; order Coleoptera; family Chrysomelidae; genus Psylliodes; species Psylliodes chrysocephalus. The sequence continues at coordinate 30,646,227 of OV651816.1, forward strand.
ATAATAGTAATGACGTAACGGTGTTCTTCTAATTGTAATCGGACCCTAGGTATATGGATACGGAAAGTGATGAATTGGAGATAGGTAAATTGTATTTATTGTATTAAAGGAACAACAAATATAAGTACAATTAAATAAGTATAACAATTTTTTAATGTCTGTATAAAAAAATTTTTTCACATAGATTATTAAATTAAAAAAATAACTATTAAAACACGAAATGTTAATTTTTTCTCTTTTACAACGCAAAATATACAATACTGTTGAATCAAAATTTTCTCTTGGCAGCAAGTGGTTTTTGTGACGCGACAATTATAATGCTTTGCATCTCATGAATTAAAGCTAATTCTCTTTCAATCTTAAGGTGATCACACCCCATATAATTTTCAAACAAGAATATCTCAAAATATTTAAATTTTGGCAAAATAAATTAGGCAATGTTTTAATTCCTTCCAGTTTCCAAAAAAAACTAAAAGGGCTTTAATTTTGAAATATCATAATGAAAATAAATGCATTCCTCGACAGCACTATTCTTAATATAATCCCCAAATTTAAGCTCCTAATGTCTTATTAATGATTTCTTAAAATTCGCCAAAATTAGTGGCTAAAACGCCCTTAAGTGCTATCTTCTGGTGTAAACTGGTGTATATTATTGCAAGAAACGAATAATGACAGAGTGTACGATACGATAGTTACAAGCGTGTTACACCAGAAGGCAGCACTTAACGAGGCGTTTTAGCAACTAATTTTGGCGAATTTTAAAAAATCATTACCAAGACATTGGGGTCTATTCTGTAATAATTCCTTTATATTTAACGGCCTTTAAAAATATTGGCGGCCTTTAAAATATTTTCGTATTCGTTAATTTACTTCTGTCATTACTTAAACAGATTTCTTTAAGATAGTTCTTTAATGTATTTTAAAGATCCGTTTAAATAGTGACAGAAGTAAAGAAGAAAATATTTTTAAAGGCCGTTAAATATAAAGGAATTGTTACAGAATAGACCCCATTAAGAGTTTAAATTTCGGGATTATATTAAGAATAGTGCTGTTGATAAGTGCATTTATTTTCATTATCATATTTTATTTTTTTTCTCAGAAACTAAAAGGAATTAAAACTTTAAAATATAGGCATATCTAGTTAATATTACCTAATTTATTTTGTAAAAATTTTAATTTTTTAACAAAATTACTTTTTGAAATATCCTTGTCCCAAAATTATAAAGGCTGCTGCATTCACCTTAATATACCAATATACAGGGTGTTTAAAAATACATGCGACAAATTTCAGGAGGTGATTGCTCCTATGAAATTAAGATGGGTCTTTTCTATAACAAAATTTTCTCAGCCCACCCCTTTCCGAGATATCACCCTTAAGAAGTGGTGACTAAAATTGAGTTTCTATTTTTTTTTTTCTAAAATTTCAGTAAAGCTAGAAACTTGAAATTCTGTAATTTTCGTGCACTCGCAAAGTCCTAACCACGGTTATTTTTTCAATATTCCTGTTACATTATAGGGGGGTGAAAACCCTTACTTTATTTCATATCAAAACTTTTTTTCGAGATGAAGTTTTATGAAATAATTTTGTAACTTGAAATCCTTGTTTTATTTAAAAAAAAATTTTATTTTTAATTTTTTTTCCCGAAACCAATAGCTTCGTAGAAAAAAATACTGTTTTCTACTCAATTTATTTAAAAAAAAAATGATAAATTAGGGTGTTTATTTTTTTTTCTCTGATGCTATTGGTTTTGGGAAAAAAATTCAAAAATAAAAAAAATTAAACAAGGATTTCAAGTTATAATTTTATTTCATAAAAGTTCATCTCGAAAAAAGTTTTGATATGAAATATAATAATAATAATAATAATAATAATAATAATAATAATAATACTCTCCCTAATTCACCCCCTTACGAGTGAATTTCAACCCCTGAAGTCGACTGAACGACTTGTGTAGGGGAAGGGACGGCTATTATTATTATTTGCCGTAGCGCTTCGGGGCGACTTAAAGATGATTGATGGTGCCATTTGACTTACAGGTGAGGAAAACCCGGAAAACCTCACCCACCATCATCGAGACGGTAATGTATGGCAAATTTTTTTAATATGCATGTCATATCAACAGAAATTGAATTTCTATTAATACGCCACACATCAAATCCTAAACCGAACCATGCAATTTAATTAAAAATCCACATGGTCTGGTCTGGGATTCGAAACCCAGCAGTCTCAGACTCATAAACTTGCCTATAAATGAATATAAGCGCGATAGACCGCTACACTACCGTCCCGATAAAGTAAGTGTTGCTAATTTCACCCCCTATAATGTAGCAGGAATATTGAAAAAATACCCGTGGTTAGTCCTTTGCGATTACAGAATTTCAAGTTTCTAGCTTTACTGAAATTTTAGAAAAAAAAATAAAAACTCAATTTTAGTCACCACCTTTTAAGGGTGATACCTCGAAAAGGGGTGGACTGAGGAAATTTTGTTATAGAAAACACCCATCTTAATTTCATACGAGCAATCACCTCCTGAATTTTGTCGCATGAATTTATTAGAAACACCCTGTATATTACACTTTTTTTTTGAGCGGACAAAATTCTTGACAATCTCTTTTTCCTAATTGGCACATGTCGTATTTCTCTAGGATTTACTAACTCTGGCAGCAAACAATTAAAATAGAAATTTGTCAGCTGTAGTAGCATTTTTGTCTTTCAGAATTTTTCATTTCATAAATTAACTAAAAACTAAATTAAACAAAAACCTAACAACGCCTCAACCACAAACTAAGACGATCACAATAATTTCGCACCTCTTCAAAAACAACTACCTATTTTTCGACACAGGAATTAACAAATTTAACTAAACAGCAGCTACCCTTTTAACCACGACTATATAGACTAGCAGCGTTGCCATATTCACTGGTATCATTGTTTTAATAGAATTAGTATCGGAATGAAAACTATGTTAATCTTTGGTCCTGTTTAAAATTGGTAATCTTTTTAAAAAAAAGTTATTTAGAAAATAGTTAAGATATTTGTTATAGAATGACGCTAAAGAGCCAAAAAAATTAAATTTGTTAAAAAGTTGAAATTTTTGTTATTTTTCTTTAAAAATATAAGTTTTTCGCGATTTAGCGTCATTCTTGGTTCATTTTTAAAACGGTTGGCCTGAACCATTTTTTTTAACTACCTCAAATGTAAAATTCATTTTTGGCGGTGGAGCGCCCATCATGTTTGCTCTTAACAGTATATTTTTCAAACAAGTAGTAGGTGTGTACACACTGGATGATCAAAGGTTTGGTATATTTTTTCTCTTGTTGAATAATCTGTCAAATTAGTCAAGAATTTATTTCAAAACACGTAATTTGTACGTTCTGGTTTTCTTTGTTTCAAAAATATTAACATCTGGTACTCAGTTTTATTCTTTTTTTGTTGGTTTTTTATTTTTATAAAACCGCCAAGTAGAGTTATTGACCACTTTTGTTCGAACCAGAAAATGAAAAATTTAACAACGCCGCGATATTCTGTATCACTCGTGTTGCCGGCCATCGTAAACACGTTTTCTCGCCGAAATATATAAACACACCAAGCCAAGTACATCCAAAATTCATAAGAAAAATTACCATTAACACGACCGGGTCGCGGGAACAACCTCTTTCGATGTTTTTCATCGATGTTCTGCGGCTTGTTAGGGTATACTACGAGTATTTAAAATTGATTTGGTGTCCAAACGTTTTTGCTGGTGGATCGCGAGATCTCGATCTCAGATTAGATAGAGAAACAATGCCGGGATTTATTAGGTCTCTACTTTATCGGCCATGTTGCGTGCTTTAATTGGACCATTTGGAATGTATCGAGCGAGCGAGAGGGAAAACTGTACTATCTAGCCACTCGGTTTTCAATGAGAACGAAAGTAAAATTAATAGCGTTTTTTTCTCATTCAAATGATTACTTCATTTTGAAGTCGAGGTTTTTATTATACTCTTCAGACAATAGTCTGTGAAGAGTATTATTTATTATAGGTTTATTTTGTACGATGTCTCGTTTTTTGTCTGCACGATAAGTCAAAAACGAAAAATGATATCAACTTTAAAATTTTACAAAGCCTATTTATTATGAAAAAAATCTAACTCGAAACATTTTTCTATATATATTCTTTTAAAATGAAAATACTGAAAAATTTAAAGTTTACACTTTTCCTCCAAATTTTACGGTTCATTTTAGAAAAATCATGTAAAAAACAAAAATAAAGCAAGAATTATAGAGAATAATATTAGAATTAACATTTATTTGAAGAATTTTCTTATCCAAACATAGATATATTCCATAAAATATAAAAACGAACTCCCATAAAGTACCCCCCCCCCCCTCCCCAAAAGTACCAACTATGTCTAAAATCTAATCAGTTCACCACAGGCCGGAATAAAGCTTAGGTTTAAAATTTAATGTTTTTTTCTTTATCCATTTTTGAGTTTTACACATTTTCTCAAATATCTCGAATACGGTTCATTTTAGAGAAATTACGTATGGATTAAGAATTATAGAGAATTATATAACAAACAACGTTTATTAAAACAAGTTTTTTTAAAAATTGAATTTTTACATTTTGTAAAATTTTTCGAATTTTAGGAAAATTTTGGATAAAACAAAAATTATATAGAATAATATAGGAAGTAACTTTTATTTGAATAATTTTCTTCTCCAAACATAAATAACAGATATATTCCATAATATATAAAAACGACCTTTTATAAAGTACCCGCCCAGATGTTCCGACTCTGTCCAAAATAAAACTTAAGATTATAATTTAATGTTTTTTTCCTTTGTCCGTTTTTGAGTTTTCGTCAAAATTCTAAATTTACACTTTTTATCAAATATTTAAAATACGGTCCATTTTAGAAAAATTATGTATGGGAAATAAATTATATAAAACTTTTATGTAAACAATTTTTAAACAAATTTATAAAGTTTGATTTTGTCCAATTTCTCGAATACGGACCATTTTAGAAAAATTTTGTATACAACAAAAATTATAGGTATATAAGTAAATTTTATTTAAAAAAATTTTGTTTCCAAACATAAATAACATATATACTTCATAAAATATAAAAATTACCACCTATAAAGTACCCCCCCAGATGTTCCGACTCTGCTCAAAATCTAATCAGTTCACTGCAGTCCGGAAAATAGATTAAGATTAAAATTTAATGGTTTTTCTTCATTAGTTTTTGAGTTTTCTTCAAAATTCGAAATTTACACTTTTAATCAAATATCTTGAATACGGTTTATTTTAAAGAAGTTATGTATAGGATAAAAATTATAGAGAATTATATTAGAAACAAATTTTATTTAAACAATTTTTAAGAAACTTTGATTTTTTTACATTTTGTCAAACAGAAAATAAATAATGGTTTAAAAAACTGAAAAACACGCTTTAATAGAAAATCAAACTAAAAAGTAGAAAATAATTTTCAATACATATTAAGAATAGTGTGATTAACAAAAAATTTCTTTTATTGTAGAAAATCGTGGGTTGCTTTTTAAAATATTTCCATAATGACTATACTTTTACCAACTGTCATTAAAATATTATAAAGCTTTTCTACAATAAAATAATTTTTTTGTTAATCACACTATTCTTAATTTGAATTTATTGAAAATTAGTTTCTACTTTTTAGTTTGTTTAGTTTCTATTAAAGCGTGTTTTTTTATTTACAAATCTAGTTACTTAAAAGTAGACAAAAAAGTATGCAAAGATTAATTAAAATTTAAAGTTATTGATTCTACGGTAAATCATTTTTCTGACAGATTAAAATAATTATTAAAACAAGGAATGCTTGTGCCTAATGCTTTTTCTATGTTAAAAAAATAAAGCTCTAAGTTGGTTGATTCCACAGTACAAGTTATAAAAGTAATTTTAAAAAACCGACTTTAAAATCGTGCAGACGACATCACCAGATCTTAAACAAACTTATATGCAACCACCCCCGAGGTACCCTCTTTCTAATAAAAAAATCGGAAATGTAGTAAAGGATTATCGCTGAGTATACATAAAAAATGAAGAGTTTGAAAATTTTTAGCATTTTTCTTGCATTTAATAGTACTGCCTATTATTTATAGATTGTTATAATGCCTGTATATGTCCGCGCCTATGCTAACAACTTTAGCTATGACGACTTCACACTTCTATTCCACGTATTTTGATTTGATGCTTGCTATTAAATTGTAAAACGGAAAATTGATTGAAACCAAATTGTAAATTTAACAGAATATTAAAAAAAATGTGCCCAGAAACTTGAATGTGTGAAATTTGTAGTTTTGAGACAGTGAAAGTGCTGTAAAAACACAAAAACACACAAAAACACAAAAAAACCATAAGGTACTCATAACAGGAGAAAGGTCACAGGTAGGTACAAAGTTTACGTGAGTGGTTCGAACTATTCCAATATGCCTGTCCTTTCTTCTTAACTGAGAGCAAAGGTGGAAGCGATTTTACAAGTGTAAAACATAAAAAAAAAAACAGTTTAACTGCCTCCATTCGCACGGTTACCACCACAAAGCACATAGAGGTTCGACGTGAATGACCAAGGTCAAAACCGACATCTGACATTTCTCATGCTGTTTTCTCCAAACTCTAGATGGGGCTACTGGTGAAATTATGATTTCTTCCTCCATTTTTATTTTTTTATGGGTGAAAAACTTAACCAAAGAATCCAAAGATATTACGTGTATTTATTGTTTTTGGTTATTCTGTTTTCTGTTTGATTTTAGAGATTTTTTGTTGGCTTTTGGTTTTTGGTTATAGTTACTTTTTAGTTATTTGCAAAATTGTGATGTTTTGTTTTTCTATTTCCTACTATGTTTTGCAATAATTTTGGTGCTACGTTGAAAACTTCGAGAAAAACTTCATTGATTTACCATGCATCATAAAAAGACAAACGGGTACAACTAATTGATAATCAATTTATCACTGGACTAGATTCCGAAATCATTTTTCAGATAAGAGAGTAATACTACCATCTGTATTTGGAAGGAAAATACCTATATTACATTTGTCCTCGGTTAAAAAGACATTTATAAAATATATTACTTTAGTGTTAATAAAATGTAATATACTAGTCTCTATTTTACATTTTAATTATTGATATTTTGAAGATTTGAGATTTTATACCTATTTGTTCCAAGTATTCGTTAAATATGTAATGTCACGATTCGTATAAATTCATAGTTTTCCTAATTTTAATTAATTATTTAAATAACATCCTGTACATAACACTTTGTTTAATTATGTCAACAATTTATTTTAAATTGCAATGATGTGCAAGGTTGGTTATTTAATAGTTAATAAATATTAGTTTTAATAACAATAAACTATGAGAAAGTTATAAAAGTAATGTCGAGGAAATGCGCAGGGCTTTTTCCACAGGGAACGGATCCTCCTCATAGGAGGTCCCCCTTGTAAGCGATTCCCTGTAGAAACTCCAGCTCATGATCTTCATAGTCTAATTTAAAAGTCTTCATTTTGTATTTTAAATAATTGCAAGGGTTGTGACATGTGCCGAAATATTAGTGGAGTTGGTAAGTATTTTATTGTCTTTTATATTATATTGAGCCCATATTTGTGGATCGAGCTGTGACCTATTTTGTATCCTATTTTATTTATAATATTATATTTGTTTTGAGAACACTGTGTTTCCTTCAGCCCTTTTACAGAGACGTGTTAGGTCTTATATCAAAAGTAGAGCCCTTATACAGTTAAGGGCTACAAAGCCAAGTTTAAGGCTAAATAGTGTTTACGTGATTAAGGACCGAATTCATATATTTTGTTATTTAACCCTCGGGCCATAGATAGTCCCTTAATTATTAAAAACACGTAAATCGTGACATTTTTTTATTAAAAATACGCCTAACATGACAGAATTATTATTTGTATTTATTTTTATTTAATAATATTTAAGTTATTATTAAACATATTTTAAGAATGTTCTATTTTATTATTTATTGATATATCTTATATTTATTTAAAATATAATATCTGAATATTATTCTGCAATCAACTCTCCACTTCAAACCCCTTATAACAAATTATTTCCTCAAATTTGGCATAATATATCTAAATTATTTTGTAAAATAAAAGTTTTGAACTTACTAGTTCCATACTTTATTTTATAAAATAATTTATGTGGAAATCATTTAAAATTTAATTTAAAACTACTACCTACTACTAAAATTACAATTTGAATTTACCGCCATCTCTCATTTGTCATTTTAGTTCCTGCTCCAAATACAAGGTGGCTCTAATTTGGTTTAAAAGTTTAACATTGGCGTGGGGTCTCTATAAGATACGTGCTTTGTGGTTACCACTTAAAAGTATTTGTTAACTAAGCTTTAGATACATTTAACGTGAAGTTTATAATATGATGGTTCGCACCAAAAGCTTTTAATGAACGCTTTATTTAACGAATAAACTACTTGGAAACCAAGGATTTTTTCTTTTTTTTTATCACGACCCACGTGTAAGATTGCTTTTTAGCTATTTAGATTTTGTTTTATGGTTGTTTTTTGTTATAAATGATTTCTAAAAAGATTTTTTTTTTTATTTTAATTTTTTTTTAATGTTCTTTTGTGTCTTTATTTGTCGATTTGTTCCATTTCTATTGTACTTACCATAAAATATAATTACTTAACAACTGGTTTTCTGGTTATTTCAAGAGTTATTATTAAGAAAAAAAGTTTGAAAAAAATGTTAAAAAATTATATTTTTATTAAAAAATTATACAAATCTATTACGAAGGGCTTAAAAGTAATCTATTAACTCATTTCTAACGTTGATGCTAATATTATCATGTGAGGGTGGTAGATCACGGTCTCTGAATTATTCAAGAACTTGAAGACGAAAATAAATCTCATTTTCTAGGTAGTTCTTCGTTTCTTCTTCTACATATATTGTCTATAATTGCAGTAGACATTATTACAGACAACACTGTTTCTAGTTTTAACCTACACCCATATTCATTTACCGGAAATCTTCGTTTCCACATCTCAAAATATCGCTCAATGGTACTTCTTGTTCTTTTTTAGGATTCGTTAAAAAACTGTAATCTAGTAACAATTATTATTGATTAATCGCGAAACAGAATTATTACTAAAAATCGAATAAAGTCACAAAATGTATACCAATATTGTAGGATTAAATACAAACATATTATTTATTTATTTATTTATTTATTTATTTACGGGCAAGCCCATTTGAGAAGTAAATTACAATTTTAAAAGTATAATTAAAATGTAGTGAAATACATAATATGGTGCTGAAATAAAATCGTGGTATAATTCATAAAATAGGTTAAGAATTTAAAAGATTTAAAAGACAAAAGACAATAAGGTTGAATAAAATATTTACATTAAACATTAAAATTAAAGATTAAAAATTAAATCTCAGTACTAAGTAATTGCTTTATAAATTTATGAAAGGGGGTGTTAAATATCTCAAGATCGTTATGAGTGTTGGCTAATCTTAACATTCTTGGAATACAGCTGCTGAAAGTATGGTTTAAACGATAAAAAGGTGCATAAAATGTTTGTTGCTGTCGAGTTGAGCACGTTGGAACATAAATATTTATTTTTGTTAGAAGTTCAGTACAGCTGCATATGCCATTGATAATTTTGAAAAGTAATGTCAGGTCTCTCTGTTTCCTCCTATTTTCTAAAGAGGGGATGTTTAGAAAATTCTCTATCAAATCATACTTGCATATGAAAATTCCAAAGTATCCTCTATTTGCGATAATAATTTCAAAACAGCATCTTTTGATAATCAAAATCTTGGAAAAAAAGTCTGTGGATCCAAACTTTCAAAATATTGGCTTCTCGTATACACTTTTCGTGGCATTCCATTTAATATTAATTCAACATCTTCCAATTCATCATCATCCCTTAACAACACATCCATTTTAATTTTGACAATACCACACCAAATTTTTAAAATTATGTTCTATTTTCAGGTAATTATGAATATGACAAGTCTGTCACATACTGTCAATTTTCTTTCGTTAAGATCTTAAACCTCAAATATTTACTACTTAACGAAAACAAAAATTACGGTGCGAATGAAAATATCACTCAATGTCAATATGACCTCCGCTTATCGCTTAACGAATAGTGCTGTGAATACGAGATGCTAAATGCCTTCATTGGCTCCATATAATGCGCATGCTCGCTAAATTGTCATAAGAATGATGTAAATATACGCGGCAAAGTTTAAAAACATGTAAAAGCAATCTTTTTACGTATTTCACTAATTGTCAGATACAAAAATGGAGGGGTTTTTAAAAACTGTTAATACAGTAAGTAAGGATAGTAAAAATAGGTGTTTAAATAGTTTTTTAATGTATATAACTGGTATTTAAATATTGAAGGGCGTTTTAAAAATTATTAATGCAGTAAATAGGATATTCAAAATAAGAGATTAAAATGTTTTTAATATAAATAACTGGCATTTTGAATTAGTTTCGTAATAAAACGAATAGTGTGATTTTAATTTATTATTTTTACAGATAAACTTAATGGTTCTTTAATCATATTTGGAGCCAGATTTGTGAATATCCGATAAAGCCAATAATGATCATAACGTTTTTTTAGGAAAATAAATAAAACACAAAAATATGACTTACCTATATTTTTAAGAAGTTGATAATCTTATAAATCTATATCGCATATAGGTAGATATAATAATACAATAACTGAAAATAAAAATAATATTCAAAAAAAACATAAATAAAGTAGTGTATATAAGGCTATTATTGAAATAAAATGAAAAATGAGTTGTTCATAATGGGTAAGTATATCTACTCCACCTATATAGGTATGCCTACGATGGATGTCAAAACAATGGCTAATTATAAAAACATTATAGGACAAAATAATTTAAAATAATCCCAGCCAACAAATTTTTACATTTATATACTAATTGCAAATTCAATATTTACTATTATATAGGTCAGGATTTTGTGGACTTTAAAACTTCTAATATTACCACCTTATTACATATAGGTGTGCAGATTTTTGACAAATCGTTTATTTTTCTTTTTATTATTGTGGTGAAAATTCTCCTCATGAACACCTTCCGCTTACGATTGGTATCTAGTGTGGGGCTCACAGCTTTCTTTGTTTAGAGCACATGTCCACTAAAACCAGCACATAGGTCCTATTGTTTCACCCTGAAATTGCCTGTAATTCCAGCTGTTATACCAAGAATTTATTTCTTTTGCAATATGAACAGAAATAAACCTTAAAGTAGAAAACAACCTTTATCCCTTCAGATACTCCGACTATATGGAAAATCTAATCAGCTCATTTCAGAATGCAAAAACCTTGTTTAGAATTTGATGGTATTCTATTTATCAATTTTTGAGTTATCGTGGATGTATATAGATAATATCGCAAAAATGATCAAAACGGGGAACAATATTTTTATTGGGAGCTTTATTGCTGGTGTTCTTGAAGACAATCATATTTCTGTAATTTAACAAATGTCTGATTTTCTTCAACAAATAATAATGTTTTGATTTATTTTTTATTTGACTATTTAATAAATTAACAAAAATATATGTCATTAAAATAATGTACACATTAACCCAAATAAGATGGTATGAGTTAGGTATTGCAGTCCTGTTTCTGTTTCTAAACCGTGTACCTCTCAACTATGTCCATTTAAATTGGACTTCTTAGAAAAAAATTTCTCACAAACGGAGTATTACATTTCAATTTAAGGAGGTCCTTTCGCCACACCTCTCGCCTCAAATGTTAAAAAAAAAGTTAAAGTCCTTATTTATCTAATACTGAACTTTTAACTATACCTTACCTTGCAAATTTTTAAAATTTTTTTTTTTAAATGTGAGTATTTGTACAGTGCCTCACGAGAAAGTAAGTCCTCAACAACAATTCTCGAATTATACTATTATTTATTGATTAGATGGAGTAGAAAAAAACTAAAAATAAGGTTTTTGAAATATTTAGATTTTGTTTTATACAATAAAATATATATAGTAAACCGTGGAACTTATTGAGAAATTAATATTAAAAAATCACAAAAAATTTTCAAGTAACCTAGTTTTTAAGAGACAATCGTTTGCTTGGGTATTTCGTTTGTCATAGATTTTCGATATTATTTATATACCTTCTTTCCTTAGAATTCCTCATTCAATCTAACAAACGATTTTAGTCTGACACTCCCCGAAGTCGTCGAGTCATTACAGCTATCTTTAGATATTCAAATGAAGGAGGTGTACGGTGGGCACTTTGGCGACACCTGACTTATTAACAACAACACAAACGTATAACGCGCGGCGTGCGTGCGTTACCTAATTGGGGCATAAACACATCAATTCGTCTAGTTGACGCTGGACATTACTCCATCTTGACAACTCATTGCCCCGGAAACGAAAGTGGACGGTAAGGCGCTAAATTAACCGGCAGTTGCCCTTAAATCATTGACGTCATCGCTTAAACAAAGCTACGGTTTGTTTCGCACGCTTTCCCTTCTCGCCTTTTGTCTCCCTTTGCTTCCCTTACTTTAGAGACGAAGGAAAGATTGTGGTGATTCTTTAAACATCCATTAGTTTGCGGATTTTAGATTATTTATATTGGTTGTTAGGTAATTTTTTACTTTGACACTTTAATTGACATCACGATGTTTTTACTATGCATATGCAAGCATATTAACTTTTATTTAATAACACACAAGCAAGAGGCTACAAATACGCACATTAAAGAAGTGTGTTGTTTTAAAATGACGAGGTAAACGAAACTCTGGATTTAAATTGTAAAATACCGAAATGCATCCACATTTCTTTAAAATTTTGCCAAATTTTACATGCATAAATATAAACTGTAAAACTTGTATTTGTGGAGAATATCTTAAGTCCATGCAAATAGTGCTTATACACTAATAATAGTATATTACATAACGAGTGTGGAAAATCACTTTTCACACAAGTGAATTACAATATTTTTTCTACGACCACAAAATAATTTCATTAATAAATGTAAAAAATAATCAACAATAATTGTATTTATTAAATTTTCATATTTTTTAAAACAAAAATAAAAAAAAAAACAAAAAAATAAAAAATAACAAAAAAAAACAAAAAATAAACAAAAAAAAAATCTGCATCCACCAAGTTTTGAACGCGGACCCGTCGGGTAAGCCAAAGTTTAAATTGCAACTACCCTACAACATGAGCTAATGGGTCTTATGTTAAATGCATTTTTAGTTCGATTTTAAGTTTAAACAGAATAAAAAGCCAAAATAATGAGATGTGTGTTATTTTAAAAATTGTTAAAAATAAATATCTATGATCTAAGTTAATCGTTAATTTTAATAATTTAATCATCATATCGATTTTATTGTTAATATGGACATAACATAAATCAATATAGAAATAATGCGTTTGGCATTATGTGACAGCTGATACGGAAATGTTAAACTAGGTTTATATCATAATAAATAAAATGAATTTAAAAAACAATCAATAATAATCGATTTATTTTATTTTCATATTTTTAAACAAAAAAAAAATAAAGAAAACCAAAAAAAAATCTGCCCCCGCAAGGATTTGAACTACCACCTAAGCTAATAGGCCTTGTGTCAATTGAATGATCTAATCGATTATGTGTTTAACCAGAATAAAAAGCAAACATATCTTAGTTATTTTAAAATGATTTGAATAATAATTGTTAAAGATAAATATCTAGGATCTAATTTACAACAATTTCAATAATTTAACAATCATATCGATTTTAGTATTAATATGGACATTACATAGATCAAAATAGAAATGATGTGTTTGACATTTTGTGACAGCTGCTGCGGAAAGTAGCATATTGGTACACGGGTGGAAAGTAAATTCTTATTCATACGCGTGTGATATATGACACTTTCCATAGGACTATATAGTGTGATATGTGTCACTTTCCTAAGTGGTCGTAGGAAAAAAAATATTTTGTACGCTGATTTTTCGAGTAAAAGTTTAGAAATTGTTGTGTCATCTCTAATGTCATTATCACTTTCAAAATTTTCAGAATCCATTATTTTGTTTAAAAAACTTCGAAATAATTCTAATATCTAAACCATGGTCAGTTTCAATCAAATTTTCTGACGTTTATGTCAATTTACGGAAGTCATATAGCTCACCTTTAATAATGAAGTACTAGCGAATTTCTATTGGGCATAAATATGATGTTATATTATTTTGTAGTTTGTGATTGGTTGATTTAATTATTTCACAAGTTGAAGAATGTAAACATTCTTCAACTAGTGGAAGAATGTATATCATACTTAAACTAAAAATTTATTAGGAATCAACTTATTATTACATAGTCGTGGGGAAAATAAAATCATTAATCATAGTTCATATTTAGGACACCCAACTACTATTATTTTAAAAATTTTAAATTATTAACAATTGTCAGTATATTTTTTAGGTATTGAGATTAAATATACATTAAAATGAATTATTAATGTGTAGAATCGATAAGTAATTGCATTTTTATGTTTATTTGGTCCAAATAAAAAAAAATACATTTTAATCAAACTATTTTAATTACGAGTATTAAAACCAAAATCCTAAAAATTGTCATGGACGCGAGGACAGAGCGCTTGCCTTCTACGCGAAAAGGCCGGGATCGAATCTCGACTGGGGACTAATTAAATAAAATCTTTATATTTTCATTTATATTTTATTTTAAAAATCAGTAAAATTCGTAAATTATTTTAAAATTAGTTATTTTGTCTTAATAACCTACAATATTTTTTAAATTTGTAGATTATCTATATCGTATTAAGACGATTAAGCACTCCGCCTATGGCGTCGTGCCCCAACTTCGTCTTCGGCGATATGGTCATCATATTCACACTTGTTGCACAAACTACTATTTCAATTTAATTACATTTCGAATATTTGTGTTCTATTACGGCACTGTAAATATCACAATGCCACAATCTTGCACGGATTAGCGAATAGGTCAGTATATGCGGCCGCAATGCCGGCCGTTTCATGTGCAAATTTCAAAGATTTGAAATTGTAAGTGAACGGATTTTTGTGGAGACATTTTATGACGTTCCGTATTAACTCCGCGAATGTTTTATTCATGGCATGTCTGATAATGTTGCTTTATGTTTCGCGATGCTTCGTTGTTTCCTTCATGTGGGAGGACGCTCGGTACATATGACGGGGAGGCGGGGGCAGCAGGGCGGGGTGTACGCAGGTGGATCGGATGCGAGGTGAAATTTATGATTGATGATGATCGTTTTAATTTGCTCGTAACGCTATTGTCGCATTGACTTGCGGGAGAAGTGTCTTTAAATTTTACTTTATTGAAATCCAGAGGATACGCTAAAATAACAAAAAATGTGGTTTTAGAGTGAAAAAAAATTATTATTTTACTCTGTACTTCACAAACTGATTTGACATTGACAAGTACCATTTTGAGTGTGGACAGTATATAATAATAATAATAATAATTTATTTACTAAAATGGGTACATTTGTTTTTATATAAATATATTCAAATATTTTGTAAAAATAAAGACGAAAATACCCACAAAAGGAAAGCCTGAGCGTGGGCAATATTTTCATTATTTTTAAATTTTTTATTCTGAATCGTTTTATTTTAATAGTATATTACGTAATAACAAGATTTTTAAGTAACCCATTACGCACGAAGTGAAAAAGTTTACACACGAAGCCGCGCGAAATCCAAAAAAATCCAAAAAAAAACCAAAAAAAAATCCAAAAAGAAACTCTTAAAAAGCCAAAAAAGGCAAAAGAAAACAAAAATAAGAAAAGTTAAAAAAATGCAAAAATGTCGAAAAAGTCAAAAAAGCCAAAAGAAAGCCAAAACAGTATAAAATCAAAAAGCCCCAAAAAAATCCAAAAAAACACGTTTTTAGTAGGCGAGACCCCTTTAACTTCTTAGATATATATTTTTTGAATTTGTTATAGCAACAATAGAAATACACATTCTGTGGAAATTTCAACTGTCTACCTATTACGGATCATGATGTACAGCCCATTGACAGACAGACGGACGGACAGCGGAGGCTGAGAAATAGGGTCCCGTTGGTTACCCTTAGGGTACGAAACCCTAAAACGGCGTGAGAATGCCTTTTTCGAATAATTTTTTTGGCAATCGAAACAGTACATATTATGGAAGTCTAAGGTACTCCCGCCAAATCAATTAAAGCCTAATATTAATCTTTTTTAATTATCTCCTCATAATTTTTAAGACATAATTATGATTTGACAACTATTAGAATTCTCAAGTTTTTATATAGTAATAATTAAGAAAACAATTTTAACAATTTTTGCAGTTTTTTATAGGCGAATGTTGTTAAAAAAATCATTAAAGTAGGCATATTTTTTTGTTGTATAAACTGAAATAAATATTTATACAAACTTGTGACATTAACGACCAAAAAATTTTTAAATTTCAAAAATATATTTTACTTAAGACTAATTACTTTTAAAATATATTATATTTAAACTTTTTGAAAATATCTCACTTATAAACATATCAATTTGTGGACAATATATGCCATTTAAACAGAATTTTAACTATTAAAACAGTTTTATCTATAAAATGTCATAGGAATAATAGACAAGAGTCCAAAATAACTACTTTATACCTGTTTGCTGAAATTATCTCCGTGAAACCTTTTGTTATTTTTAAATTATTCAAAGGTAATATTATAAGTAGCACGATTATTATCAACAATTTTTATGAGCTACGCTTGTCACGAATGTCACAACCATGAAATCTCAAAAGATTGGGACATTCATTCGTAGAGTTTCAAAACATCATCGATATGTAAGCGCATCTAAAAAGAATATTAAAAAAGAGTATATTGAGTATGATGCGTATAATAACAAGTTTTTCGACGACCACTACAGAAAATTATAAATTCCGAATTGTTTTTTAAGGGTCAAAGTAGGCAATTCTGTACACATTCATAATTAGTGTGGAAATATTATTTCACACGGTAATTCCACACTGTTTAGTGCATCGAATAAATTGTCGTATAACCTTTAGTATGAATGAAAAAACACAATATTATATTTTAAGGACATATCTATTTAACTAAATATTTCGTCGAATACTACAAAATTCAATTAAATTAAAAAAAAAAACTTAAAATAATTTATAATTTATGTAATGTTGGTTGCCTGTATAAAGGGGATATTACAACAAAAATTTAAATCGAGTTACCCGATTTAAAATATTGACATTTCAAATCTTGACATTTAATTTATTTTATTTCGATACTTTTGAAAACTATAAATAATAAAATGGACAGTGATAGTAATAGTAGTGATAGTAATTATAATACTCCACCAAATATTAAAGAAATAGCGAATAACATTACAGAAGACTTATTGCCTCAAACATCGGCGAAAAAATACAACTTAGCTTATTCAAGATTTATGGATTGGCGACTACAAAATAAGGTGAACTCCTTTTCAGAAACTGTTTTAATGGCTTATTTTGGGGAGCAATCGAAATCTTTTAAATCTTCTACATTATGGTCAATTTACTCGATGTTGAGAACTACATTGTCAATAAGGCAAAATGTAGATATTTCACGCTATCAAAAATTGCGGTCGTTTCTGAAAAGAAAGTCTGAAGGATATGTAGCAAAAAAGTCAAAAATACTTACACCTGAACAAATCAACCAATTTTTAAATGAAGCTTCCGATGATGTTTATCTACTTATAAAGGTAAATACTTAATAATATGAGAGATTAATATTTTTTCATGTTAAATTTTATTTTATAGACAGCTCTGATTTTGGGAATAATGGGAGCATGTAGAAGAGAAGAATTAAAAAATTTAAAAATGTGTGACGTACAAGACATGGGCTCTGCTGTTTTAGTCAATATAACAAAGACAAAAACTAAAGTTCCTAGAAAGTTTACGGTTACTGGAGATTTTAATGCAATATTTAAAAAATATAACACTCTTCGTCCTTCAAATATACCTCACGATTATTTTTTTTACGAATTATCAAAAGGGCAAGCGCACAGTGCAACCAGTAGGAATCAATAAATTTGGAAATATGGCACAACAAATTGCTGAATATTTGAAGTTACCAGATCACAAAAATTATACAAGCCACTGTTTTCGCCGTTCGTCCGCAACAATTCTAGTTAATTCTGGAGCAGATATAACAAAGCTTAAAAGACACGGCGGATGGAAGTCAACTACAACCGTGGAAGGATACATCGATGACAGTTTATCACATAAAATGGATATCGCAAATTCAATTCTACATTCTGTAGAAAATAGGAGTGAAGAACCTGAAGCTTCTACTAGCAGAATATCTATTTCAGAAACAACATGAAAAAACCATCCAGGGTCATGATTTACCACCTCTTAATATTTCAAACTGTAATGTTGTTAATATTAATTTTTATAATAAATAAATTTGTAATTAAAATTTAAGAAAATTCAAATACGTTTATATAGTTTAGTGAATTATTAAACAAAATTAATAGTGGTAATAATTTGTTTTATTTTATTTGGGGCACAAACAGGAGAAACCGGGACGACGTCCACGAAAAATATGAAAAAGAAACTATGTTAAGTACACATTTAAAAAGTGATAACAATAGTAAATATTTACCACCTCTTTATATTTCTAATTTTAAATCGTTAATAAAGATCATCCAATTATTAAAAAATATAATAATTTGTGTTTTAAGTCATTGTGGTCGTAGAAAAAGTATATTATGCCACTCGTGTAGAAAACCAATTCCACACTCGTGTGATTGTGTCACTCGCATTCGCTCGTGCCACAAGTTTCACACATCGTGTGGAATTGGTTACTTTCTGCACTTGTTGCACAATATACTATTTTCTATCACTCCCATTGAAAACGTCACTTCGAAAATGATAAATATCATACCTAGGAGACTAGAGACAAGAAGGCGAATCTGCAATGGTCAAATTTCATTTTTCCGTTCTTTTTTCTATAAAGTTCGCTAAATTGACTGTAGTTAGCATGTCGAATAACAGCGATGTCAATTTTTTATATAAGTCAATGTAAAATGAAGTGATTTATTAAAAAATTGGTGAAAAGAATCAAAATAATATGAAAAAAGGTACCTGAGTACAAGTAACATGAGTGACAAAAAACATCAAAGCAAGATTTACGTCGTTCCAGATTGTAAGGATACAAATCAAATGTAAAACTAAAAAAACAAAAAAAGAAATAAATTTATTGTCTTTTTAAAGCTTCTAATGTAAGTAAAATAATGTATTTATGTCTAAATATAATATTTATTGTAAACTAGTCACAATATGTATAAGGAGTGTAGTTTATTTTATTACAAGTTTCTATAATATAAAATTTTACAGTAATAGATCCTGACTTACAAAAACAATATGCATTAAATTTAACTTACTAGACAAAAAAAAATTTATAGAGTTTTAATGTTAGATAAAGAGTTGCTAGTGTTATTTTTTTGTTGAACCCCAATTGCGTCATTGTAAATGTTTTTTATAGGATACGCTTAGAACAGTGCCGATAAAGCACTTTCTATAGATGATGCTGTTCCATACTTTTTAGAAGATATCAGATATTATAAGACTATTTTTATTGATGGTACTGTTAGCAAAATAAAAAGGGGAAAGCTGAAATTAAAGGATGAGGTAATACCATGTACATTCCCAAAGCTCCCTTTATACTCGTATTACAACAATAAAAAATCTATTAACTGGGTTTAATTTTGCTCTTAAAACTATATATAGGTTCAATTCAAAAAAAATTGCTACAAAATTGCACTTATCAAATTTCAGCATTTAACAAACCTTTTCGAATTGGGTCATACCTATCTATTCTGTATTTTATATAGACAAAATTAAATAATTTATTAATTAAAACATGCCAGACTTATTAAAAATAAATACAACATTATGTTCTGTGCTTTATTTAGCTATAAACAAGTTTATTTTTATTATTTTGACAAAATTATGTATAATTCCCATGAAAAGTCATGTATTTTGAACACCGTAAGCTGTACCAGCGCCCATGCGGTTAATTATAAAAGCTCAATTAGGCGTTTTTTGGGACCGTATTTGGGACCGTATTTGGGACCGTATTTTGAGTATGCCGATTTGCCTCCTTTTTTTTTTTTTTTTTTTTTTTTTCTTTATTGGTCTTAACTTATACAAGTTATTTAACTAGCACTAACATTAGTTACATGAAAATAAATACAATAAAATTTAAAATACTATTTGGCTCTGTAAAATTAAAAAAAAAATAAGGTGAACAATATTTTTTTATAAATTAATTTTAGAAGATTTTAAAAATGACATGATTATGGCTGTACTGCAAATTGGTTTTCGTAAATAATCATTTAGACATAAAGGGGAATACTGGGGTCGAAAAGCTAAAACCATTTTTTGGTATAAGAATTTTATATTATCTGTATTATTACTGCATTCCATCAAGATATGACCTAAACTTCCAATTTCACCACAGCTGCAACTTGGGGAGTCAAGGATACCAATTCGGAACAGATGAGCAGAACTATAGCAGTGACCAATTCTCATTCTGCACATTGTACCGATCTGTCCCTTTGTTAATTTAATTTTAAAAAACCAGGGTGTTCTAGGCAGTTTGTTTAATATATTAAAAAGTTGCTTTCCCGTAGTTTGACTCAGTTCTCGCCATTCTTCACTCCAATCATCCCAAATGTTATTTATTTATTTTATTTCTAGTCTTCCTATTCATGCGTGTTCGGTAAAAGACGGAAAGAAGAAGATATTTCACATACGTGCGTGATATTTTTTTAAAACTCACAGTAATGATTTGAGTAATAAAAATGCATAAAAAATTACTAATATATCTAAATAGATTACTTTGATTTATTCAGTTTGTTGAAAAGACTGTTAGATTTTGCAAAAAAATAATTATTTACATCTTTAATTACCTATTTGTGTATGTAAATTGCACAAAAGTTTTGTCAGTTCCCGATAAACTATGCAATGCAACCAGTTATACACGCATCTGTCAGTTGATAACAGCAAATCAATGATTTGAAACACAGACATCGATAAAGGAGATAGGAAATGTCATTTTCATCAGACACGTAGAATTAGGCATTCCAACGACCTGTCATACAATAGGTGCCAGAGGGAAATTTTTGTATATTTAAGGTGGCAGCGACATAGTTTTGTATCTTGGACGCTATTTTTATTCGAAATAGTAGTCGCCAAGCCTACCAATTTATGAAGAAATGTATAATCGGGATTTTTTAAATATTATTTTTATTGTGTTTGACATAAAACATTTAAATGTAATCCGTTATTCATGATTTTAAGTATAGTTGATAAAATACATCGTATGTCGCAACCCTTAGGTATGCCAAACCTTCCCACTGGCAGTTGACTTGTTTGGAATGTCTAATTGAAGGCGGCCATCTTTTAAAAAAAAGCGACCCACGCACTTGCGCATTGATTGTATATTGAAGTGTACAGGATAGGACTAACACATTTAAACATAATTCAAAAATATTAAGGATTTACTTACACAGTAGAACTAATAACCTTAAAAATTCGTAATAGAATTTTAATTTTCTTTTTTATGGATTTTAAGAGATTTCTAAAAATAAAAAACATCATAGTCTTTATTGAAACTTTATTTTAAATTAAATAAAAACAGAATATATTTAAAATACCATTTTATATGAAATGAATACAACAATCCAAGGCCGTCATATATTTTGTAGCAAATAAATCTGGAATCACGTGATTTAAACAGAACTTTCATATTAAAAACTATCATTTTGTATGTAATTATTACATGGCAATATTGATTGCTCAGATCTTGAAAATATTTTATTAAAAACTTAAAACTAAGGAATTCAAATATATTTGTAATATCGTTCCAAAGTACTATGGCATGTACTTGAGCATACATTAAGAATCATCAATCAAAATAAATAAGAGATTATGGGCATATTCCTACTAATGAATAGAGTAAATTTAAAACTATTATAAGAAACCTGTAGTCGAATATTTTATTAAAAAAGGGAAATAAATCCAAACTTTAACGTTTCCCTTCGAAAAACAAGTACTTCTTTGGCTAATTCCATAGCAGACATTGAATTATATCCAAAGAAAACAACAAAGTTAAAAAAATTCATATTCCAATATTTAAACTTTGACCTTGCTTACCATAGATAACGTTATTCTTGGACCGGTTATCAGCAAGGAATAGACATTCTCGATTTCGGTCACTAAAGGAATCTGAAAAGGCGGTAAATTCACCCGCTTACATGGACGGAGGTTGTGAGAGAATAAGTAGTAACAAAGCTTCGATTTTGCCAAGTGCGAAGGGTTTTACTTTTTTATCTTGTGTAATAAATACTACAGTAAATATATTATGATAACATTATATTATTAAACTTAAAACATTTATATTACATTAGAAAATGGCACCAATAAATTATAAATAAAAAAAAGCTATTTAAAGTTAATAAGGAACAAAAAATACAAATTTAGTTTTTTCAATTTTCATTGGTGTTTGTACAATGTCTTTAAGGTTTTTATTAATCTTGATATGTGACTTTCCTATAAATAAGGGTAGATACTCATAATTATTGATTTCTCGAAACAAGTTTTTATTTTAAACTAATTGAAAATGAACATTTTTTAGCAGGTAATTGATTATGTGATTAAAAATACTTTTTTTAAAGATAATTCGACAGTTTTAAACTAGTACTTACAGCCGAAACTGTTATATTATCCCATTTTTTTCTAAAAATAATTTTCAATAATTTTTATTAGCTGTTGCGCTAGAAAGTGAATCTTGGCCAGCAGATTATTTTATTATTGTTTTGCAATATAAACAATGTTTTCTGAAATATCTAACAACTTAATTACATTCTGTATAATTATTTTCTAACATACAGTAATTTAACTTTTCCATCCTGGCTCCAGGATAACGGTATGGAACACAATGCCATTAAATAGAGAGAAATAGAATAATATTAATGAGTGTGGACCGCAATAGCTCATGCTTGCCATCGAAAGGGTATGGTAAAATCAATTACTATCTTTATCGCTCTCACATCCAAATAATACAATTAAATGTCTCATCTTTATTAACGCCTGATGCGTCGGCTTAACATACTGTACATTTTTTGACAATGTGAACATCACTATATTTAAATAAATTAATAAAGTTTATTGAGCAACTATAAATACATTAGTGTCTCAAAATGAATGAATTCGGCTGAGCCGTTTTTCAATTGATTTTCATTATAACAGAAAAAAATTTCACAAAATCATTATTTAAAATTAATTATTTTAAATTAATTAAATAAGAACTTGCCTAATAGTCAACAAAATGATTAAAGTTCAAATTATTAAGTTCTGAATTCAACAATAATGGTGCTACGTATCTAAAACAACCTTGGAATTTTGAAGTTTTATGCATTGGGGTTGTAAAAGTTTTCACTCTTAAATTTACATTGTGTAAAGTTGATCTTTTTAGTAAGATATTGTGGAATTTTAAACATTAAAATTAAAAAAAAATTAAAAATAGATATTTTACCCTTTCCTGAATTTAGCTATTTATTTAACCTGCGAATGTATGGAGAAATATGATTTCTATAAGGAATATTACAAGTACATCTTATACAAGAATTTTGAATCTTCTGAAGTTTCTTTCAGTTATATTTAGTAAGAAAGTGGTAATAAACTATAGGTACTGTTGTTGTACTTTTTAGTGTCATTTGTAAAATGTTGATGGGGTCCTAAAAAATACAATAGCCATTAAGATTCTTAATGTCATGGTACAAAAGTAATCGTAGTCTATATGAATGAAAAATTTTTACAGATAAAGGATTATTGTTCCATCCATACCTAGCCCTAGAAATAAAATGTAATTACATCATACAATTAAACTAATACTATTCCATATACTGCAGAAAAATAGCTCTAAGTGATTTATACTAAGTTTATATATTAACAGATAGTTTACATATTTCTCATATAAACCTATTACAAACTTAATAAAATAAAGTCTAGAACACCACTATTCTTCTTCAGTCACTGAATAACATAACTGCTGTCAAAGGTTTTAAGTTTCTTTATATATTCTATTGCAGTTTTTATATTCCAGACATCCATATTGTCTCCGTTTTTTTGAGACACAGTCATTTTCCATTGAAATCTAAAAAGATTTCGAGAATTTAGTAAATCGAACAGTTTCTCAAATGTCCTTATACAATTAATAGTAATGTTACTTAGTATTTGTAATTTCTAAATTCGTTTAAGTGTACAAACCTGCATGTCTTTCTCCAATCCATATGGGCCACTCTTAATTTGCTACCCAAACGTAAACCTTCTGTTTATTAAATATAATGCAACAATTTTATATAATTAAAATCAATAATTTCGCCATTAGTTTCGACAATTATAGTAAGATTATCCCAGTTATTCCAAGCCAACTTAAGTATGTGACGTGCATCTAAAATTATAAAAAATATACTTTTATCTATGACGAATGCAAGAAATATGGAGTTGCAGTGTCAATATCAAAGTTGTATAGGTTTACACCTAATGTTATCATTGTAAGTCCATCAAATGATAATTAGGTGATGATAACTCCATATTCATGCAATTTTAGAAGAGCCTATAACGCCACATTTTTTCTTTATTACCATCTAAACCCTTAATAAAAAATAACCAACCGGCAACTTCTATAATTCCTCGTTAGATTCTGAATGAATAATATTCGTTGAAGCTGAAGGTTGTAAATTTCTAAAAATAATAGGGATAATTAACAATTTTTTATCACTTTTTTAGAAACTATAAAAAGAAACAAATTGATAATTTTATGTATATATATTTACCTCATAACTCTAATGTTATAAAAATCTTCAATTTTATGCATATTTATGGAAGGTATTGCATTATTTTTTTATTGTATCTATTCGTTTTGAAACGATTAAATCATCTTTATGAAAATAGGAGAAACAAATAGCGTTATTAGCACTTATATTTTCCAATGATTTCTTCCAATAGCTATTAACCAAGAAGCATACGCCTTTTCCTCAATCTAAAAAAAATTATAGCAATATCAACGTTAGATACCTACATACAGTTTGTTATTGTACTATGATATTTCGTTTTCTAGAAAATGAAAATATAGTCTAAAAAATGTGGCGAAGAATACGGTTCTGGTAGAAAAGATGTCTTACTTGTGGAATGTAATGTTTTCTGAATCCTCGTTGTTTAAACAACCAAAAGCAAAGCAAGTATTTCCCATTTTATTAATTGTCTATAGTAAAAACTTCTAAAACTCTTTGAAATTCACTAAAATAGACTAGTTGACATAAATGACACTTCTGTCAAAACACTACAACAACTACGCCGGGGAAAATGGCCTTCTCCTATCTCATCTATCCAAATCTGTGGTTTGAAACTAAAAAAAAAATAATTCTAGACATGTTAAGGTTATGTTATGAATTGATAATTATTTTGGTACCTAAATAATTATTTTGAAATTTCTCAGTATGTGGCATTTTTATGTAAAAACGTAAGTAAAAATAGGACAAATAAACCGATTTTCAGGTAAGTTATATTAAAAAATTACATCTAAGTTTGCTATGATTACCAAGAGCACAAAACTTAATTTTTAAAAAATGTTTTATCCGCCTACCTCTATCCAAAGTATACATTTCCTGACCTCATTGCAGGGAGCAAAGTCATACTTTTCCTCCCTAGGGAGGAAAAGTACTTTTACTCCCTAGGGAGGAAAAATAAAAGTGACGTCATGGTATGTCATAAATGAAATAGCTTATACGGCATTGACGACCTAAACTATATTCTATTATATAAGTATGAATTTTGCCGTTTATTTATAGAACACCCTCTATTTTGCAAAATAGTAAAAATCAGTAAATTGTTATTTTAATTTAACGATTTTTACATTAATAATTTGACTTCAATTCATAGATTCATCCGATTTTCGAATTTAGGACAGAAATATTATAGCATGCTATGGTCGATTGACAGATCAGTTTTAAAGTGTGTTACGCTATAATATATCTATAAAATATAAAATAATATTTAAAAAATAAGTGATTCAAGCGAATTTAAAGATATAAATAATACACCACCGGATATTTTGGAACAGGTTAATGCAACAGTTCAATCTCTATTACCCCAAAAATCTAAAGAAAAATACGAAAAACGGTATTTACATTTCAAGCAATGGGCCGAAGAAAAGCATATTCGTACTTACTCAGAAAAATAATTACTCTACCACAAATTAAAAATATGTAGGATGCAAGAATGAAAATAACATGTCTATAATTTATACTATACCTACTTCATAATTTTAGTTCTTTAATAAATTTTGTTTGTTAGTTTTATAAATAAATTATTTAAAAATGACTTGTTATTTGAGGGAGGCGGAAAAATCATATGTATTACTTGGGAGTAAAGTGCCTTTTCCTCCCTTGGATGTTTACTGCCCTCCGCTTCGCGTCGGGCAGTAAACTTCATCTTGCGGGAGGAAAAGTGACACGTTCCTCCCTAGTAATACAAATAGCTATTTCCTACTCCTACGCACAGACTACAAAACGTAAAAGTATACTAATGACTTTAACTGAACGAATATATTTCATATCCATTGTAGGTAGTGAGAATACTCAAAAAAAAAAAAATTCACAGATCACTGTTCATATTTTGGACACTAAACTACTCTTATTTTTAAAATTTTAAATAAGTCACAATTCTGTCAAAATAATTGTCAGTATATTTTTTAGTTATTGAGATTAAATATACATTAAAATGAGTTATTTTTATGTAGAATCGATAAATAATAGCATTACCATTTTTATTTTATCCACATTAAAAAAAAATTAATTAGGTATTTTATCTTAATAAACTTAAATAATTTTTTAAATTTGTAGATATTCGTTAATGGGTCGTAGAAAAATTATACATTACAACTCGAGTCGATTGTCCATATCCACTCTTGTTGCACAAACTACTATTTTCTACACTTACATGGATATTGGCTTATCTGCGCACAAACTACAAAACTGAACGAATATATTTCATATCCATTCTAGGTAGTAAGAACACTGCAAAAAATTGAAATCCACCAATCACAGCTCATCTTTTGGGCACCCAACTACTATTATTTTTAAAATATATTTAATAAGTGACAATAATTCTGTCAAACTAGTTGTCAGTATATTTTTTAGTTATTAAGATCAAATAAACATTAAAATTAGTTATTTTTGTGTAGTATCGATAAATAGTAGCATTTTTATTTGGTCAATATTTTAAAAAAATCTTAAATTTAAATCTAACTAAATGAAACTAATTTAGTTACGAGTATTAAAACTAAAATCCTAAATGTGAAGGTGGAAATGAGGGCACGGCATTTGTTTTCTACGTGAGAGGCCCGGGTTCGAATATGGGCGAGGGACTAATTAAATTAAATCTTGATTTTTTATGTTTATTTTATTATATAAATTAATGAAAGTCATAACTTACTTTAAAATTAGTTATTTTGTCTTAATAACTTAAAATATTTTTTTAAATTTGTAGATATTCGTTAGTGGATCGTAGAAAAAATATACTGTACAACTCAAGTGGATTATCCGTATCCACTTTTCTTGCACAAACTACTATTATAGTAATATAAATAAATTGTCAATATGGACTAATGAGCTCTTGTTAACTGTTTGTAGTTTATTTTCAATAAAAATTAATTAGTTTATTTTAAAATTCTAAAAATTCAATATAAATCCTAAAATTAGATATACATATCTAATGATTATTTTATGAAATTTGTAAAATACTAATTTCATAAAATTAAAAATGTATGAAGATTAAAATGTTGGGATCGTAGAAAAAATAGTGTACATAACTCTTTAGAAAGTGTATTTTTTGCACTCGTTACGTTTCCACACTCGCCGATACGCTGCTTGTGCTAAACTTTACTCGTGCATAATAAATCACTTTCCACACTTGTTACATTACTGACAGATAATAGATTGTATCGAAAGGAGTATGATTCGCTGGTATTGTCACTTAATATTAACACAATTCAGTAAACTCGATTGGTCGTAACCAGGGCCACTTTACATAGAAATTATATTCACCATTTAAATACAAAAAATATGAAGAAAGTATGGAAACAAAATATGAATAAGAAGTTATAAAGCATTCAATATAAAAACCGATGCACGTCAGAGATGACGTCAGTGACAGTCATTGGTACCACACACAATAATAAAATATTTAAATTTTATTTTGCAAATAAATGAATAAATTTAGACGTATGGAGTTCATTTTTATAAAATTGCATATTAAAAATGTATTTTTTATCATATTACAGTAGTAAATGTACTATAGGCAGATTATTAACGGAATACTTTCTAGTGAATTTCATAATAAAAGTTGGCATCAAATGTGTCAGCTTTTAATTTTATTACATTGCTGTCAATTGTTATTTGTTTTGTATTATTTTGCATCGATCGATTTCTTTTTAACAAATTATTTGTATTTTAGATTAAATTATTAACAAACTGTTCTTTTCAGAACAAATTTATTAGTGGTGTTCGTTTATTGTGTATTTTATTATTGAAAAATGCCAAAACAATTAAATGGTCGCTGCAAGGAACTAGTGGCTTCTCTAATAAATTATTTTGAGAAAGAACGTGATAATAATTGGCCTTTGTTACCTTTAACAGCTGTAAGAGAAGTGAGTTGATTAATAATGTATCACCGTCAAATTAATATAATTATTTTATTTGAGCGTGTCGCAGAAGCACTTAATCTCAATTTTTCTACTGTTAGTTCTATTTCACAAGCTGTAAAGAACAGTGAAGTTCTAAAGTCACCACCAAAAAAGCGCCCTAGGCAAAAGAAAGTTTCCAACACAAGAATTCCTATATTATTTATAGCATGTACGAGTCTAGTAAGTGTATATGTATATAAATTATTATTAAACAATTACAAATTAATGTATGATTTCAGAGGAGCATGTAAGTTTGGATTCTTTGTTGGTGAAACTTAATGAGGAGTTGTTTAATGGATGTCGCACATCATTGCATAACTTATTATTAGAAATAGGTTTCAAATGGCAAAAAGATGAACCAAGGCGAGGTCTTATGGAACTTCCAGATATTGCTGTGAAACGGGCAGAATTTTTAAGAAAATATACCATAGAAAAGGAAGCAAATTTGTACTAGTTTGTTTTTATTGATGAGACTTGGATTTTTCAAAATGGCATCATAAAACCGTTCTTGGCAATACAGCAATAAAAGAAGTGTAAAAAGTACAAAAGTTGATGGTAAAATTTTAATAAAAAAAAACTAATGACTGTGTATTGATCTTTTTTACAGATATATAATTCTTCTTCTTCATGCTGGAAACGAAAATGGACTTATTCATGGTGCCGAGGCCATATTTGCTTCAAGAAGCAATGATTACCTTATTCAGTCACCATGTTTAAGGCTGAACTTTTGAACCTTGTTAGACGGTGAATAATAGAAATCTACTTTTTCTGTATTTTTTAAATGATTTTATTTTTTTAGTAATGAACTACCAAACATATATTTAACTGATTTGGGGTATTTCAAAACAATATTATAACAGGCACATTGGTCGGGATAGAAAGACACAAAGAGATTGTATAGATATGTGGTCTGAAGCACTCCGAACCATTACCCCACAAATGTGGGCAAACAGTGTAAGACACATTGAAAAAGAAATTTTTAAATGGTGTGAAAGAGAGCATATACTGGACCGATTGGAAATTGCTCCCATTATTATAACACCAAATAGAGATGATTCTGATTTAGTTCTGATTATTCTGACTGAATTTAGTTTAAATATTATTTAAGTTTTAAAATGTCATGTGTTGCTAATTTTATAACCTAACTGTTTTAATTATTATTACTTCTTTTAAATATGGATGTATATAAACTAACTAAATATAATTATTTTTTATTGTAAATTAAATCAAGCCTAAATAAAATTTGTTTGTTTTTTTCATCCTTAACCTAACATTTTTTTGTCATTTTAAACCTCTTGTGCCAAATTTATTACTATTAAATTCAGTGTTTTTCTAAAACTTCAATTTAAACATTATCAATGACCTTTATTGGCTTTTATATAGAATTCATTATACATTTAAAATTAATTGTTCCTAATAACATAGCCAAAAAAACATAAACTCATAGTTTTAAAAAGTCCTACATTCTTAGACTATTTTGAAGATTGGGCAACACTGCAAGGCTATGACTTCACAACTGATTGATAACGTGTATCGGTTTTTATATTGAATTCTCTATATTATCATTTCCAATGGTTGCAAGGATTGCGAAATATTCAAAAATTGTTCATTGAAGTGATAGGAAACCGGGGAAAACTCTGAAGTTACCGGGAAGATGTCCTCGATATTGGACAAAGAAAAGCAGGTAAGAATACATGTCGTGTCGTAAAATAAAATTTATTTTAATTCCTAGAAAACTAAATGAAATTTCCTTTTTACCACAGTCACGTACCTTTCCCGATATCATTCCGGGAAGCTAAAATATAATTCCGATGTTCCTAGTAAAAGAATCTATGCGAAATAGAATAGGAAAATGTATGAAGGGAAAATAAAAGCAAAAAGGCACCGTTTTCAATAACTGGAATTGGAAATTCATAACTGCAGTAGTTTATGTTGAGTATAACCCAGATTCCGAAACGTTTAGTTTTGCACATGATATATATTTGCGAAAAATGTTTCAGTTTTCTTATGGTCTGACACGAGCTGGTATAAATATTTTATGACGATAAAATTTAAAAGCGTTCGACAGTGTTACGGAATTGAATTCTATCTACCTGGTATCTACTGCGATAAAATGATGTATACTTTAAAACGAAATTATTGGTATTTCTTTGTTTCAATTGAGATTAAATCTCACAACTTTTTTTAATGATAGTAACCCAAGAATATTTTTTTTGCATTGGTGTTTTCTGCTTCGACAATTTATGCCATTAGCCTCGTGTTCTATTTATAGGTTATAGAGTACTAGTGTTCTATTACTCCATAGTGCAAGAGTGCTACTCTAATAATCCTGTACAAACATTGTTACTGTTTCCCTTCTCTAATTTAGGAACAACACTTTTAATTAGAATCCAACAGTGAATGGTCGAAGTGAGGAATCCTAATTATACATCAGAACCAAAAATAACAATCCAAATAATTTTATAAAAGTTTTCGAAAGCACGTTGCTTGGCAATATGCTTGACAGGCTTGTTATAATTTATTTAGCATTGTTTATGTCCCAAGTAAAAATCTGATATTGTATAAAAGCTGGTAGAATATTCACGAAACAAAACTAATAAAGTAAGTATATTAGCTAAGAATATTTTCTAAGCATTCTTTCTACACAAAATGGACCCTCAATTTTTTATACCCTCTTATATTGATATGTTGTTAGGAGCTGATATTTTTTTATAAAATAGACAGAGGTGGAGTATTTAAAATTGAAAATAGCTTACAAACTTTAATAAACACTGATTTAGGTTATGCAATAGGTAAACAAATTTCTTCTCAAGCCTCCTCTTTTATTCCGAATTTCTTTAACGAAAGTTATGATAATATAGAAAATCCTTATGGAATTTGTTGTTTTTTAAATACCTCTAATTTAAATGACGTAATAGAAAAATGTTGGAGAATCGAAGATAACCTTTCAGATAATAAAATTTTAGGGCCGGAGGAAGCTCTTGCGGAAAAAATATTCTCAACTACAGCTAAAATTTTAGAAAATAGATCTTTTTAAGTCAATATGCCATTGAAAACCCCTTACGAACATCATAAACTTGGAGATTCCTTCACTATAGCATAAAAAAGGTTTTACACCCTTGAGAGGAAGCTTCATAAAGATCTCAAATTATTAGATGGGTAAAAAAATTTATTGAAGAGTATATAGCTTTAGGACATGCTCTTAAATTAACCAATTCGCGTTCCGAAAGAAAATATTTTATTCCTCATTCATGCGTATTGCACGAATCCAGTGCTACTACTTAATTAAGAGTAGTATTTGACGCAAGTTCAAAAACTACTTTTGATGTATCTTTGAATGATGTAACACTAAAAGGATACAAAGTTCAGCCTAACCTCTTTGACATATTATGTAGATTTCGATTATTTAAATTTGTTTTCACTACTAACATTCAAGAAAGGTTTCGTCAAATTAAAGAAAACCCAGAACAAAATTATCTTTAAAACATTTTATGGAGGGAGAGTCCTTGCAGATCCTTGAGGTACATTGAACTTTTAACTGTTAGCTATGGAACAAATTTTGCTCCGTTTGTCTCTACTCGTGTGCATAATGAATTTGCCTATTTAAAAGGGTCTGAATTTCCTCTCGCGGCTAATACATAGATGACATTCTTTCTGGTTGCGAGTTATGATAATTTAAAAACTCTTTATCGCCAACTAAATAATTTATTAGACCCTTTTGGGTTACACCTACATAAGTGGGGTTCTAACTCTAAGAACTTTTACAGGAAATATCCCAACCCAAAGTTTCTGAATATGATTTAAATATAGATGATGCCCTAAGTA
The DNA here is from genome assembly GCA_927349885.1 of Psylliodes chrysocephalus. Classification (NCBI taxonomy): domain Eukaryota; kingdom Metazoa; phylum Arthropoda; class Insecta; order Coleoptera; family Chrysomelidae; genus Psylliodes; species Psylliodes chrysocephalus. The sequence goes on from OV651816.1 coordinate 30,678,880, forward strand.
AAGTTTTAGGAGTAAAGTGGGAACCTAATAAAGATTTCCTTTGTATTTCTCTTCCTCAAATTAATTTTCCAGGCTTAATCACTAAACGAACTGTGTTATCCATTATTTCACAATGTTTTAATCAAATTGGTTTTGTAAACCCTATCATAGTAAGAGGGAAAATTCTTATACAGAAACTTTGGATGCACAAATTAGATTGGGATACAGTAATCGCAGATCCTGTTTTACTTCCAGAGTGGGAGAAATTCTTTAATAACCTTCCAGCACTTGCCAATTTAAATATCTAATAAAACTATTTTATGCACTGAGATTCATGAATTCATATACGCTTCTCTAGTCGCGTATGGAGCATGCATATTTTTACGTGTTATATATGCAGATCAATCGGTTACAAGCAACCTTATTTGCTCAAAATCCCGAGTTACTCCCGTGAAAACTATCATCTTCCAAAGTTAAAATTATCAGCCATGTTTTTTTTTTTTGTTTTACTCCCTTCAGACCTCCCGTGCTACACCCTAATCCGTCTGTAGTCTGGCAGCACTGCAGCCTGCGGCTTATTGAAGGTCCTACTACTTTCCCATTCACGCTCTCATTTATTCTCATTCATTCCACGTCGTCGATGGTTAAACGCTAGTTGGACGAATCCCATGGTGACACGGCCCATGGTGGAACCTCCCAGCGGTCACCCATCCACCACGTGACCGGAGAGATCACTGCTTAACTGTTGCGAGTAAGTGGATGCACACTTAGCTCGCAGCTAGCCTCTTCGGCCATGTTACTTTTATCGAAATTTGCTCAGAAAATAGTCCCTATTTTCAAAAACATAATAACTATAAATTCAGTAAATCTCTTTTCGGACTCCCAAATTGCTTCATATTGGATTCAGTCTCATGTTTCTAGGTGGTTAGTTTTCGTATTAAATTCGTATCTCAAATTCAACGGCTTACCTCAGAAAGTAAATGGCGTCATATTAATTCAAATGAGAATCCCGCTGATTTTTTGTCTCGGGGTCTTATTTCCTCTGAAATATTAGATTGTACCCTTTGGTGGTATGAGGCCAGCTTTTTTAAAAATCCTTATCTTAATTTAGCTCTGCTCCAAATAAAAATAAAAAATATTTAATCTCGAAGATCGAAAAGTTCATAAAGTTTTATATTTAACTGAAAGTTTCTGGTCTTCTTTTTTCTCTACATTATCTTCTTTCACTCGTATGCAAAGATCTGTCTTCTTTTGTTTTAGGTTTATCAATAATTCTTTGCACAGGTCTCATATATGGAACTCTCACCACTGCAGATCTCAGGATAGCGCTTTTTCTAATTGTAAAGAAATTAAAGGAAATACATTTCTCAAAAGAACTCTTGGAATTAAATAAGAATAAAGTAATTTCGAATAAATCAATTCTGCAATTATCCCCATTTCCAGAAGATGATAGATTATTGAGAGTAGGAAGACGGCTTGCCTATTCGTCTTTGCCTTTTAAGCAAAAACATTCACTTCTTCTGCCTTCCAAAAATAATAATGCTACCCTTATTCTAATAAACGAACATTTAAAATTCGGACATGCTGGTCCACATAGTAGACTCTTTAATTTTAGGCTAAGGTTCTGGCCCTTAGGGGAATTGAAAGAAATAAAGAGCATTATCCGCAAATGTCTAACTTGTTTTAAAATTGAAACCCAAACTAGTCAACAAATAATGGCTCAATTGCCCAACATACGAACACAACCATCTCGGCCATTTTTTAAAGTTGGCAAAGACTTTTTTCGGTAAACCATCTAGTTTAAAACGAGCACCTTTACTTAAAAGTTACCTCTTATTATTCGTTTGCATATCTACAAAACCTGTACACTTAGAGCTAGTATCAGCATTAACCACTCAGGCATTTCTACTAGCACTAAAGAGATTCATATCTCGTAGAGGAAATCCCGTGACAATTTACAGCGATAACACTACTAATTTCTTGGGGTCAAAAAACCAGCTAAAAGCTATGATTTTTTTAAAGGAAAAGAAAATATTACTTCCATAAAAACCTTTTTGTCAACTAAATAAACTGAATTAAAAACAATTCCTCCTTATAGTCCTCATTGGGGTGGTATTTGAGAAGATGTAATCAAGCGTACCAAGCATCACTTGCATCGCATAGTTGGAAAATCTCATTTCACCTTTGAGGAGTTGTCTATCATTTTAGCTCAAATTGAAGCAATTTTTAATTCTCGCCCTCTTTTTCTTATATCTTCTGACCCTAATGATTTAAATTGTCTTACATTAGGTTCCACTTTCTTATTGGTGATAACTTAACCTTATTTCCATAGCCAGACGTAACAGACGTTCCAAAAAACAGATTATCCCGTTGGCAAAAATGTGGAAAGTCCAGCAAAATTTCTGGAAACGCTGGTAGGAGGAATACCTCAATAATTTGAAAAATAAACTAAAGTGGTTAATACTTTGTCCAAATTTAAAGATAAACGATATAGTTTTACTTAAAGAAGATCATACTCGACCTTTCGAATGGTATTTGTTAAAAGTTATTAAGATTTTTCCAGATGCTGATAATAAAGTTAGAGTAGCTAAAATAAAAACTAATAATGGAATTTATACTAGAAGCATTAGTAAACGCCCGCTTCCTATGAATGAAGTCAATTGAAGGCATAACCTTCAACGCGGGCAGAAATGTTCGGTCCCAACTCTTTAGTTCCAAAATAACAATATTTTGTTTTAGTTATTTATTTTATTTCCTTATAGTCCCCTTACTGTTTACTAGGTTATATTTTCTATATAAAAAAAACATAGTATGAAAAAAAAATGTCACAAAAAAGCCATTAAAAAAAATCACGTCTAATAAAAAGTAATTTCACGCATTCCATTACATTTTTAAGCTATTTGTTTAAACTTTTATGATCTGTTGATTTGTACACGTTTGTAAATATATTTTTGGAAGAAATCCTGGTCCTTCATTTTTCATAAAGAAATACCCAACTTTACCTGTGCTACAGTCGCTAAACCCTTTGAGCATATATATTTCATAGAGTCCGCATTCAACAGCGTTTGTTTAGGTTATGAGGGGAAATATGTAGACACTATTTTCAGTGTCGTATCATTTTTACGGGGTTTGCAATTAATATTAATAATAATTTTGATATATACCTTTAAAATTCTTTAAATTATGCACATATTTTACAAACTTGCATTATTTAAGTAGGTATCTAGGAATAGTAAATTATTATTATTGTGTTGGACACATCAGATTTTTTTAATTGAAACATCAGAAAGTGTATAACGGAAAAATGAAGGTTAAAATAATAGGCAATAAAAAAGATAAAGAGCTTGAATTTAAAAATAAAAAATATAAATAAATATTAGGTATATTATAAAACTATTTATGATATTCATTAATACACGTGTACGAGATTTACAGTAAAATAATTTTTTCCAATAATTTATTAAACATAAAAATATTGTTCGTATACAATGTTCAATAGATTACTAAACGATATACAACAAATAGAAAGCAAGCTAATACTTAGGTATATTTGCACTTCCAGTCATTAACAAATAAGTGAAGCTAAATTTTTATCGGAAAACTGTCTTAAGCTTCGATTATTTCTTAATGGCTAGGAGTACAAATAAAAGAAGCCTCAAATGACTTTTTTAATGTAAAAATAATATTAGGCTTTGCTTATTTCTTAACGACTAGCAGTCTACTTAATTAAAGAACATAGGTATATTTATTAAAAAATAATGATTGTCAATTTTTGTGGTTTATAAAAAAATATAGTTAGTAATAGGTAATTACTTGAAAATAAAATTTATGTTGTATTAAAAAGTACTAATTTACTTGTATGCTTTCTAATTCTGCATTTTCTTGTTCTGCAACAGAGGCTTCATGGTTCAGATCAACTATAAAAATAAGCTAGAAATTATTGAATGTCAAAAATCAAATGACAGTTCTGACAATTTCGAACGATTTGACATGCCAAGCAAAACGAAACAAACCAATGGAAATGCTGTACACTATTTTTCCCCCTGTACCAAAACAAAGTCCATTTGGACGTTGGCTCTAGTAATATATGCTCGAAGTCTAAACCCCACGTGTTCAAGGAAAGGCGAGTCCCACCCTTTCAGAGGTCAACAGATACTTTCAATTATATTTTTTAATTTTAACAATTTTATGTTATATTTGTAAACTGTAAGGTATTCTCTAAAACTAATGACAATGTACTTTTATTTAAAATTGTTTTAACGCATCGTTTTCGAGAAAATCTAATTTAAACTTTTTGCATTTCTTGCAATTACAAAATTATAATATCAAGGTAAATTTGATAAACTAACACTATTTTACAGATTTAAACTGAAAATAGTTTTGAAATTGAAGATACATTTCTCAAATACTTGTTATTTTTAAGATTTCAAAAATAGTTTTAAATAATTAAGTTTTATATATCTATTATTAACACTTTTCTCTTTTATATGTCGTTTAACCTTAAATATAACTAATTAGCAATGGTTTGGTCAGCATTCCTTCCCCAAACAAGTTTAGCTTCAGGGTTCCACTATTAGGAATGGTAAGAAATGCTGACTTGACTAGTTCTGTTGGCATGGGTTTTCTTTCAATTGTATTTTTTTAAAGTTGCTTAAAAATTGTTTTTTTATGGAATTCTGTACCACAATAAAATTTTTTTTTTGGAATTTCTATACCCTCCAATAAAAAAATACCCAGTAAATATTGGATACAAATTAATAGATACATTATCGCATATTATTTAAAAAGTATTTTATATATAACAAGATTAATCACTTTTTTCTCTCATATACATACAATCTTGTTATAGCTTCCACAAAGAAAAGAATACACAAAAACACACCCTTTTAGTTTACCAACTTTATGAAGACTAATGGTGTTTTTATTGTAACGATATGATAACTGGTAGCAAAATAAAGCTGATGACACCCCAGTTTACGTTCGTTCTAATTTAATGATTCAATTTATTAGTGTTAATAAAATAAAATAGTTTCTCAACGCTTTGTTTAGATGACTGGATGCTTTCGAATAACAAGAAAGAAACCGACTATGTGTTGTTTCTTCAATTAACACAATTGTTTTTAATTATTATTGATGAAAAGATAACGAGGTTTACGATTCGGAAATAGACAATAGAAAGTATAGTGTATATGGATTGATTAGCTTGATTAAAAAAAGAATCAAATCTATTAAAAGTAGAGTTTTTGACGTTTTGTATTAAAGATAAAAGTGGTAATTTATTAGAAACGCGTCAAAAGCAACTTTTAACAATAGTGTTTAACTATTTAACTAGGGAGGTTGGAAGGTATAGAGATGTCAAACAGGTTTATCGTCGAACTAAGTAAAATGCACCAAAAACTTTGGCTTATTAGGTTTGTTCCCACAATAGTCAGAAAGAGACAGTGATCGTCAGGAGGTTGCGTAGTCATAATTTACGCGTTCCAACAAACTCCACAGACACTTCTGATTCTGATTTGGTTATCAATTTCTTGTTCCATCAGTTCAAGGGATTGGTTTTGTGACGGTCAGAAAATTTGCTGATAGTACAAAGATATAGAATCCGGCGCAAGCGCATTTTCAATTCAGATTTACTTTGTATTTTCGAATATAGGTTACATAGAAAAATAAAAAGGTTATTTATTAAGTTATGTTGTTTTTATTTGATATTTGTGGTGAAATCGATGGTAATTATAAAGACTAGTCGAAAATAAGCGACCTATTTGATGAAAGTTTATCAACTGCATCAAGTGAAACAGATTCCAGTTTTGATGAACTTGAGGAATTGTTATAAAATAGAATTATGCCAAAAAATCAAAATTTCTTTGAAGAAACCATACCAAGTTACAATGAGCAAGAATTTATGGATTTAGGGTTAGTCGACTAGTGGCAGAGTCTATCGCTAAGCATTTCGCAGCTAGCAATTATTTCGTATTCTTCTGGTTTGCTGGACATCAGACTGCTAGTTTTAGGGCAGACCGGTTTGATATAACTATCAGTAGTTTATACAGGGTATTGCGTAGAGTGATGTACTTCCTGAGCAATTTGTCAATTCAATTTATAACTTGACCGAATTTTGAAGAAAAAATTGAAATTGAGACAAAATTTCAACAAAAAGGATTCCCTGGAGTGATTGGCTCTATAGATGGATCACATGTCAAAATAGATAGACTATCTGATGATTCCGACTAATATTTAAACAGAAAGAAATTTCATTCTATGCACGTATATAAACATATGTTCTATATTTTACTTCGTCTGAAAGTTTTTTTACTATTTAGGTAAATGATATGATCAATTTTTTATTGCAGATGCAGGTTGTAGGTGACAACACTATGCGAATTAGAGATATCTTCATTGGATACCCCGGTTCAGTTCATTATAGTCGTGTTTTGAAATCATCTCCACTATATGATTTTTTACCAGAAAAATGTCATGAATTGTATATATTGGAAGATAGTGGATATCCTCTGCTAAAACACCTGTTAACACCATTCAGGGATAGGAGACAGTTAATAAGAGCCCAAAATAATTATAATGTAACTTTTTCAAGAAATAGATACATTATTGAACATTATTTTGTTCTTCTAAAACAAAAGTTTTGACAATTATACCACGTTACTTTAAGGAAAATAGAAGATATTGTGCATTTTATAAGAACATGTTGCGTTATGCACAATATAGCATGAAGTGACGATTTTAATTTAGTAGTAGAGGAATTAGAAAGAAATGAAATTGTTCCTGTACTAAATAACGAAATGAATGATCCAGATGAGCAGCCAAAAGATCTAAAGGCGATTGCAAGAAGGAATGAAGTTACAACGATAAATATAACAAATGTAATTTTTTTGACTACACTTATTTGGTTTAATAATAAAATGTTTTTTAAATAGCAAATTTTTGTTTCTTTAAATACCATCTCAACCAGTCAATATTCCAAGATTTTGTATGTACTTATACACATTTACCTAGTATGTAAAGACAAATTATAGATGTAAACGAAGTCAAATAAACTATATTTTATGAATAGAAATTATTTAATTTTTTTTTATAAAATAAATAAACAAATAATCAGTCTTTAAACAAATAACAAAACTAAAATAAGTAAATAAATACTTTTTAAAATAATCAGTCTTAAAACAAATTACACAACTAAAAACAATCTTCGAAATAATCTACTTAATCAAACAGTAGTTTAAGTAGCTCATAAATCAATAAAAAACAACAATATTTAAAATAATTGTCAACAGAACAAGTTTTCTTAATCTACAAGGTAGGGTGTTTTTTAAACTAACATAAATAATATATGTTATTTAACTAGACTGCTCGCCCCTAAAGATCTTACTACGTTCTTCTATTAATGTATTTCTTTTTTTTTTCATTTTATTCAGCTAGCTGCGTTGAACTTCTAATTTTTTGTTTTCAATTAATAATTTTTCCTTAAAATATTCGTTTTTGTCTTTCCTCATATTCTCTAGTATTTGGTTTCTATTTAATATTGACCTATTTTTACATATTTTTTTGTAATTGGTGTTGTAATAGTTATTTGTGATGCTGGTGTATCCGATGCAACAACTTCAACCTCGGTTTCAACAATAACAGTGTTACTACTTCTGCTGTGTTGTTACCTTTCTGTCTGACGAAAGTAAAATTTTTAAATAAATATTCCTTTTTTTACCAAAAAATCTGTCCATTTCCTCAACATATTCAAATGGTTTATAATTCCGGCCAGTTTTGATTTTTATAACCCCTTTCAATGACTCTCCACCTATTTTCACAATTTGTTGGGGACATGTTTGTATTATGGATGCTATTTGCTTCTACAGCAATTATTTCTAACAATTTTTTAAAATTTTTTATAGAGTTTTTTAAGTGTTCCCACCTATTTTTTTATTACTTGAGTATGAATCAATTAAATTTGTGGTTTGATTAACTGTCCAGGAAAAATGTTCCTGAATAAATTCATTGTTTTCATGATTTTGGCTAAGCAACGTCGGAATTTCTTCTTCTGTAACAATTTCATTCTGTACTTCAGGAACTGAGAAAATAACAAATTCTTGCAAGCGTAAAACCAAATTTTAACTTAAGTAAATAATTCATTACCTTCCAGATAATTTGAATCCTTTTTTTTTTTTCGTTTCCAAATAGAAAGTACACAAAAATAGCATTAAAATTCAAAATACGGCTTTAAAAGGGATTATGTCGAAAATTACTTTTTGTTTTTTTTATTGTTCTTCTTCTTTTTTATAATATTAAAAAATGTTCTATCAAGAAATCAGAAATTTAATTACACCATTCAACCATAAACCGCGCATACGAAGTGAAAGAGTCAGAAACTTTTTGTAAAAACAAGCCTATTATAAACTAGCAGTTGGGATAGGAACAATAATGTATTTAGCCATTTTTAAGACTATCTATTTAATTTTAAAAAATTATATGGTAGAATCTTAGTATAATCAAAAAAAAGTTTTATATTTTTTAAAAAGTCGAAATAAATTTCAAATAAAATTTTACACAAAATTACCTGATTTTTTCTGCAAATAAAAATCCTAATTATCTAGGTTACGAATATGTTTTTTGTGTTAACTTCTTATACCGATGATATATTATACCTGAAGATTCCTTCATATCTAGCCGGATAATGTACTGGAATAAGTAGGTGTTATATTAGTATCAGGAACCATTATTTTATTTAAGTTTTAATCTGTTATTGTTATTAAAAAAAAATTATCACCAATACAATATAATCTACACATTGCATACCATTATGGCGAAAATGGTGTTACTAATATCACATAATGCCATCTTTATCCCTTTATAGCTCCTAATAAAAAATTTCAAATTATACAGGGCGTTCCGCATAAGTACCGTAACAGAACAGGTGTGTGTTGGACATCCCAAAATATAATGATTTACCGCAATTTACCTCTATACTAAGTTGTACCCCTAAGGATTTACGGAAGCCTAAAGTGGGACCATAAATTTCGAATAAAATTATTATCTCTACAACCGTCTAATTTAAAAAAATCTATAATTGGTTAATTTGGGGGTGAGAAAGAATTAATTGAAATATTTTAAGGGGTTGCTTTGGGGTAATCTAACCTTATAACTGCACATAAATTTTTATCCATTGGCCGATTTTTAAAATGTTAATTTTATTTTATGCAAAATTTTATTTTATAACTTTTTACACTTTTATTTTTTAATAAACATAACATTTTTCGAGAAAAACAATAAAAATTAAATCAATACATATGACAATGTTAATACAAATATAAAATAACTAAATGTAATCTAAATTTAATCTAAAACAAGTTTAAAACTGGTATACCGACAATGAGATTAAAATATTGTCACATTAATATCTCAATTATTTATCAAGATGTTTCGATAAAATTTAGAACAAACATACTAGACATAATTTCGAATTGAAACTTATATTCAAATAAAATGGGTGATTTTCGATTTTACCGAAAGTACTAAGTTTTAAACGAATCATCCTGTATATTTAATGTTTTGTGGAAACTACGGTTCAAATTACATATGACAGTTTGTTCAAATTTTCATTTCTCCGTAACAATACTAATTTTTTTCTTTTAGTTCAAAGACTATGACCTGGAAAACAATGTTCAAAGTCTTTCATCTCTGAACCTGTAGGGGAGAGAAGGGTAGGTTACTTGGTCCGTTGTGTATTTTTACAGGACAAACAGTACCTACCTCTCAGTTCGTAAAATGCTTTTGTTTCGAGATATTGAAGGCATTTTGTATAAAAGTATAAATGTCAATTAGAAATTATGTCAAGTAGTTTTGTCCCAAATTTGATCCAAATCGCTTTATAAGTTAAAGAGATATTACCATGGCCTTGGTCTCCTTTTCATCCAGTATAATACTATACATTTTGTTCGGCTCAATTAAAAATTGTTTATCATGAAGACGCCGCCACATTTGCATGAAAACCTAACATTGAGAACTGATATTCAACACCCAAATATTCTTTTAAATCCATCCTCAGATTGCTCCGATTTTTCTTATTCTTCTAAATTTTCTTCTTCTTATTCTTCTTCTTCTTTTTCTTTTTCTTTTCCTTCTCTTTCCTCTTCTTCTTCTCCTTCTTCTTCTTTTTCTTATTCTTTTTCTTTTTCATCTTCTTCAGTCACTGTGTCTATCTTCTTACGATTTACAAAACTCGTTTCTATCATCTTGTATTAAAAAAAATCCTGTTCAAAGACAAAAAATGGAAGGTAGTGCAAGTGTTTGCAAAATGTTTTTCCTCAAGACCTTTGATATTAGTAACAAAAAATTTACTACTGTTTGTAAAAAGAGTAGCGCTGGAAAAGAAAAGAGGGGTCAAGGTCCTGGAAAAGAATGGATTCAGGAAAACGAAAACTGGTAATTAAATACATTAAAATTTTTCCAAAATATAGGAGTCACTACTGTAGAATTTCAAATTTGAATGCTCGGTATTTATCACCAGAGCTTAATATTAAAAAAATGTACGATTTGTATATTGAAGTCTGTAAGGAAAAACAATTGGACCCTATTAAACAGTCATATTACCGACATATTTTTTACACAGAGTTTAATTTAAGATTCCATCGGCCTATTTTTGATACAGGCAGTAAGATGGTTTTAATAATGTTATTAAAAATTCTCAGAATGCAGATAGAGTTAATAAGGCAAAGTTAATGCAAATGGTTCATCACAAAAAAACTGAAAAGGCACGAGATCCAAAACAAAACGACTCAAATCTTAATATAGACTTAACAGATACTTTTGTAATTTTTTTCGACCTGCAACAGGCTTTACCAACTCCACTTTTAACCACCTCATAAGTTTTTTCATAAGGCAACTATGGACTTACAACTTCTGTATACACAACATCGTGACAGGAAGGTCCGACACGTACGTTTGGGATGAAATAATCGCTTCCCGAGGATCACAGGAAATTGGGTCGTGTGTGATTTATTATATAACTAATGCAGTTCCTCAAAGTATTACAAAAATTATTGATAATAGCGATTCCTGTCGAAGGCAGGATAAAAATAAAAATATTGTTAGACTTTTCACGTACTTGGTCAAAGCTACACAAATTCAAGAAATTCAACATACGTTTTTGGAACCAGGCCATACATTTATGGAGTGTGATCAAGATTTTGGTATTATAGAAAAGGTAAGACGAAAGAATCCTCAAGTCTATGTTTCAGAGCATTGGAGACAAGTAATAAAGAGTTCATGCCAAAAATTTGCGGTTCATGAAATAGGCAAAAAAAATTTCCTTAGCTTTTCTAAGTTGAATAGTATTAATAATCTAGAAAAGACATAGAAAAACGTGCTAATAAATAAAGAGAAATTCAATACTTCTTTTTTACAAAGGATTCAGAAACATTTTTTTTTATAAAGGTACTCTAATAATCAGAGTTTCCTTTTAACAAATGCTTATGTCCTACTAAATCAGATGGAAGACCGAAGTTAGCATTAAAGGATGAGTTTACACAGTTGCACATAGATGATTTAAAAATAAATGAGCCAAAGTGGAAAAATTTGCAGACTCTTTTGGAGACGTTCCTCAGGTTTACCATAAATATTATAACAGCATGCAACATGAGAAGAAAGATAAAACTAGAAACAACAAAAAAGCCAACAAGAAGGAAACCCAAACTGACGAAGTAACTGTAGTTTAAATAGAATCACAGGATAATGACGTAGAAGAAGAAAATAATGAACATGAAAATATAGGTTGTACTCTGATTACGAATAATGTTTTTAAGTTTGTGTATTTCTTAAAATAAATTCCCGTTTGTATACTAAAGATTTTTTATGTATACAAAAAATGTTGGGATAAAAAGGGTATAAGTCCTTTTTGTAAATTTTAGAACATTTCTAAAAGTGTTTTTATGTATCCTGTTATAATTTTAAAATATATAATTCATTTAGGAAATAGCACTCAATTGGAAGAATCCAAGGGGTCATGCAGATTGGTATTGATGAAAAAGTAAAAACTCAATAAAGAGGGAGAAAACTAACTGCGCAGCGAAGAAGGAGTGAACCACAGACAACAATGCGGGAGTAAAGCATCTCTTAAGCAGTTATATAGTAGTGTCACGACTGTTTAACCAGTATTGCTACCAGCAAAACAAAAAATAGCGATAAAGAAATATGAAACAGAGGAAACCAGAAGATAAACAACAAAAGAACTCCAATGCTTACTGCTGTTACAGCAGTACCGCACAAGTGTGGTACAACAGGAATAATATAAAACGATATTGAAACTTATGCAGCATGAAGAACTATGCCAATGAAAATGCCAAGTACTACAGATTACAAAAAGTTCACTAGAATGTTTTATTTGAATTCATAATGTTTAGTTTGAGACAAAGAAAATTTGAGTTTTAGTTTATTCACCAATCGTAAATTCTGTTTTTAACATTGTTATTACTTGACAAAGACATGTACAGTGTTGACTTGTAAACCTAATTTTTGCCTTGTTTTCACCTAATTTTCATTAAAATTGTTAATAACAAGTCTCTTCTGATTTCTTGTCCTTGATGGCAAAGAGGTAGTGCATCATTATTATTGTCATGTTATTCTTCATCTTCTTCGGGTGCTACTTCAGCTGCTTGGAAGTCAGGATCGCCTAACGTTCTTGCAACGCTATGGAGCATGACACACGCAATGATTATCTCTGGAACATTTTCCAATTTTACTTGACACACATACTGTAAGATTGGACACCGACGTTTCAGTTGGCCAGAACATCGTTCAGTTATTGCTCTCGCTTTTTTCAGAAGATTATTTATATTTTAACTTAGCACCGGGCGTAGAATTTCGAAATGGAGTCATGAGGCATGGGTCTATCCCATATCCGTCATCATTAAGTAGCACAGCATTACCTTTACTTCGTACATATAGGTATACTTGTGAATTTTTACATATTCTGGAGTCGTGCAAGCATCTGGGTCAATTTGCGTCAACACTTACTAGTAAACATTTCTTTGTCATCGCAAGTGGCCTGCATATTTAAAGTAGGCTTACCTTTTCGATTATTGTACTTGTCTCCATTGAGTTTTGATTTCAGTATCGCGATGTGGGTACAATCGACTGCACTAATAGCTGTCGAAAACATATACTTCGTTTGCTAGAACACTTTTGCCTCTGTGATTTCTCTGTTTGTAGTTGGAAACTGTATCCATTAACTAGAATGTACAAATTATGCTGTCAACTATTGCAGTCATGGTTTAAGATACCATAGCTTGACTTACACCAAGTTTTTGTCCGATACCTTGTTGATAGCCAGGATCACTGAGATACTGAAAACACTGATATTGACTTTTTTCTTTTTCCTTAATCTTCTCTTTCCATTCTAACACTGTCTTAAACCGTCTTATAATTTTTAGTATTTTTTGTATTATGTGGAAGATTTTTATCTATTTGTTTGTTCTAAACTGTAATAAAAGCAATATTTTTACTTAAACGCCATATACAAATTATTTATTATTCACGAATATATAATAAAAGGATAGTCATTTCGGAGAACTCTTACTGTTTTATGTTTATTATACCTAAATACGTAATGAATTATTTTTAACCAAATTAAAGACTTCAATAATCCTGGAATTTCTTCGCATCTTGTTTAGATTTTTATAATACCACAAATAAATGAGCCTATTTGTATATTTCAAGTAGAATTAATTATTTCCACGAATAAGCTCATCAAGAGTTTGAAATATGTCAGCCAAATAAAGTGCCGTGATGATACAAACCTTGAAAAATCGCTTATAAGAAACGAGGGAGACATTCGTGTGGGATCGAAAAAAATGTTAAATTGAAATTTATAAAATCAAAATAATGAATGCGTCGGTATTTCCTTCAGTTTTGTTTTATTGTTTCTGTGAATAATAATGGGCGTGTTGTGGAGTGGACTGGACAGGTCACTGATGTCTTAGAAATAATTATTGTAAATTAGTAACCACCGCTTAGTACGGGAGATTGTTCCAAAATATTTTTCTTATGTAACATTTCACGTTTGCGTTTTTTAATCAATCCTATGATTTATGATATTAACGATAAATTTTTATACAATATTAAGACCAAGGAAGTAGTAAAGCGTAGCCTAAAATTTCCCTCTCTCTTCCCAATTTTCTTTAAAATGATTTCTCTATGTAACTAAAGTTTCGTAAACTCCTGTGAAAATTAAAAAAAAAAGTTTCAAGACATTTTAATGAACAAATTTAAAAAACTTTTTAATGAATTTTTCGTTAAAACCAAACTTTTATAAAAATCATTATTATTAGCAAAATATAAAGAATTTCCCAAAATTCCAAAAAGTATTTATTTAATTTTAACCTAATATTTAAAAAGAAAACACACGTATTACAATAAAACAACTAAGTTATTACTCTAGTCAGCGGTTGAACTAGAGAATTACTAAAAAACATGGGTTAGAAGACTGCGTTTCGAAACTCTGGCCATTTGGCCTCTCCAGTATTTCGGAGTTTTCGGCACCCGAAACACCTAATGTGTAAAGTAAAGTTTTGGGCAGCGATTGTGTACTATAGGTAAATATCTTTAAATTATTTTATCATGTTGTTTATGTTTTGTTTCAAAACAATTAATTGATTATCATATAAATGCCAATTTTTTCATTTTCAAGTTTTATCTATAATATATTAATAAATATCCATTTATTTCAATATTTATTCCTTAAGTATAAATTGATTATTAATTATTGTAGTTTTTGTAGTTAAATATACATATGTTAGTTTTAATACCTACTTATTATTATTCTCTTCTCCCTTTTTCAAAACCAGTTACGAAATATTTCGATCATTTTTGAAGCCTCAGTGTTTCTACCCCTAAATACTAGCAGTCTTTAACCATTTACCAAAGCCGCTGAACTATGCTATTAAGGGGTAATTTTTTTTTAAATTTTATTTTTATTTTGCCACTGATAAATGGATGTTCCTTTCGAACTCTTGGACTCTTTGGCTGGTGACAGTGCTGCCTTAATCCCTTAATAGTATATTGACAACAGAAGCTAAAGACATATCAGTTGTTACAAATGGGTGTTTAGACTAGTTTATTGTTTCAGACTCTTCTCAAAAATTTTTATGTGAATCAATTTTTGGAATTAAAATAAACTTTCCAATTCCCTTTATATAGATATAGTGACCAAAGTGGCAATTTAAAGATATCATATTCCAAATCTAATTATAGCAGTTTAAAGATATTCTTGAAAACGAAAAAACAAATAATATTAGGCATTTTCTAGGGTTGGTTGCAACCTTAATGAACCGTTTAGTTTGGTGTCTATTAGACAATAATTATCACTTATACATTTTTAGAAGAATACAGAATTAAATTCACAAATATCCCTACAAAATAATGTAACATATGCCCAAATGAAAAAGAAACTAATGAAAATCAGGAAGTCCACTTGTCGAGCTGGATCTAAGCCATCCATATCTATCTTTTCTTGCTAGTGTCTGGACCACTCGATCGATTACTTTTTTAGACACACCCAACAAATGATCAACTATCGGAAAATTAAAGATTCATTGCTACTATTGATGGGGAGATGACCAGTGTCTATGTTGGCTAAATGTCGAAAATCCATTATATTTTCATGGTTTGTGGGTCATCAACCATTAAGTAATGTTGGCCTTGCATTGGGGGACACACTTGCCCATCTCATATGTTTGTGATTTTTAAGAACTCTTATATAATTTTAAATGATATCTACAAAATGTAAATGGGTTTTGACTAAGAAAAACAAAATAGTGGGAATTATTCGATGAAAGTGGATTTTTCAATCATTTATAATTTTTTTAATTACATTTTTCGTGGCTGGATATTCATAAAGATCAATGCAGTATAAAAGATGAAAAAGTAACAATTTTAGACATTTTTTATTATCATTTTGTTGGTAGTTTTTTGACCTGTGGTTGTTGGCTGTTTGCTATTGGCTTGAAGCTTGTAAAAGGTAATTTAATTACTAATTAATCAACTTTTTTATTCAGTTTGTATCTGCCAAAAAGACAAAGAATTAATTTAATCATTTTGCTTTATTTTCCTGGATTCAAGAAAATAATAATAGTGTAGATATAATGTAGATATATAAATTTTATGACTTTCTGGTGTAGATTACTGCCACTCAAGTGGAGAGTCCTCAGACAATTGGTTAGGCAGTAGAAAACAAAGAAGACAAAAAATAAATAAATTAAAATTTACTCGAGCATAATTTATTTTTTATTTTTTAAAGAGAAGTTTTTTTTTTAATTTTTTGTCTCTATTATATATGTGTACTTTTCATTAGAAAATCTCAGTCAAATTTGAAATTTGTGGTAAAATAAATTTCTACTTTAAGAAAAACTGTTTTAGTTGCCAATGTTTCAATGATTTATTTAATTATAATCATCATTGAAATGATCAGCAATTTAAACATCGGTTTCCTCAAACTAAACCTTTATTTTCCAAAAAAACTGCAGAAATGTTAACAAGAGCCATTATTGGGTGTACAGTCGACCATTGAAGGCCTTTTAACTGTATGATGGCAAAGCCCTCCAACTCGTATTGATAAAAAAGTAACTGTGGCTCAACTGTCAGCCGTAGTAACCTATTGTATATGAAAACTCTTTGTAGGTAAAAGTTAAAAGGCAATAATTATAATTAAAGGCAATATTGGACTAGTATTGTCTCAGATCAATTGGTTTTTGGGCAAGCTTCTTTAAATTTACCCAGATCTGAATTCTTAAGGAAAGAAACATCATTTTAATGAATATCTAATAAGGTTGGGCAATATTTCACAAACTGTTATTAATTATTTTATTTTTGATAGACTGACATTCTTGACATATTTTTCTATTGATTCCATAATTATTTTTTAGAAAATATTAACGTTGTGTTAGTGATTTAATAAAACATATTCTAATTTAGTAACACTGGTAAATAAATAAGGGATCTTAAAATTTTATTCTAGTGAAATTAAATTGTTGTCCTCCTGTACGATGTCACAAGGAAGGCTTTAGGGAAAATTAAAAGAGCTAGGATGGGATTAGAATGTGTGTGCGCGCTGAGGAGAGTTTGAATCTGATCGATTTTAAATCTGCAAGTTCGACTGTCGAAGATATGTGCCTTAATAGTCCAACTGGTAGAGGCGCAGATGGCCATAGACCAACTGGTAGAGGCGCAGATGGCTATAGTCCGAAAGTTCCAGGTTCAATCTCATGACGATGCATTTATTTGTCCATTCTTTAATTATCACCTTCTTCAATTTGTATTTGGTTTGTTTTCGCTTTGGGGATAAGGGGTGTATTTTTCGTAATTTCATCGGAGTAATTCTTTAACGTCAGGTAATAGGGACTTAAGTCAAAAATATCGTTTTCCAGAAAATGTAAACTTGAGACTTAAGTACCAGGCACTATAAAAATGTTTTTAACTTACCGCCTTTACACCAATTTAAGCTATTGATACCAACAAAATTCTCACTTATGACCTTATTTTATCTAAAGTTTGCAAAATTGTGACTCAAGTCCATTGCACTAAACATTGCATATCCTAACTTATTTGAAATTCAATAATCATGGAAGAGATAAAGGGATACACGAAGGAAGACTATATATGCGACCAATTTCAGAAGACTACCATAGAACTCCATTTGAGAGGAATAAACATATTCGGAATGTCAGGACAAAGCCATGCCCATTAAATTTGTAAGACTATGAAAAACAATATATTTTGGTCCTAGACTCACGAAATACTTTTAAAAAAGTGTCTATTTGAAAACAGACTAATCAAAGGCATTATTGTATTCGAAAAAATGACCAGGATGATACAGTATCGTAAATATTATAACTAAAACTTCAGTACTTCTCTAGTAATATCACCTAAACTAAAGCGATAAAGTAACTGTTTAAGTAACCAAATCTGAAATACCACCGGAATCCCCAAGTACCAGAATCTCAAAGATGTTTTAAGAAAAGCCAGATGCAAGATATTATGTTTTAAACTTATCTTCTAGCAATAAACAATGAATATCAATTATAATGCATATGTAGAATTCTCCACTCGATCAATTACTGTTGGGTTATAATTAACAGTAGCTGTGGAAAATAGTAACAAGGTCTACATAGAACACGAGCCAAATAACCAAAGTAGTTGATGCCGATGTTATAAAAAAGAATATCCGCTCGAATACACTTTAATAATTTCTTTATCTTCTGATTTCGCTCAATTTTATACATATCAAAATGATAACTCTCATAAATTATTTTTACCTACACCAATGGCAATCAAACTGATATAGTCATTGTACACAAAACACATACTTTAAAAAATAATTGAATTCCTTATTTTTTTAGATGTTCAAGTAGAGGATATGTTTGATTAGTTTTTACATATGTAATCTTTAAACAATGTACTGAAGTCACTGAATACTGCTGATTAGTCAGGATTTTTTTAATACAATTTTTTTTTTCTAAAAGCATACGGAATTGTGATCATAATGTACAAAAGGAGAGTATTTTCTTAACTGAATACTATAAAATGATGAAATCCGAGCGAACAAAAGACATAAAATATTAATACCTCTAATAAGGAATCCAACAAACTGTCAAAAACTTCAACAATCCTCATATAAAAAACCATCACGCTAACCGCACAATGGTAATAATTCTCCAAGTTAAAACCCTTCTATTCTTTGAAACGTCGGACGATGGCGTTATTTTTTTTTTTTCTTTTCTTTCTTATTCGGGAAAATAAAAAGCGGGAGGTGGTGTTCTAGCTTCGGGCGACATATTTACGATCTTACGAGAGCGAATGTCCACCAAACCTAACCTAATTTATATCGGACACTTCGTCTTCTTTGTCCGGTGTCATTCTTGGTCCTTATTTGGCAGGACAAGACATCGTCAAATGGCCTTGTTGCCGTTTATGTGTATCAACTTTGGTTGCACAGAGATGGCTTTCGTTATATTAAAAATTTATTTCTGTAAATTAATTTAAAATTGAAAGTATAACACCCACATTTTGTTTCTAGTAATGGTATAGTAACGAGCTACAGTTTGTAGCAAAAGAAGTATTACAAATAAAGCGAAGGAAGGACGAGGTAATTAGAATGTTGATGAAAAAATAAGACGCAACATTTGATAAACCACTTGATGCGAAAGGATTGTTAAATAAATTAACAACATGAAAACAAGGTTGAAGAAAAATAAGGATGTAGGGAAAACTGGAAATAAAGTGATCAAACTGTTTTATCTTGGCAGTAATTACAGGCTATGAAAGGTGACAGCAATCTTACAATTGGAAGAATTAAAGGGGTCATGCAGATTGGTATTGATGAAAAATTAACGACTCACCAAAGAGAGAGAAAACTAACTGCGCAGCGAAGATAGAGTAAACCACAGACACAGCAATGCGGGAGTAAAGCATCTCCTAAGCAGTTTAACTAGTACTGTTGCCATCAAAACGAAAAATAGCGATAGAGAAGTATAAAACAGAGAAAACGAGAAAATAAATTACAAAAGAACTTCAACGCTTAATGCTGTTACAGCAGTACCGCACAAGTGTAGTACAACAGGAATACTATGAAACGAAATTGAAACTGATGCAGCGTAAGGAATTACACCGAAAATTGTTGCCAATGGAAATATAACGTACTAAGCTTACAAAAAATTAACTAGGACGTTTTATTTGAATTTATAATGTTAAGTTTTAGACAAATAGAATTTGAGTTTAAGTTTATTCACCAATCGTAAATTATGTTCTTAACATTGTTATTATTTGAAAAGACATGTACAGTGTTGAATTGTAAACCTAATTATCATTAAAATTGTTAATTACAAGTTTGTTCTGATTTCTTGTCCTTGATGGCAAAGAGGTAGTGCATCATTAATATTGTCATGTTATTCTTTATCTTCGTCTGGTGCCACATCAGCTGCTTGGAAGTTAGGATTGCCTAACGT
Organism: Psylliodes chrysocephalus; assembly: GCA_927349885.1. Lineage (NCBI taxonomy): Eukaryota > Metazoa > Arthropoda > Insecta > Coleoptera > Chrysomelidae > Psylliodes > Psylliodes chrysocephalus. Next base: position 30,698,856 of record OV651816.1, read on the forward strand.
TCTTGCAACGTTATGGATCATGACACATGCAACGATTATCTTTGGAACATTTTCCAGTTTTACTCGACACACATACTGTAATATTGGAAACTGACGTTTCAGTTGCCGAAAACATCGTTCAATCATTACTATAGTTTTTTTTTCAAACGTTTATTTATATTTTAACTTAACACCATGCATAAAATTTCGAAATGAATCCATGAGGCATGGGTCTATCCCATATTCATTATCACTAAGTAGTACAGCATTACCTTTACTTCGTACATATAAGCACACTTGTGAGTTTTTACATATCCTTGAGTCGTGCACGGATCTAAGCCAATTCGCGTCAACACTTACTTGTAAACATTTTTTTTTATCATGTCAAGTTGCCTGCACATTTAGAGTAAGCTTACCTTTTCGATTAATGTACTTATCTTTATTGAGTTTAAATTTCAATATCCCGATGTGGGTACAATCTACTGAACCAATACTTCTCGGAAAAATGTACTTGGTTTGCCAGAACACTTTTGCCTCTGTGGTTTCTCTGTTTGTTGTTGGAAACTGTATCCATTACCTAGAATGTACATATTACGCTGTCAACTACTGCAGTCATGGTTCGAGATACCACAGCTTGACTTACACCAAGTTCTTGACCGATACCTTGTTGACAGCCAGGATTACTGAGATACCGAAAACACTGATGGATTTGCTATTGTGCTAAATAGAGCGGGCCATAATAAAAATATTCTGGTTGTCAGTCCTGTTGGATCCAAGAATAAAATATACAATATCAAGAAAATGCAAGATTAAATAGGCTCCAAGAAAGATAATTAATGTTTGTTTATGGTATGCAATGTGTATTTACTGCTGATTTAATTAACCCATCAGCTTTAAAATATGACGCTGTAATTGCCGTAGAAAAATTTATGATAAAGATTTACATTTCTGAGACCCACTCTGGCTTGAACTGCTCCGAAGCAGAATATATGCTCATACTCTTACCAGGAAAGCTGTCACTTTAAACTGTGAATTTGACATGCATTCGTTTTAATTGCTACATGAGAACAGCATTCGCTGCGAACATATTTTCAGGTAGGCGATGTTTTTTATATAATTATATAAAAATTAGAGCATGATTCATTTTATTGCTTAAAATCCGTTTTACGTTTAAGATTGGATGGGAAATTCACTTCCCTGAGAAGACTGGTGTTAAAAGAAAAGTGGTGAAATATTAGCGACTGTTAATCCGCAGCGCCAGGTGCTGCACATTGTATATGCTAATGGTGTAAATCTAAATGTGAAGCTTGGTGTTCCTGTAAAACTGCAGGCCTTGATTGCATAATGATGTGCATATATTGCAGGGGTCGAAGCTGCAGTAACGATAATGAAGTTGAAGTCGACGAAGACCAAGACAAAATATAGATAGTATACTTAAAACGAAAGAACGGACAACAAGATTTAATTTTGTTTCAGGTTCCGGCTCTATCCATTTTGTTGACTCCAAGTTTTCCTGTTTTGCATATTGCATGTAATATTTTCTATATTTTGCCTTTACTCTTTAGAACTCTATCCAAATACTAGCTACACTTCTGCTGTAACAAAAACTAATATTTTTAAGATAAAATACATGAATAGTAAGATATATAAACCTGTTAAGTTAAATATTAACGGAAAAACATGATATGTATAATAATAGCCTGTATAAAACCCAAAATACCAGCCTATGCATTTTATTATCAAGAAGCTGGCATAGGATGGCTTAGAACTTTTGTTGTTGTGTAGTGCACTAAAACACAATATCTCTACATGATTTTTTTAAAAGTTTTTTTTTCAGAAGTTCAAACCGTAGTAATCATTTATTGGAGCCTGACAGTAATAAAGTTTCCCACCACAATATGTTTAAAATATAAACATTATTATTTAGCGGAATATAATTTTTTAGGGAGTGACGAATATTAAAAAGGTCATAAATAGTTTCAAAGAAAGAGTCCTACTAGCTTACTTTGAAATGAAATCCAAAATGTGAAAGTATTTAACCCGTTGGTCTACTTATTTAAAATTGAAGGGCATCACTCTAATGAAAAATAGTGATGTGTACTTTAGAAAATAATTTAAACTGATGGCGTATTTAGAAAATAAATCAACTGGATATAAATTCATGACATCCAAAACATTTTGCCGAGAGCAAATCAATAAGTTTTTATTGCAAACTCCATATGATCATTTTCTTGTGCACGAAATTTAAATGCGAAGAATTTTATAAAGTGTGAGGATATTAATGATACCGGAAACGTTTTAGTTATCACAGTACCTGATACTAAAACAACTCAACGTCGAATAAATGTTATTGGTGGAACACCTGAAAATGTTTTAAAATTTATAAAAATCTGTAAAAAATATAAAAACCAAGCAGTATGTTAAAGGACAATGATAAACACAGGTTGTAGTTATTAATAACTTGTCAAAAAATTCCACACTAATAGCAAAATATATTAATTCATCTAATTTGAAACGGCCCACCCCCGGTACCCCATTTGATCGTTGTTTAATTTTTTGAAAAGGTATTAATTACCTCACAAGTTTATGTTATTTTAGTTTATATTTATTGTATTTGGTCTTTTTCCTCTAGTAGTAGAAGTGATCGTCTAGTTAATTAATTAATATTTTAAATACCCACGTTGTGATAATGTTAATTAAGGTAAACCAGGATTCGCTGCAAAGTTTGGTGCAAATTGATAAATAAAACCAGACAAATTTATATTTAAACTCTTTTATTTTTCATATTTTAAATGTGATGCAATAATTAGCAAAGTACTACAATTGGTACTATATACTGAGTTCCCACTTGAGTCCCGATATATTTTATTTAGGTTGATGACCAACAGCGTCAGTTCGCCAGTTGGTTAACTACTGTGTTGATGTTTATATTCTTATTTAGGTTGATGATCAACGGAGTTAACGAACAGCGCCAATTCGCCAGTTGGTTAACTACTGTATTGATGTTTATATTTTAATTTATATACAGGTTGCACCCCCTTAGGTAAACGTTTTGACGAGTAAAGAGGTGATGACCAACGGAAGTAACGAACAGCGCCAATTCGCCAGTTACTATATTTATTTGACATATGTTTTGTTTTAAACCTAGTAGAATGGGTGGCTTAGCATATAGGGGTCCCCCCTTGAGCTAACGAATAGTGTATTCACTAGTTGGTTAACTTACTGTTTTTTTTTTTTAATTTTACACCCTTCAGACCTCCCGTGCTACACCCTAATCCGTCTGTAGTCTGGCAGCACTGCAGCCTGCGGCTTATTGTACCACCATTTGAAGGTCCTACTACTTTCCCATTTATACTCTCATTCATTCTCATTCATTCCACGTCGTCGATGGTTAAACGCTAGTCGAAAGAATCCCATGGTGACACGGCCCATGGTGGAACCTCCCAGCGGTCACCCATCCACGACGTGACCGGAGAGATCACTGCTTAACTGTTACGAGTAAGTGGATGCACACTAAGCTCGCGGCTAGCCTCTCCGGCTTTAACTTACTGTTAAATTTTATAATTTTGTTTTGTACAATTTATCTAAGATAGCACATCCCTGTATATTTCAAAAATATTGATTTTTATAATTTCTATTGTAATGACTTAATACAACCCTGTATATTTTTTTTATATTAATTATTATAATATCTATTAAAATAACTTAATAGAACCCTGTATATTTTTTAATATTGACTTTTATAATGCCAATTGAAATAACTTTAATTCACCTATCGAAAACAGATGTCTATATCTTTCGGGGTGAACGACTGAAGGCCATATGGTTTATTGGTTACATTAATAATAATTGAAGAAAATGTCAGGCCCTCGTCTAAACGACTCTCTTGGTATCTCAAAGAAAGTTACAAAAATTTTTTGACGCTTCATTGAAAATACAGACATTAGATTATGTACTAATTTCATCTAGCATCAATTTAGGTACGTACCAGCGTTGAGCGTCGCCTTACTTTAAGGCGCCTAGCGTCGTGGTGGTGAGAAAGGTATTTAATACAGTACTGCGTTGGGACAGATATACCGTAGAAATATTTAAGTGGTGCAGGAAGTGACGAAGGGTGTCGATAAGGATATTATGAAGGAAATATTTAGGGAGGGCAAGCGTCGGGAAATAAGGCGTAGGACGATGACAGCGTTTGGACGATAGGAGATATTGTAGGATAGATGTTGTTTTAGGTAGAGCGTTTAAGGAAAGTTACTGACTACTAAACTTGAAATATAACAAACAATAAAATGAATTCTTGCACATCAAACAATAAAAATTAATGAATCCAAGCTCATTTGGTTTCGGGTTCTTAAAATAGTTTTAATGACTTTTTATGACGTCAGTGTCTTAGTTGCCAGTGGGAAAAACGAATCTGGGTAGAAAAGGGGTGGCTGATTTATTACACGCCTTGAAAACTTTGTGTATCGCAAACAACGTTACTATTTAAACGCACTTAAGATAACTTTGTGGATTTCCAGACACGTGCAGGAAAGGTGGATCTTTTAAAGACAGGGTTATACATATTATTTATTAGGTGTCGTAAATAAGATTTAATTATTTGGGAGATTTTTCATTAAATGAAGGATTTTGAATTTAATAAGAATGCAATATTATATTTAATAAATGAAATTAATAAATTATTAAGGTACCTGGATAAGATAGGTTACAAATTCAAAAAACTACGTAGGCCATGCAATTCGACACTATTTAGCATTTTAAGAAAGATGGTTGATGGAAATCCAGCACAGTTACCAAGGGGTAAGTCGATGACTCATTGCAAAATAAAATGGATTCCACTGGAAAAAATTTTAGAGGGATCTAGCAATACAAATTGAAATGATGTTATTTCTTCAAACTCGTTAAATGTTGCCAATTTAAATACTAGTAGTAATGTAAGTTCTTTTTCACCTTAATTAATAATTTCAACAACTGTACTTTTAATATTACTTATACAAAATAAAAATTAAAGGATTTATTGAATTTGTTTATGTCTACGTACGTAGAAAATGTTTGTATTAAACTCGTAAGCAAAGTATCTTTACTCGTTTATTAAATTCATAACTATTCAATATTGTGTTTCTGAGTTTGACTGTATAATAGTTTAAGATAAAATTGGAGCAAAAATATATTTTTGGAAATATCTCAATAATATTTCAAACAAACTTTGACTTTAAATGCAGATGCAGCCTTGAGGTTATTAAATTGATATAATTTACACTAATTTGTCCTAGACATCGGACAAAGTACTTTTCGGTACACTCTAAAGCATTTTGATATATTTTAAAGATGTTTTAAGTCCGGTACTGTTCGAATCGATAAAATGCACTTCTCGATGTGGTCGGAGAATTCGTCAAAGAGAGGGTTTGCTCGTTTTGTCCGGGATTTGATTAAACAAATTAACTGGCTACAATTACTGCCTACACAAAATGTTTTTTTTATATGTATAATTATAACAAGACTTAATGGGGTGGCATTCTTACTTCAAATAACGAGGAATTAAATCGCACAATTAGGAAAGCATACGCGATAACATATCGCCGAATTTAGTTAATAAAAATAATGGATCAAAATTTGAAAATTATATATTTAAACATTTTTATAATAAAAAAATCCAATGTAATAATACATGAAATAGTTTATTTACACCCGGTTGCAAGAACGATCCGTTATATTTATTAAAAATGTATTCCGATCATCGATAGCTATTGAACGTCGTAAATCTGGCAACACGATGCATTTTTCGCAATATGACCAATGATATATATCGTTATAAAGAGTGCTCACATTTATTTAAATGGGACTACGAAAAGCGTCTTTCCAAGTGTTCACTGAATTAAATCGTTCTGTCCCAAACGTATTTTAAAATAAAATTTCAGTATTTGAATGTTTAGAAACGAAAAAATAGAATTACCTATTTTACTTCAAGACACGATATTATGTAAGTTGTTTTAAACACATTTTTTTTGTGTTGTAATATTGAGTATCCATATCGTCAAATAATAATAGGAGATCTAAACAATTTTATAACAGGGAAACAGTAACAGAGCCTACACAAAACACATAAAATTACAAACTGAGACATATTCTGAATATCTGAGCCATAAAACATAAAAAACACTAATTATTATAATAAAAATTTATTATTAATTATGCAGAACAAAGTTTTCTTAATTACTAAACAAAATTAATTGTATAAATTGCTGCCATCTTATAAATAAGACCACATGATATTTTTTGTCAAAATAGAGATTCTAATTTCATAGCAACATCCTACATTAGTTTCAATTAACAATATAAACTATCTGTATCTGTAAGATGGGGAACGTGGATACTTTCACAGCACTTTGGACCATTGTGTATCCTCCAGGGATATATAAAACCTGCTTCGACTTCTCAAAACCTGCTGGTTACCGCTGAGAGATGTCTAGAGACAGCTGCATCTTTATAGCTCATCAAACTCCTACAGGTTATCAACCATCGAAAACCTGCTGGTTGACGCTGAGGGGTGCCTACAGACTACAGATCATCAAAGTGCTGCAGGTTAATACCATCGGCTAGAGGTGTCTTTAGTTTTTGGAAGTGGTCATTTGGTGGGCTTCTACCAGACCAATGGTAAATGGCTGGTTTAATTATAACTATAAAAACACTACGCACAGCTGGGCAGTACATAGGGTTGCCACCTGTCCTTTTTTGAAAAGGAGATTCCTTTTTTCAAGCAATCTATCCTTGCGACTTTTTAAAGCTTAAAATGTCCTTTCTTAAGGAATATGTCCTGTTTTCCTCTTTGATATCTTTGAGGAGCTGGCTTGTACAAAAATATACAGGCTGAGAACCTTTTTTTTTAAAAAAGCTCGGTAGAAGGACGTACTTTTTTTGTGGCACAGTCCTCGATCTTTTTTTTTTTGAAGCTGTGTAGAAGGAAGAGTAATTTTTTTGTGACACAGTCGATCTTTTTGTTTTTAGAAGTTCAGTAGAAGGATTAAGGATACCGGATACCCTATCAGCTTCATAATCCTTTTTGCACTTTTAAAAAGGTGACGAGGTTATGCTCAAACATGTACTTAAGTACACAAAGTAAACTCATAATTGTGATTTAGTACTCAAAGTTTTCAGTAATAGGTACTCCTGAGTACCTTTAACGAGTACGAGTATCGACGCGCCCAGGCAGTATTGTAAATGCAAATACGTGAATGTAGATTAGAAAAATTAGGATGAACTAACGAAGAATTCATGGATGTAAGCCATATTTATAACATCTTTAGTCACTAACTGGTATAATTTAATATACTCATACTCGTTACTTAATTTTTCACGAGTACTCTCTAAAACTTGCGAAAGTACTTATTTGTTTTAAGTATTATTCGTATGAGTGAGTATTCATACTCAGATACTTATTATTTATTTATTTATACTGCAAAACAAACAGAATGCAATCCATTTACATGTTATACAGTTTGATAGCACTTACAATAATTACTAAAACTAAAAATATTATATTGTAATCAAAATATTTCACAATTTATTTTATTTATTATTTTAAATATTTTGTTGTTGGTGCGCCACTGTTATTTTTTTTTTTGTATTTATATATTTTTTTTAATCTATTTTATTAAGTATTTATTTATTTTTTTTTTATAAGAAAATAAACTTTTCAAAAGTACTTACCTGTGAAATATTGCATCAAACACTCACTTAATTATGCCCCGCTCAATTATAAAATTTATTTTTTTAGAACACTAGACTCAATCATCAGGAGTGGATTCAGTTTGACTCACCCTGTATAACTTTTTTTTAAACTCATGTTAAATGAACATCAATCTCGCAAATTATAACTTTTTTTTTATTAATACAATTATTAATGTCGTTTTGACATACAGATTTCTTCACAACAAAGAAACAAACTTGCCTAAACTAAAAAAAATCAGATTGCAACCTTTAATTTTGTCATACTTTTCAAAAATGTAATATTTAAAAAAAACTTATTTTATTTTTAATTTGTTTTACTCTTTCCGGGCAGTTTATTATTTCGTATACAGTGAAACCTGTGTAAAACGGAATCGCACGGTCGTGCACCGATTTTCCGGCATATACAGGATTCCGCGTAACACAGGGTAGATAAAAAATTGCACATAGTAGATTTAAAAAAGTGATGATTTTATTAAAAAAAATCTAATATACGTACATTTAATATATAGTTGTTATTATTACTGTGTACCTACATATTTTTATTTATTATTAGAAACAATATAAATTATTATTTATTCCACATTTCTATCAATGTAAGTTGTTTTTTATTCTTTTGTAATACGTAAGATGATTCCATGAATGTCCTTAATTCTAAAATCTTCTTTCTCATCGGTTCGCTCTCTATTCTTTGGGAAAAATCCTCTAACGCTGCAACACTCCTCAAAGCTTCAGAAAAATTTTTTATCCGATCGGATTCTTTAACTTCTGTTCCTGTAGATAAAAATAATAATTTAAGAACAGATCGTTTTGAAAAGCTAATGGGAAAATAATTTTTTCTATCTGTTATTTTTGTGATGGTAACTGAAATCTTCCTATCTTATTTTTATTATGTATTTTACCTTTATTTCTACTTGGCCAAATGCCCAATTAAGATGGAAAGAATAAATAAAAAGTTCATTTTTTTAGAGAATTAGAAAAATCGCTTACCAATTCCAATCCCATCATTATCGTCTGCCACAGTAGTTTCCACGGCAGTTTTTTCTAACACCAGTTCTTCTATGGACTGAAATCCAGCATTTGTTGTAACGGCTTCATCTAATGTGATGTAATCATGAACATTACAACCGGGATTAATTTCAGTAATTAACTCTTCGACTTCTTTTGTACTTTCGTCAATTTCGTCAACATTTTCGATTAGGTCAACGTCTCCATCTTTCTTGATTCCACATGCCGCAAAACATTTTTTAACACAATCAGGTTTAATATTTTTTACTGAATAATCAATCCATCTGATAGCATCCAAAACTGATATTTTTTTAGCCAAATCTCCTGCTGATTGAGAGAATCTCATATTCGCAATAATTGACCGCAGCACTTGTTTTCTGTAATGCATTTTGAAGTTTTGTATAACTCCATGATCGAGAGGCTGTGTTTGACTTGTGGTGTTTGGTGGTAGAAAACACAATTTTATATTGGATAGTATTATTTTGGGGTGACACGTTGCATTATCCAAAAATAGAAGGATGTGTCGATTTTCAAATTTCATTTTTTGATTTAAAATTTTTAGCCACTGTTCCATAAGAACTGATGTCATCCATGCTTTTTTATTTGCTCGCCAATAAACTGGTAGCTGAGGCACATTGGTATTGTTAAAACATCGCGGTCTGAGGGATTTTCCAATAACTAGAGGTTTTTCTATTTTTCCGTCAGCAAAGGCGCAAAACAAAACGGTTAACCTTTCTTTAGATTGTTTGCCTCCTTGACATTTTTCACCTTTAAAGCACATTGTCTTGTCCGGCAGCGCTCTATAAAAAAGGCCAGTTTCGTCACAATTAGCAATGTCTTTTAGGGTATATCCTTTAATTAAATCTGTAATGTGCGATGTCCATTCAGTCACATATTCCATGTCGACGTCCTTAGCTTCACCGCAGATCTGATTAAATCTTATGTTATGTCGTGTTCGAAAACTTTCCAGCCATCCATTCGAAGCTTTAAAATCTACTTTTCCAAAATGGTTTGCAATTTCTCTTGCTTTTTCTTGAATAATTGTTCCAGATACAGGAAGATTGCGAGACCTTGCATCCATAAACCATTCCAAAACTGTTGAATTTACGTCGTCGTGATGTGATTCCTTTGGCTTTCTCTTAATATTGCCATTACCACCACGCATCCACTCTTCTTTAATTTCTTCCTTGTTTTTCAAAATTTCATATACTTGCGTTTTTCCGCACTTAAATTGAATAACCAATTGCTTTGGAGTAAGTTTTTTTTGGTCACTACATTTAATTAAGTCCATTTTAGATTTTAGCGATAATGTATTCGTTTTTCGGTTTGCCATTTTGAAATGTTTGCTCTTTCACGGATAAACTCAAACTGCCGTACCTACACAATACTGGTTTATTTGTGTATTTACTGCTTTTGTACCTAAATTTCTGTGATAATGGTTCTAAGTATTGATAATAGTTCGCCCTTATTATGGGGCTTTCCGAAATCATAAACTAATTATGTAAACATCTATAAATTCTTTTATACCTGCAAAGCAATAACATAAGTAGGTTCCGGCTTAACAGATTAGGGAAATTCCGTGTTCGCGTTAGACAGGGTTCCGGCTTATAAGCAATTTTTACATAACAATATGTAGGTAATCGCCAAAATTTCCGTCATACACAGGATTCCGTGTTACACAGGTTCCGGCTTACTCAGGTTTCACTGTAGTAACAATCGCAATTTGATTTGATTAAAATCTGCAGATTTCTTTAAATGTAGAAAAGAAAGTAATTTTTTTTTAGAAAACAAATATCAAACAGTAAGTAAAATTTACACAATATTATTAAAGTTTATCGAACTTCCTAAGTGCAATACATCAATAAATAAAAGTTCATAAATCTTATTAAAATAAATCAGTTAACACTTACAATGGCTTAAGCTTTTGATAATAGATCCCTTTTTAGCCAGAATAGCTATTCAAAAATAGCAGTCCAATGAGTATCCCGTGTATGTGCTTGAATATGCAAATGGCGACTACCATTCAATCCGAAGGTGTATTTCGTTGGAGTTTCAGTGAGTTAAAAACATATTACCTATGCTCTATTTACAACTATCCGATTGATTTTGGGTCATTTATGAGATTGAAGTTTATTTACGGTTTATAAGTTCCAAATTCTTGTATATTCTTATTTCTTAATTTTATTTTTTTTTTAACATCTTTTAAAATTTTTTTTGACAAGACTTTCATTTTTCAAAATATCTGTCTCCCCATGACAATCCTAAGCTGGGTCTTTTATACTTTTATTGTGCCAAATCACAATTGATAAATGAAATGACAATACACAGGTTAGTACTTACAATAATTAATTGATTTAATTTAACTTTTTTATTTTCGAGTTTCTTTTTAAACAAGTTTTAAACAAATTTAGAAATGTTAATGATTTTCAGTTTGATACTATACTATTTATGATAGTAGTTTCATAGTATAATATATTTAACAATGGGATACAATTAATAAAAATATAATATGTGTAATATTAAGAGTTATATAAGTTATAATAGTTTTTGTTGAAATGTATGTTTATCGAATATTAATTACAATTTGTTGAAAGACATATTAAAAAGGTCAATGTTACTGCTAATCATGAACAGATCTAGTATTTGAAGAGAGTTATCAATAGGTGAGAATAAATTATTGTTGAAAAATAATGTGTATCTTTGCCTAAGGCGAATATCTGATACGCTGAAATTGATGGAGGCTAGTAATTCGGGTAAATTAAAATTTTCATATATAATATTTGTTATAAATGTTAATTGGGATTTGTTCCTTCTGCTAAATAGTGTTTCAATATTAAAATCTATTAACTGACTCTGGTAAGAGATACGTAAGGGGTAGTCTCCATATTTTTTCATGTGTTAGGCTTCAGTGACTTGATGGCATTCAAAATTTCTTCTGTGGAAATTTTCCCTAGCTGCAATATATTTTAATTAAAATTTTTGTATTTTACCTGATCTGGGATTGCTGAATTGTTCGAATACACAGATTCAAAAAAATTGGCAAACGCTTTTGCAATGTCTTCATTGTTTGAGAAGTGTTCTCCATTATATGAATACCTTTATGCAATATTGGACTTACTATGTAACCTTTTACTTTTAATAATGTTCCAAAAATTTTGTGGGTCATCTATAAATTCTTTCTCTAGGTTATCTAAGTAATTTTTGTGACATGCTCTTATCAGAGTTTTGACTTGCTTTCTTAATTCCTTAAAGCGTTCTGTATAATCTGAATTTTTTTTTGATTTTTTATTATAATGTGATTTTAATTTTAATTTGTGAATCAATTCTTTGGAATACCAAACTGGATATTTACCCCTAGCATAATATCTTTTTTGGGGAATGCATTGGTTTAATATATTGTATAGTACTTGATAAAATAGATCTAAACATTTCTTTGGGTCGTCTGATTTTAATAATGTTTCCCATCTACATTGGTTTAACATATGGTATAGTTTAACGTAATCTCCTTTTTTATAGTTATAATTATGAATTTTCCGATGGCAATCAGATAAACTGAGATTGCTTTCCACGTGGAAATTTATTTCAATTGGGGATAGTACATATTAATATTAACTAAAGAGTCAGAGGAAGCGGTTACTACCGATTGTGTTAGATTGCTAAAAACTAGGTCTTGTGTATTATTGTTTTTATTTAGTACATTATTTAATGAATAAACATTATATTTGGACAATATTTTATGTATAGTTTGAATTTTTTGAGACCCTTTTGAGAATGGAAAAGCTGTTCCATCAATTTCAGCTATATTAAAATCACCTATTATAAAAATATTTTCATTTAAATGTTCATCAACAAGTTCTAACGATTCTAGAAAGTCATCATAAGTTGAAACCTGTGAACCTGACCTAATATATAAAGTACAAATCATTATTATAATATTTTTTATATTTAATCTTATTAAGATCCACTGGAAATCAGTATCACTATTTTTATGCAGTAAAGTAGGCTTAAATTTTTTTGGATATGAGTACTTTGCGAAGCTTTTCATTGTAAATTACTCATGAGTATTTCAATGCAATACTCTGCCTCTGAAACTACGTTTACAATTTATAACTGAGTACTCAAAATTAAGAGAAAACCGTGCATGTATTAGATATAGGAAAAACTTCGCCCAGAGAAACCCGCTTCTTCTCTAGTCAGTTTTAATAAATGAAATTTTTGTTAAATAATTTCATTTAAATAAAATAAAATCATTTCCTATCTGTCAGTCTTCAAAAATATAATTATTAAGTTTAAATAAATCAAAATACCACTCAAATCACTATTTTTATTACCATTTTCCATCACTCGAAGTGCGTCCATCTGTTATATTATATCGCAAAATAGTGTTTATGTCGTCTCTACTTTAATCTGTCTTGATGCTCGATTTATATATAAATGAGCAATCTGTATAACTATATATCATTGGTCATAAGTTAACCTCCGAATCTGGTGCGTTTACGGTAGAGTAAATTTGGAAATTTAAATATTATTCTGCCCATGTTACTTACCTATACGGTAGACTTTAAGAATGTTTATTAATTTTTTTTTTTAAATAATCCAGTTGCATAAAACACAAAGGATTCCAATAATTTGCTTTAGAAAATTAATGGATTTAGTTCTCAAAATTAGAACACGTTTTTTTTGTAACGCGTGCTACAAAATTAACTTTGTCACCTATCATAGATATAATAATATACATATTATTTTATCTATGCTACCTACCTTGATATTAAATCCAAAATATTTAAAATATTGTATAAAAATGCATATATGTACAAATATTAATGTATATTAATTAAAAATACTTCGATTATAATTTTTTTATTTAAATTTTTAAAAGATGGCAGGTGTCCACAATATTTATTCAACTGTTTTTTAATTGGACATTAACAAGCCATTAGTTAATAGTCCAATAAATATTTTATGTATTTCCATAAGTAACGAATCCCTATAACGACTCATTACTTAATGGTCCAATAAATAAATATGTATTTATTAATAACTTTTAAGCCATAACTAATTATTCTTCTTGCGTATCCTATATTTTTAAATTTAGCAAGGTTTTTCTTAAAATGTACAACTGAGAAAAGAAATACCTAAATGCTGAGAAAAAAAATTATACACATCAGAATTTTCAAAATTATCTACATATTGTGACAAAAGCATAAAAAAACATATACAGGAAGCTGTTTTGAGGTAATTTTAAAACAGCATTTTGTCATTTAGAATAGTAATAAATAAGCCTTAAGGCCAAGTTCAATTTTGTTTGACATATAATCACGATTTTTTTTAGGTTAGAAAATTGCATTATCGATTTTTTTCATTCGAAGTAATAAAAGACGTCACTTTAAATTTCTATCTCTTTATGTCAACAAATTTATAACACGATGAATTTATAAAACGTATGTCACTAATGAATATGTGGCGGTAACTGACGGCAACACTGTCAGCTATTCCATGGCTACTAGAGTACATACAGGTCCAGTATAAGCTATATATAAATGGAAAATAATAATTTAATGTTTTGATTGAGTTAAATGAAATTAAATGTTTATTTTTAAAAAAACGACATTTTTAAATGTATACGTCTTCACTCAAGTGTATACGAGTGTACTGGACAAGAGATAATTTTATCCTTTATTCCTGTTTTTTGTAATGAAACCAGCGGTAAAATAGACATTTGTGCACCAAGGCTGTGTTTTGGCCGAATTAGACATATGCGTTCGAGTCTAAGCTAGTTCTGGTTAAATATAAAAAAAAAAAAAAAAAAAATAGGCAGGAAACGGATGTTCAAACTTGACATCGAGATAGATGTCACATAAGCAGGTGTACTGAAGATGAACTTTGCAGGACCAAGCATCAGATAGGTATAACACTTGATATTCTGAAAACTATGCATACTACACTGAATAAGAACGAATGGAAGTGTCAGGAGGCTAAAGGCAAAAAATAGACGGAACAGAGCCGAATAGATAGATAAGTAATATTTTAGCCAGGAGAGAGTCGATAAGTGTTATAAATATAGTTAATTTATGAATGTATTTTAGGCCCGTATTTATAAACAGAATTTACGTGAGTCGGACTTGGTAAGTCGTCCTTGAACTAAAATCGAAGTTCGGTTACAACGTCTCTATAGTTTGAGGTGGTTCCGGTGTTACACTAAAATTTAGAGATGGCTATTAGCAAATCTGTAACTGTTATGTTCATTTACGGATTTGTTACTACCCATCTCTAAATTCACGCGATATAACCGGACTTCGATTTTTGTCCAAGGACGACTTACCCAAGTCCGACTCAGCTGAGTTGTGTTTATAAAGACGGGCCTTAATGTATAATTTCAGTTTATTTTCATTTTTGGTATAAAACTATGGCTGACAATAAAACTCTTAAAAGTATATATATTTTCAATCTTTATTACTATACATTATTTAGTTTTCATTTATTGTCTCTGACCTAGGGAAAAGGTTAGAAAACCCTGGTCATAATTGTTTACAATGTTGCGTGTTCCTAATGATACAAAACATTACAGAGGAATGATACTTAGCCGATGAAATCTCATCGAGTTTACGCATGACATATTGTGGTATGGAATATGGCTATCTCTGATGCATCTGCAGATTTAAATTTATTTTTGCGTACTGTTTTCTATCAACTGATACCCCAAATTTATACAATCCACGTCTTCGCACCACAATGTAACATAGCATCAAATCTGCTTAATCTCGTACCATTTTTTTTAAGTATCAAGGATATTCTTCGTGTAGCTGATCATCATGTTTCGAGTCATTGAACCTAAAATATAACAAATATCAATAAATAGAATTCGGAGTTTATTCCAAAAATATTTTTCTTTGGGAATTATATAGGATTTCACGTTAATATATTGACAAACTTTTAAAGGTGGTAGGTGCATCAAAATAAACATTTTTTTGCTTAATAAAATAAAAATAATTTTATTGCCCAACAAATAATCCATTTACAGAACAAAATACATGACATAAATGTTAAACATAATATTTCGACAGAAAATAATTTTAGCAACAGCAAGAAAAAAAAAAGAAAGAATCCTAAATAGATTAGCTACAAATTAGTACAACTAATGGTCGAAATAAATATCCCAATCAGAACAAAATTAATTAAAATTAGAACACATTAGCGTTATAGGTGAATTTCTTCCCAAGTTCGTTCAAATACTTGCTGTATAAAATGTTTTATGATATCTAATGACTGTTTGGGAAACATTAAAATTTATTTAATTTATCAAAAATAGTAAATCAATAGTGTTATGTAATATTTTATAAAAAATGTAACACTGGAAACTACCCTTCTATTTTCGAAAGAAGCGGAGATTCTTCAATACCTCGAATGGGATACAGCTCATCTATTTTAAAAGAAAGGTACTTGAGAGATCGCCGCTGAACATTTTCCAATGATCTTTTATGAATATTGTAAATAAGGTTCCAGATAAAAGATGCATATTCTAGCCTGGAACGAACTAAAGAAAAGTAAGGATCTTCAAGCTTTAAGAGTTTTTAAAAGAACGAGTATTACGAAATAAGAACTCTAAGCTTTTCAACGCAGAAGCAACGGTATTTTCAATATAATCCAAAAAAGTAACTTTTTGGTTGAATAATATACCTTAATCTTCAATTTTTGCACAAGTCCGATAAAGGTAGGCTGTTAAATAAATAATCAAACTCCACCATGTTAATACTTCTAGTATAGGAACATACTTTACATTTAGACACATTCATAAACAGCTTGTTTTCATTACACCAATTTTCAATGATTCGCAAGTTGGGTCTGTAAAAAGTAACAGTCTTGAATTGATGAGATTGAGGTAAATATTTTTAAGTCAGCAGCGAACAGCAGGTTAAATTTATTGCCAAGTAATTTATAAATATACCAAATAATAGTGACCCCAGATTGGAGCTCTGTGGAACTCCAGATGTTGCTGTGAGAAGTGAAGATGAAAATCCGTTGTAAAAGACATAATTAAAACGATGATTTAGGTAAGATGAAAATATTCTCAACAGCGACTGACCAAACCCTAAGCTTTCCAACTTCCTTACAAGAATATTATGATTTTTAATTATTACAAAATACATTATGGGCAGGTTGTACAAAAAATATTCTAAACATATTTTATCTAATACGAGTTTTATTTTTAACTAGTTATATTAAAAAACAAATGTCATTTTTAAAACTATGTTTAACACTAACCGATGAGTATACAACAAGGTTCACAGTTTGAACTAAGTCTACATTTTAACTGCCTATTGTACAACCCGCCATATGTACAATAAAAAATTAATTGTATTTCTTTAAAATGCACTTGATTCTGTTGATCAAAACCATTCGATAAATAATTAAAAAGTATTGGTATAAAGTTGGTTTTTATATCTATGCTATAAAGCATGCATTGGGGTAGTATGTAGATTATCTAAGTATCAAATCAGAGAGATTAAAATTAAATAATATATGTAGTGGGATTCTCATCTTTCAGTATGTCTCCTATCGAGACTCCTATCTTTATTCGACAGACAGTGATTTTAATGTAATTTCTCTCTCTCTATTCTGTATGTAAAGTGTCGAGTTCGCACAAAAGAATCGCTGTCCTGATCAGAAGAAATTAACCACATCAAAGGAAGAAAATTAGGTCCCTGTTATTTTTAATTTATATTAATGATTGTTGATGTCGCAATAATCAATATGACAATTACCTGTTTGCCTTATCTATGTTTCTTGTAAGTTGTAAGGATTCAGATAACTTAGTAAGAGTTAATTGTCAATAAAACTCTGCAAAATGTTTATAAATGATGTTGCAATCATTTGTTAAAAATCAACACAAATACCTAAAACAAAATATAAGCTGATAAGTAATAACTATATGCAGTTTGTGGACAAATATAGGAATATAGAAAATTGGAAAAAAATCTATACAGTTAGTAGAAAAATTCAAATATTTAAGGGTAATTATTCGGAAACAGATGAAATTCACAGACCATATGGAAATACTGTTATCAAAACAAATGCAGAAATTACATTTCCTATTTAGAATGTTATTAAAATAATTGTTATATTATTACATTATTTTTTACTAAATTTGAATATTGTGATATTAGCAAACTAGCCAAATAAAGAAAATAGAAATAAAATAAAAACCGAAAACATACCTGGATCTACAATAATATATATAAATAAGTACATTGCATCTTTTAAATGATTAAAGTCCATTAAATTGAAATGACACGTCAAACCATAAACGTCAAAGTTTCAAAACAAATATGCTTGTGTTGTTCCAAACAGAAAATACCATTTATAGAATAATTTATTTACTTGCAACCTTTCCCCGCACCCAGAAACATGGTCAAATTGGGCTAAGCCATTTTACATTCGTCTGCATAGGGAGCGATGTTGCAATTTTTCAAATTTAGTGTCTATTCCGTCTGTTTAGATGGCAGCATCTTATGGGCCCTACATTTTTAAATCTTATCACAAGAATCCTGAAATAATTAGGCAAAAATAAAAGAGTGTATTTTGCGTTTTAACTTTTAAATACTATAAAAAATAATGGAAAGTCCATAACTTTTAAATATAATAATAATAATAATAATACTCTCCCTAATTCACCCCCTTACGAGTGAATTTTAACCCCAAAAGCTGAGCTTGTCCGGGGAAAGGGACGGCTATTATTATTATTTGCCGTGGCGCTCCGGGGCGACTTAAAGATGATTGATGGTGCCATTTGACTTACAGGTGAGAAAAACCCGGAAAACCTCACCCACCATCATCGAGACGGTAATGTATGGCGAATTTTTTTAATCTGCATGTCATATCAACAGAAATTGAATTTCTATTAATACGCCACACATCAAATCCTAAACCGAACCATGCAATTTAATTAAAAATCCACATGGTCTGGTCTGGGATTCGAAACCCAGCAGTCTCAGACTCATAAACTTGCCTATAAATGAATATAAGCGCGATAGACCGCTACACCACCGTGCCCGATATTTGTTAACTATCACTTATTAAAATATTATGCATTAAAAGTAAAACAAACCATAGACTTTCCATCATTCTTTACAGTTTTTTGAACCCATTTATAAAAACAGTTTTTGAAAATATTATCGTTCAGAGCTGTATTTCTTGTGATAAAAAAGTCGCCGTCACTTGTCATTGAACTTGGCCTTAAACAATATCTGTATCCCACGTAATCTAGTAAAACAATAAATGTAATACCTACTGAAAATAGCCGATTTTTAGTAACTTTTATGACGTCTTAAGATTCTTAAGTACCTATTAGTTATGTTAAATATCTAAGTGACAATGTTTTAGGGATACTACTAAAATTATTAATGTAACTTTTAGCCAATTGGTATTAATTTAGTCTGTTGGGATACAAAAACTCAGTAGGTTTACGGAGGATGATTTTTGTTTCTCACCTCTTCCGCAGGTATCACATTCTCAGTTATTACTTCACCGCTTTCTTCCTAGTTAGAAGACATTTAGATACTTTTTCCATACCTTTCTTAACAAAGTTTAGTATAACCAGCTTAAATTCATCTTCTCTAACAATCAGTAATATACCTATCATACTCGACTTATAAAAGAAAACTTTTCCGCTCCTCTGGCAATCCACAAAGAGCTTGTCTAATCTAGAAGACAACACATTTTTGGATAGCTTTGTCCTCTTTTTGATAAAAAAAGTTTCATACATAATACCTGCATTCAGTTCTGAAGACAATTAAGGTTGTTTTTTTTTTTTAATAATTACCCTTTTTAATAGTTTTACGTAATTTTGATGAGAAAATGATATCAAGTTTATGTACTTAACTAACCGCAAAGTTTTTAAATTGATAAGTATTTAGATCGAATGGGAAAAAAACTAGTAATGGGATTTTTAAAGTAATTTGGCTCTAGAGGTCGGAGGTATCAATTAATTTTTGAAAAGGATCTCTTGCCCAAAATAATTTGGGAATCCCTGGTTAAAATTATCATGAATTGAAGTAATTTAGACAGGATATAGCAATAGAGGTTGATCAGTTTTATTTCTAAAATCATTCTAATTGACTGGCATATATTTATATGTCTCTAAAAAATTAATTAACCTAATGTTAATAGTATAGCAAATTCTGTTTAAATAGAAATGTTCCTATAGTTCTTAATATCATAAAAAAAACCTTGTTTATAAAAACAGATATACATTATTATTAAACCCTATATACCAGACTGATTACCCAACTTGGCGATTTAAATATCATAATAATAATAATAAAGATTACTGGTGCGAAGGAATTAACAGAAGCTGGTTTAAAATTGCGACAAATTTTAGTCGTTAAAAGAGCTGAGAGAAGTGGCAAAAGGGGAAGCAAAAACCACCCCGATGTTAATTACACTCTTTTAGCACCACTCCGAGCTTAAACAATTTTCTCTAGATTGTAATTATCTTGTTAAAGTAGGGCAATGGAATTGAGGTGTCGGTCGGTCGTCGCGAAACGGTGATAGCTGGAAAATTCCGTGTGAGACCTGAAAAAATTTCCGTGAAAAAATTGATGCAGAAGAAAAGAAGGTACACAAAATGTTATTCATATTATTGAAATTAAGATATTTTTACAATAGAATAATAATAATAATAATAATAATAATAATAATAATAATAATAATAATAATAATAATAATAATAATAATAATAATAATAATAATAATAATAATAATAATAATAATAATAATAATAATAATAATAATAATAATAATAATAATAATAATAATAATAATAATAATAATAATAATAATAATAATAATAATAATAATAATAATAATAATAATAATAATAATAATAATAATAATAATAATAATAATAATAATAATAATAATAATAATAATAATAATAATAATAATAATAATAATAATAATAATAATAATAATAATAATAATAATAATAATAAACAAGTTATATAGGGATTATAATCACGTTACGTTAAGTGGCCTGTCTTGAGGCTTTTATACCTGAAAAGCCCTTTAACAAATTCAAAACTATGTTATTGCTAAGAAAAGAAATATAATCAGAGATTGGCGTCCTCCTGTACGATGTGACAATGTGTGGGCTTTAAGGAAAATTGAGAGAGGTTAGATGGGTTGAGAATGTGTGTGTGTCTCTGTGTGTGTGTCTCCCTCTCTGTTTGTGTTTGTGTGTCTGTCTCTTTCTCTTTCTCTCTGTATGCAACAAGACATCTAGAAATTATACATATCGATGTAAATATGGTCCAATTGATCCTGTAACATGGAATGAACAGAACCATTATTTCTGTAAAATATATCTATGACAAAGGGAAACTTTAGCCCAAGAATACTTAAAAGTGAAGACTTTAAACAATTCCATATTAACCCCAACTCAACGGAAAAGCAGAACGACTAAATTGTACTCTACTTGACATAGCCAGAGCAATTACTTTTGATAATCAAGTAAAAAAGCAGTTATGCGGAAGAGCCCTATATGTAGCAGCGTATTTATCTATTGAAATCCCTTCAGAAACCACATAAGTCACTCTAATTGAAAACTGGACAGGAATAAAACCAAATTTAGGAAATTTGCAAATATTTGGTTCCTGGGCATATGCCAAAGTATTAGACAATATGATTAAACTTAATGTAAGATGTAAAAAATTCCAATTTTTTGGTTAGGCACTAAATGGTTACCAACTATGACACAAAGAAAACAGAGAAATTAGAACACTGCATCCAAAACTATACTAAATATGTTTAAAAATAAGAAAACTAAAGAATATCAGGACAAATAAGAAGAAGACGATTACGTATCGGATGAACTGCTAACAACTTGTGTACCATTAGGAAACGGTAACGATACCGTAGATGAAAATGAGATAGGAACAATATATGAACGTAAAATTAATAAACCTAAAAGATTCCATAACTATGATTTAAAAACTGATAATATTGCACTGTTAACATATGAAGAAGCCATTACGGGTTGATCTAAAGCTAAGTGGATGAAAGCAATACAAAACGAAAAGACTCATTTTTCCACATACATGCTCTATAGTCAGTGATAAGCATTTAATTACTTCAAATATCCACTTTCATTTGCAATATTCTTTAATGGTTATGTGAAAATATTTTAAACAATATGATTATGAAGTGGATATCCTTTAAATTATCAATTACTAATAAAATTAAAAATGAAGAAATAAATAGTATTACAAACCTTGTCCATTTTCCTTCATAAAAAAAAATAAAGAAACAAAACAAAACAAAAATAAGAACAAATAATTTACATATAATATATAATAAAAAAAATATAGGTAATATTTGTAGAACTTGTAAATGTAAAAAATGAACAAAATCGACAAAATCGAAAAAATCCAAAAAATCGGCAAAATCGACAAAATCGACAAAATCGACAAAATCGACAAAATCGACAAAATCGACAAAATCAATAAAATCGAAGAAAATCGACAAAATCGACAAAATCGACAAAATTGACAAAATTGACAAAATCGACAAAAATCGACAAAAATCGACAAAAATCGACAAAAATCGACAAAAATCGACAAAAATCGACAAAAATCGACAAAAATCGACAAAAATCGACAAAAATCGACAAAAATTGACAAAAATCAACAAAATCAACAAAATCAACAAAATCAACAAAATCAACAAAATCAACAAAATCAACAAAATCAACAAAATCAACAAAATCAACAAAATCAACAAAATCAACAAAATCAACAAAATCAACAAAATCAACAAAATCAACAAAATCAACAAAATCAACAAAATCAACAAAATCAACAAAATCAACAAAATCAACAAAATCAACAAAATCAACAAAATCAACAAAATCAACAAAATCAACAAAATCAACAAAATCGGCAAAATAGGCGAATTAACTAAATATTCGTAGTCATACTATTCAGAAAAACCCAAATCAATAAGTACGTTTTAAACAAGTTTATTGGAATCGATCACAAGTGTGTTTTCTTTCTTGACGAAGTACAAGAGACGTACCTTCTTGATTGTTCTTTACAGATGTATATGGGTTCAAAGAAGCTAGCTAATTACAGGAATCACAATAAGCTATGGTGATAAGTCTACAAGTAAAGTACAATTCACCTTTCATTAACGTAGATACAACCGCAATCAATAAACTTATTCTACATAATATTTTTAAACTTATAAGTGAAATTTTATACAAATTACCTAATTTGTTTGGTATAATTTCTAACTTTTATCAAAAATTTTAAGAGGATAGATTTCAAAAGTTTATTTTTATTTAAGAAAAGTCTCCCAACAACCTATTTCCTTTGTTTTCAAAATCAACAACTTTTAAGTTTCGAGTCATCCAGCAAGTTGGAATTTATCTTCGCTGACTAGCAAGGAAAGGATTTAGTTATTTTTGAAAGTGAGTTCTTTTTATTAAATAAAAGTGAGGTTATTGAAACTGCTGATACTCTAATTTCCGACTGATTTTATTTTATAATATTATTGTTAGCAAAACAATATCCTTGTTGACATATTTAATTAAATTGCATTTTAATAGTATTCTGATATTAAGTTAGCATTGTTTCTTACTACAATTATACAATTTCATACTGTTCTTATATTTATTATCCTGTTTTGTGTACTGAGTGTTATTATTAAACAGACCTTAACATGTTATAATTTGCAATATTTTTTTATTTTCAATTTTTACAATACCATAAAAATATATGCTTCAAATAGATAACTGGGATATTTAATGTTCTAACAGTAAATAATTTTAATTTCCATGTTTGTAATATTTTTATTTATATAAATATATCTATAAATTAAGTACCTTTTTTATTATTATTATTATTTCCGACTAATCTTCCGTACCATCGCAATTTTAAAAAACACCCATCCCAATTATTAATGACAGCAATTTGTACGAACTTCAAAAAACGACCAGTCCCGAATTCGACCTTGTCTTTATGTGGTCTATGACTCAACTGAATTTACTATCCTCCCAGACAACCCAGACAAAATATTAGACAGTCTGTGGAAATACAAATGATCAACGATTATTCAAGATACCGAGACTCATTAATACACGTTTAATCCGACCAAAATATTTTTGCATTAGAGCAAAGGATGTGCTAATGAGTTTTGGGAAACGATTCGAAAAAATGGTCGGTGAGTTGTAAGGATAAAGGATATTATAATAAAAAATGTCTTTCCATATATATGTAAATTAATTTACTTTTTCTCGGAAGAATTTACGCACTCAAGTCTAGGACGATATTTTTTATTTAAAAATATTTATTATTAACTTGGGCGGTAATATTTAGTCAGGAAAAACTAGAAATTAATTCAATAAAAGATTTAATAACTCTTAGTTGAAAGGTAAAATTTAGAACAAAATAAAATTAGAGAAAAATAAGTATTAAATGATCAAAAACAATAAAACTTAAATAAAATAATAATAAAATAAAATAGATAAAATACTAAATTAATGCACGAGTTATATCACCCATACTAATGGAAAACATATTAAATATACAATTTTGCATAGTCAACATTTTAGAATAGTTGTTTATATAAAAGTAGTTGTAATCAGTTTAAAGAGAGTTCTTAGTTAGCATTCAAAGCATACACATCTATATTTTTGTATTTTAAGTTAAATAAAAGTTTTTAAAAAATAATTTTCGGTTCGAGATTTCATTTCTGACGCAGTCAGTAGGATAATTCGGGATCGATTCATATCGAACGGATAGATTTTTCATTTTACCGATTGATTGAATTACGAACTTTTCATTAAAACAAAAAACTGTTGGTGAATAATTTTACAAACTGTTGGTGATTAACTGTAAAGGTGGTTAGAAGAATTCAAGACTTAGGACACACATCGCCCAAATCTACAAGATTTACGGACTGGTGAAGACAGCATCGCAGATCCAGTGACTTTTTTGGAACTATTAAATGATGATAGTTACTCTTTTATTGTAAGTACAATTTATGGCAGATTTTACTTTTGACGAATTAGAGAAACGTTTATTGCAATTAAAAATCGATTCACCTTCAACTGATCTTGATTCAGATTCAGATACTAATCCAACAGAAGCAACTAATTTACAAGTATCAAATAAAGTAACAAATAATTTACAAGTAGGAACCAATAATTTAAAAGAACAAGAAATAACAAATAATTTACAAGGAAATAATAATTTACAAGAATTAAATATGGCTTTCAAACCTGAATTTCTTAATTGTATACCTGAATTCGATGGTAATCCTAATAATTTAAGTAGATTTTTAACAGTGAGTGAATCTTTGCTCACACAATTTTACGATAGAGAACATCCAGAAAATTTTCAAAACACCTATTTATTAAATTTAATTATTACAAAATTAAGGGATAATGCTAAAACGGTAGTTAATATTCAAAATTGTGCAAATTGGAACGATTTAAAAAATACTTTAACTAGAAATTTCTCTGATCAAAGAGATGAAGTTTGTTTAAACAGAGATCTTGTAATGATAAAACAAAATCAAAATGAATCGGCACAGAATTATTATGATAGATGTTTACATATATTAAATTTATTATGTAGGTATGTTAACATACATGAAATAACAGACGCAGCAAAAAATTTGAAACGAGAATTATATCAAAATCTAACATTAAGAACATTTTTGTCAGGATTAAAAGAGCCCTTAGGGACAACAATAAGATGCATGAAGCCAACGAAACTTAGTGAAGCTTTACAATTTGTTTTGGAAGAAGGTAATGCTCATTATTTGCAAAATTCTTCTCGCAATTTTCAAAATTAAAATCCTTCTCGTAATTTTCAAAATCAAAATTCTTCTCGCAATTTCCAAAATCAAAATTATTCTCGAAATGTACCTGTACAAAACATATTCAGAAATTTTTCAAGACCTAATCCCAATCAAAGATCAAATTTCTAATATAATAAAACTAATTATGTTCCAGCTAATCAAAATAAACATTTTTTAAATAATTTTAACACACCTAATGATTTTTTCTACAAACAAAGAAATAATTTTCCCTCTCAACCTTTTAATGTAAATTCAAGACCCATACAACGTAATTACCCAACTAATGCTCAAGTTTTCGGACAGAATTATCCAAATAGGGATACAAATGTATTTAAACCAAATCAAAAAACAAATTTACCAAACCCTACACCTATGTCAGTATCAACTAGGAATACTGCACAAAATTACTCAAGTCCTGGTCGACCTTCGTATTATTTTAGGAATACGGCGGGTCAGTCACCCAATTTTATCTCAGAAGAATTATTTTACTCTCAAACAGAACCTCTATATAATTCAATGAATGAAAACCCTGTAAATCAATATAATGATTCCGAAGAAGTTAATGATAATAAAGGTCAAATTCCAAATTTTCGGTAAAGGCCTCGGA
The DNA here is from genome assembly GCA_927349885.1 of Psylliodes chrysocephalus. Classification (NCBI taxonomy): domain Eukaryota; kingdom Metazoa; phylum Arthropoda; class Insecta; order Coleoptera; family Chrysomelidae; genus Psylliodes; species Psylliodes chrysocephalus. Next base: position 30,725,035 of record OV651816.1, read on the forward strand.
ACAAAATAACTCGCAACAAAATCCTGTACACATTTCAATAAATTGTGCGGATTTAAGTGAATTACCTTATATAATTTTTCCTGAACATAATTTAAAAATATTGGTGGAAAGTGGATCTTCCAAATCATTCATTAACCCTGAAGTCTCTGAACGATTTTACCCAAATGATATAATAGATGAACCCTTTGTAGTGACTACAGTTTTTTAAAAATCAGCCCATAAACATAGTGTAAATATAAATGCTCCTACAATTTTTAATCTTAATAACAATGAAAAATTGAAATTATTTTTATTTAAGTTCCACAATGTATTTGATGGCTTAATAGGCTTAGATATTATTAAAGCATTGCAAGCAAATTTAATCTTCAACAAAGACGTATTGTTACCCCATTTGCAAATATACCATTTTATTATCATGTTGATGCTTCCAATTACCCTTGTTTGGTCCCAAACTCTTTGGTCCCAAATACTTAGTTTTAGTTGATATTTATTGTATTCCCATATAGATTCCTTACGGTTTACTAGGTTACACTTTCTTTATATAATAAAAAACATAGTAGAAAAAAGATGTCACAAAAAAGTCATTAAAACATCACAACTAATAGAAAGTTATTTCACGCATTCCATTACATTTTTAAAGAATCTGTATTAATCTCTCAAGTTCTGTTGATTTGTTCACGTTTGTAAATATATTTCACGTTTGTTAATACATTTTTGGAAGAAATCCTGGTCCTTTGTTTTTTATTAAGAAACACCTACCTATGCTACAGTCACTAAACCCCACATGTGCGAGGAAAGGCGAGTGCCACCCGTTCAACCCTAACAATAATAATATAGTTTCAACTGAACCCAGAACTCAGCAAATAAATAAAATAAAGACCTCTTTACTAAACGGCGATAAAATTATTCCTTATCAAAAAATTAGTAAAGAAGCAGAATGTGTGATTACAGCTAAAGATGGTACTGCGTTAGACACAGTTATCAATAACTATGACAGTACCGTAACATTTGATTTATCACAACCTATTTTGGTAGAAAAATTTGAAGAGACAGAAATTTCTAATTTAGAAATAAATAATATCAATTCATGTAATAATTAAATTGTAAATTCAAAAAAGATTAAAACAAACCCTAATACTTTAGAAACAGGATAGTTTTACAAAAGTTAGCAAAGTCACATCCCAAATTGGATCAAAAAATAGGTAAAGTTTAAGTATATAAACTAAAGCTTAATTTAAATAATAAAAAGTTCTCTAAAATAATTTCATATATTCAAAAAGAATTTGCACGAAATAAAATTAAAAATAGAATGAAAAAGCCAAGTCTTTATAAATGTAATAGAAAGAGAATAAAATTTAAAAAATATTCAAACTTTAATAGAAAAAGAACAAGATTCAAAAACTCTTCTTACACTAAAAGAAATAAAACTAGGTTAAAAAAAAATAGTCTTATTTCTAATTTTTTTTTCAAAATTTATAAAACTACAAAAAAATTTAGACGAACAAGAAGGAAATGAAAATTTTTAAATTCAAAATAAAAACTCCAATTTTAATGACAATTCCATTCGTAGACTATGCAGCAAATTATGGTAAAAATGTAACCAAAACAAGAGCTCACCCCTCAGCTCTCTCAAAACATTTAGTAGTTTTAAAATAGTACATACTGATAAAAAAAAAACAAAAATTATTGACAGTAACTGATAATTTTTCTAAATATAAAGCATATATTTTAAATGCCTGCTACAGCGCTACAGCACCGCAAGGTACAGAAGTAGCAGATAATTTATTAAAATTCTTTTTCCATCATGGCATACCTAAACAAATAATCTTAGACAATGGTACAGAGTTCAAAAACTTATTAGGACTTCATAAAATTAAAATACACTTTTGTTCCCCAGATCATCCTGAATCTAATGGAATAATAGAAAGATTCCATTCTACGATAAATGAGCATTTACGCTTACTAAATACTCAAGGTTTTTCAGATACTCCGATTAAAAATAAAATAATCTATGCAATTTTAGCATATAATAATACCATTCATTCAGCAACGAAATTAAAACCCATTGACATCATTAACGGACATATTACAGATAACGAACCCTTTATTATAGATTTGGACAGATTACTTTTAAATGATTTTGTAAATCAACATAAAAGACAAACAAAAATATTATACACTAAAATAAATGAACTCTTAAGAGAAAATAAAAAGGACTATGTCGAAAAAATTAATACAGATCGTGAAGACCCCAAAATATTTGAACCTTACCCCACTGCGTATATTAAAAATACAACAAGACAGAAAAGTGCTAATAAATTTCAGAAACCAATTTCTATTAAATCAGTAAATAAAAAACGAAAAACATGGCAAAATACACATGAGTAATATTCAGCGCCCACTGAAAAGACTTTATTCTTTCGATAACTAAATTGTAAAATTTGATATCATTTGCACAACTTGGAGTATTACATCCTAGCATAATTACAATCAAAGATTTATACAGAATTTTGGAAAACGTATTTAAAGATTATAATAAAAAAGAAATACCAGTTAGTTTAAGCTTAAGTAATGTATTATTTCTGCAAAAGATTATAAAAATATCCTGCTTTCTTTCTAATAATAAAATAACGTATATATTGCATATTCCAATAACTATACCTGTAGATTTAACCCTATATAATTTATATCCTATACCTATTTTGAAAAAAAGTCAGTTTAAGGCGATTAACCCGGAAAATAAATATGTTGTACAAAATAAATTGTACTACGCTTATTTGAGTAACTCCTGCACCAAGATGTCAAGCCAAAACTACATTTGTGACCCAACCAGTCTCAGAAAAATAAATCAGAACAGCTCCTGCGAGATCCAACTTCTAAACTACGAAATTACCTTTACATGACCACAAGTATCCATAACCGTATCACGCCCTTCATTCACGAGGTTAGAACAAACTAATCAATGGATTTTGGTCTTACCCAAAGAAATTACGTTAACCCTTAAATGTAATTCTCAAGAAGAAATAATTAAGCTGTTTGGAACCTTCCTAGCCGTAATTCCAACAAATTGTCAAATTATAACTGAAGAAAAAACCATTGTTAATGCAGCGTCAAATTCATTCGAGAATCAACCAATTTTATTTCCAAAAATGGACGACCAAATTACTGAAAAAGAATGGTCTACTCCCAATGTGAAATTACAACCCATCAATCTAGATGACCTTCAAACTCAACGAGAAAACATAATTCAAAATCAACGAGAAAACATAATTCAAAATCAACGAGAAAACATAATTCAAAATCAACCAAATTTCGAATCCAAAACCATTCCCTATGTACCAAGCTCATGGACTATTATTATTTATATTATATTAATTTTTATCCTTATCTTATGGCTATTTAAAAGATGGAAAAAACTTAAAGAAAATCCAAGAAGTATAGAAGAAAATTTTAACCTACAAGATGTCCATCTTCCTCGCTAGCCCTCGGAACCTGGATCTTCAGGGGGAGGAGTTATATCACCCATACTAATGGAAAATATATTAAATATACAATTTTGCATAGCCAACATTTTAGAATAGTTGTTTATATAAAAGTGGTTGTAATCAGTTTAAAGAGAGTTCCTAGTTAGCATTCAAAGCATACACATCTATATTTTTGTATTTTAAGTTAAATAAAAGTTTTTAAAAAATAATTTTTGGTTCGAGATTTCATTTCTCACGTATGAGATGGCGTACCTGAAATAAAAGAAGAACAAGTATGAGCAATCAAGTTTACCAAAAGCAGTTTTATATTAAAGAAAGTCATGAAAAGGTGATATCCTTAAAAAAAATACTTATTATCCTTTTAATTAACAAGAAAATTATACTGATAACTCTTTATGACAAAATATTGATTATAAAAAAAAATGTAATTGAAACAACTTTAAATTTTCCATAATTGACAAAAAATTATATTCTCAGTTCTGTTGGCATACTGTATAATAATGATTCCAAACTACGAGTTTATAAAACTACAATCTACTCAATATCTTCATATAAAATGTATTATACAGTTGGTATAATAAATCCTTTTGATATCAAAAACACAAAGGACATTCGGAATAACAGTCGGAAAACTACATGCGCGATATATTTTAAAAATGCAAATCACTTTGAAATTTGTACGTGACATTTTTTATCGATAAAAAAGTATAACAATAATCAAATTATTATTGTCAGGTAATTTTCGGGAAAATTCAAACAAAACATCATTATATTTAAAATAACATCAGGCTCTTTGATTCAATTATTTCGAAGCGATTGTCATCAATTTTTGTTCGTGTGTAACTGCTATTTTTGATTTAATATAAATTTGGTCCAGTTTCTCCATAGGCGTAGTGTTGTTAGCCAAAGGCGTAAATTAACAAATTTTAAAACACCAAATGGTGTATCCAGACCACTGAATACACTGAAGTGCAACTGTCGAGAAATTACATAAGAACGTTGTGGCAAATTTCGGTCACCTTCGGCCATCGAATTGGATTCCTTTCGGTAACCGGCTTAGCACAAACGAACTAGTCGGTTTTATTTTATTTTAGATTTATATGAGAGAAGAAATATATTAAATTGGGCTTCGATATTTTGATTGATTTTTTACTCTAAAGGTTCCCGAGTTCGAAATTTTTTTAATAAATGAATGAGAAAACAGCTGATTTTCTTTAAATTTACCAAAAATAAATTTAATTTTTTAGTAAGGAAAGTAGAGGAATCATTCGTGTGATCATTACGTTTTGGAGTCCTCCAAATCCGTTTTGACAATTTTCGCGGTAATGTTTTCGATAAAGAGAGATATGCCACATTTTAAATATAAATTTTAATCCACTTTGCAAAGAGCTAATTCGATTTTGGGCATAGTAGAAGTATGGGGGTACTTTATAGAGACTCGATTTTTTTTTACTTTAAGTTATATTTCTGTTATTTAAAGAAAATCATCGAGAAGTTTGTGATGTATTTCTCTATCATTTTTGTTAAATGCATATCTTTAAAATTAAATCGAAAAATACGAGGAAAAGTACAAAATTATAATTTTCTCAATATTTTTGTTGACAATAAAGATATGAAAAAATGTTTCGAATAAAATATATGTATAGAAAATGTTTAATTTATTTTCTAAACACTTGATTGTGTAGGACACATTAGATATATAATAAAATAAAATAATAAGTATTTTACGTCTTGATCACATTTGAGTTGGAATTTTTTTCTATTTTAATTAATAAACGTTGTATTACATACAATTTGGTGTGTTCGTCTTCTTGATCATAAAACATTGTAGCAAAATAAGGGTTAAATAAAACAATTTATATTAAAGAAAATACATTTAATAATACGCTTTCTATTGATGTCTTCAAATAATCAATTTTGTTATTTTCTTACATTTGTTTAAAATTTCGGTTTGTATATTTTAATGCATAATAGATTCGTAATCTACCATATAAATTAATTAAATGGGTATAGGCAAACTGTTTACATGGGTGAACAAACATAACTGTTTTAAACATACTAATTAGTTATTGTTTAAGCATGTTTGCCTAAAAAGATATTGTTTCAAAATTGTCTATAAAGATATTTTCCAATGTAGAAACAAAACGAACAAAACTGTTACTTGGCATGTTCAAATGCCCAAAGTTGTCCAAAGGACCCCGCAATAATCTTATGGAAATTGGGTTTCTGTAAAATTGTCTGAATTTTTGAGATGTTGTAGATTTTGTCATCCTAAACAAAAGTCTCCATGGGCACAAAGTGCCAAAATGAATATTTTGTTAGCTACGGAGCTGCCAAAGCTCCCCTGACCCGTTGCAAAACTATTCATTTTCAATACTATTTACAGATGTCAGATATAAGGTAATGTTTTCGAAGTCACTGGATTCAACCCTCATGTCAGATTGGACAAATTTGTCTTTGACAGCTGTCAATACACTGTCAACGAAGAATAGAAAAGTAAATATTCACTGTTGACATTGAGAGTTTGGGCTTTTGAGGGATCTGAATTCAATTCTAATCTCAGATGGGAAAAATTGACAGTTGACAGCTGTCAATTCACTATCAACGAAGAATAGAGAAGTAAATATTCTCTGTTGACATTGAGAGTTTGGGTTCTTGAGGTCGCTGAATTCAATTTTCATGCCATATTGGCAAAATTGAGAGATGACAGCTATCATTTGACTGTCAGCGAGGAATATAAAAGTAAATAACCTCTTTTTACATTGAGAGTTTGGGTTCTTGAGGTAGATGAATTCAATTCTCATGTCAGATTGGACAAATTGACCGTTGTCAATGCACTGTCAACGAGGAATATAAAAGTAAATATCCTCTATTCACATTAAGAGTTTGGGCTTTTGAGGGAGCTGAATTGAATTCTCATGTCAGATTGGATAAATTGATCGTTGACAGCTGTCAACTGTCAATTTTGCCAAACTGGCATGAGAATTGAATTCAGCGACCTCAAGAAATCAAACTCTCAATGTCAACAGATAATATTTACTTCTCTATTCTTCGTTGACAGTGAATTGACAGCTGTCAACTGTTAATTTTTCCAATCTGAGATTAGACTTGAATTCAGCTTCCTCAAAAGCAGAAACTCTCAATGTCAACAGAGAATATTTACTTTTCTATTCTTCGTTGACAGTGTATTGACAGCTGTCAACGGTCACTTTGTCCAATCTGACATAGGGGTTGAATCCAGTGACCTCAAAAACATTACCCTATATATTAGAATAATTAAAATATGCTTTTGACATCTGTAAATAGTATTGAAAAAGAATAGTTTTGCACTGGGTCAGGGGAGCTTTGGCAGCTCCGTAGTTGCCAAAATATTCATTTTGGCACTTTGCGCCCATGGAGACTTTTGTTCAGGATGACAAAATCTACAACATATCAAAAATTCATACAATTTGACGGAAACTCAATTTCCATAAGATTATTTCGGGGTCCTTTTCGGTATCAAAAGCTTTAAAAAACAAAACAAAGTTATTTGATTTACCTCATTTTGTCCATTGGCATACTTTTTACAAGTGTCACAAGAGTGAACTTTTAGACACCTCTAAACAAGATACCCGCATATATTTCAATTTTTTTTCCAGTAAGTTACATGTTTGATAATCAGTATCGACAAAAGGCATTACAGGTGCATCGGCAAGTGGTTAAACAGTTTTTCCTTTTCTTCTTCAAATAAATCAACAATTTTTAATAACATACTGTCTGTATCCCCTTCTTCACAATTTTTTTGTTCCCAAATTAATTAAATATAAACCAAATAATTTTCTAAAACTTCTTATAAATTGGATAGAAATAAATTATGAAAGAAAAATAAGTTCTTCGACTTAATTTTTATTCCTACACAATAACCAAAATAATAACTATCATGATACATGTTTCGCCTTTTCAGCGATTTCAGGTGGTGTGCATGAAAACTAGCCATTTTTTTTAATAATAAGTGATAGGTACCTATCTAACTTTTTGACAAAAACATGGAGCATGGAGACTACACACATAAGGAGCACGCACTCCATGTATAACAAGCGTACTGTGTTAAACAGAGTATTTTAAGAGTGCGCTAGTGTTCCATAAGTAGCAAAATGGCATAAGAGAATGAGGCGGTAGTTTGAAATAAAATAAATAATTCTAATTAATTATTAATTAATTAATTATAACTCTAATTATATTTATTTAATTTAAAAACATTTGACACGTGTTTACGTTAATTAAATAATCGGTTACTTTATTTTCACGCTAACTTCACATTTGTTTATTCCTCTATATTCACACCGGTACAAAAGAAAAATTAGCGACGCTAGTGGTGAAAAAAGAAAGCTTTATTTATACGATAAAGCGCGGACATCACATACTTTGATTTTCTTTTACTATACGGAGAATGGTCGCACTGCGCAGCTTTCTGAGTGCCTTTTAAAAGGAGATAGAAAACTCCGCCAGTTTGAACCCTTATTACGTGTTGCCTACATCTTGGCGCAATATTTTTAATAGGTGCGTTTTAATCATCCGCTTCTGCTTCGGAATTGTCAGTTTTCTTGTTTTAATCTGACAGGTTAAAACGACTAAACCGACAATTCCGGAAGCAGAAGCGGATGATTAAAACGCACCTGATATTTTGCTTGCTGCTGTCAGTGTCAGTGAATATTATTTTTAAAGTCACAGTTTATTGCTAAAGAATTAGTTAGCTCACTCGGACCAGTTGAAAGTTCCAAAATAACATCCACTCCAGGGATACAAATTCAGGATACGCAGAAGACTGCTGTTTTATTATAAGCGGTTGTCATATATTGTATTATCCGAGTTGCACAGTGTATAAACTGAAACATTGAGATCCAAAGTGCCGACGCAGAGTGAGCGATCTGATTCTTTAGCTGTAAACTGTGTCACAGGGTTCAAAATGGCCGCGCCCTATGTTGGGCGTGTCGGACCTCTCTCTTGCCTCGTATAGTAATCAAAGTATGTGGCGGACATACTCTGGCAAATGCAACACTTGAGTGCGTGCTTCTTCGCAGAAGATTGAAACTGTCATAAAACACGAATCTCATAGAAACTGTCAAACAACCTTAGAGCATATAAGACTAGAGATATCATTCAATGTATGTTGTTATGATAAGCGGGGTCATCACTTTTGGCGTGAGGGGAGAGAAGTAGGTACTCCACTCTCAATGGCGTACGGTTTAAAATGGTTCGTATTTATGTTTACCATTTATGCAATGTAAATTCACAATAAAAAATAATTGAGATAATTGATTTGCATGATGAATAAACAAATTTATTAAACAATGTTCTTTTTCTATTTATGTTAAGCTTTAGTTACACACTGTATTGTATACATGTTTTACTGGAAATGACTATGTGTTCGTTTAGGATTAAAAACTTTTTTATTGTAGATATAGGTTTTGAAACTGTATGTTTTCAAATAAATTCGTGATCACACATTATTTTCATTTAATTCAGGTAGATTATTTTGAAACTGAATTTTTTTTTATATACTTAGAGTAAACAGAAGAAAAATAAAAACAAATAACAATAATTTATTTTTAGTAGCAATAATATTAAATGTACATGTTTTATAATAAAATTATTAATCAATGTAATCAAAACATAGTTATTGGTTGTGCCTAGATATAATATGTGTGTAGAAGTAAACTATTTATAAAACAAAAAATGAAATAAATATTAATGCTACGGAATTCCCATGAAATTTATTTATTCTTTATTTGTTTTGGCCACCATTTAACAGTTAAAAACCATTTACCTATAGAATGGAATGAATACAAAAAAATACATTTTATTCGTGAAATATATCATACACATTTTCAGACAAAAAATGTTCAGTTTCATTTTACTGTCTATATTAGAGCACAAAACATTTTAAAATTATCACACAAAAATTTACATACTACTAATATATACACAATAGATACTATACAGTGCTTTTCAGATAAAAGTATCCACCTTAAGTAACTTTTGAAGGACTGATTATTACAAAAAACAAAAAAATACGTCAATTAATATTCGAAGGGGGAGATATCGTGCCATATTTAAGTTTGGTAAAAAAGTCAGCCCTTAAATTTTTTTAAATGGCTTGCCCCATTTTTTTATCCATTTTTGGATTGCTCTCGTTTAACTGATTTCAAAAATGTATAAAACATGGGGATTAAAGTAATTAGTTTACGATCTACAGAATTTTAAATTAAAATAAAATTGAATTGTGCAAAACTTTTATTTTAATGATTTTGTCACAAGCGTTTCCAATGACAAAACGAATATTTCATTTTCAAAATTTAATATAAAAATTGTTCAAAATGTCCACCATTTACTTCCATACAATGGTATAACCTAGATTGAAAAGCCTCCCTGACATTACCGAACACGTGTGCATTTAAATGTAGGCATTCATACGCTATTCTTTGTCGTAAATCTTCTAAAGATTCTGGTTGGGTAGCATACATTTTTTTTTTAAATAACCCCATAAAAAGAAGTCTAAAAGTGATAAATCCGGTGATCTAGGTGGCCACTCCATCATCGAGCCTCTTCTACCTATCCAACGATTGGGGAAAGTTTCATTTAAAAATTGTCGTACTGGCAAAGCAAAATGTGGAGGCGCTCCATCCTGTTGAAAGACAAGCACATCTTCAGAAAGATTATGATCATTTTCTATTATTGTTGTAATACGTGGATCAATTACTTCTCTCAATAACTCAAGATATGACTCTCCATTTAAGTTTCCGTCTAAAAAGAAAGGTCCGACTATGTGGTCACCTAGGATACCACACCATACATTTAACTTTTGAGGATTCTGTGTGTGGTATTCACGCACAACATGTGGATCACTCTCAGCCCAATATCTGCAATTATGTCTATTAACTAAACCATTAACTGAAAATGTGCATTCATCCGAAAAACAAAGGTTGTGCAACAAATGTGGATTGTCAGTCAAGCGCTGACTCAATAGTTCACAAAATTCAAGACGACGATCAAAATCATCTTCATACAACTCTTGAACCAATTTAATTTTGTATGGATGGTACTTATGCTTGTGTAATATTCGATAAACTGTGGAAGATGAAACACCTACTTCTCTGCTTATTGTTGTCAGTGACTGTGCTTGTTGATTTTCAAGACTTACTTGTCCTAAAACTGCGACTTCAATTGCTTCGTTATTTACGAGTTCCAGTCGGTTATGTTTTTTATTGCCAACTGACCCGGTTGATGTAAATTTATGCATAAGATCAATTACATACTTATGAGTTGCATGACCTTCTTGGTGTGTTTCGTTGAAAATTCTAGCAGCAGCTCGTGCAGAACTGTTATTTTTGTAGTATAAACCTACAAGTTCAATTCTTTCTTGTAAACTGTAAACCATTTTCAAATCAAATAAATAACCTCAACAAATCAATGTGCACATGTATCAAAATACACTATAAAAGTAATTTAAATTCATTTTTCAAATCTCCAATACCTTTCATCATAAAAAACTTCAACAAGTTTTTAGCGGTACGATTAAGGTATAATGTATTCTAAATCCAATTTTGCTGCAGTCAGTAAGGTGAGATGTAAAAATTTGTCACTCAAATAATGGAACCCTGTAGATCATAAACTATTTATTTTAAACCCCATGTTTTATACATTTTTGAAATCAGTTAAACGAGAACAATCCAAAAATAGATAAAAAAAAATGGGGGAAGCCATTTAAAAAAATTAAAGGGATGATAGTAGGGGTGAAAGGGTGACTTTTTCAGCAAACTTAAATATCCCCCTTCGATTATTAATTGACGTATTTTTTGTTTTTTGTAATAATCAGTCCTTCAAAAGTTACTTAAGGTGGATAATTTTTTTTGAAAAGCACTGTATACACATACAAGAGATAATATAAAATAGAGTAGGTACCTAACTATTCATAATAGACACATTTATTAACTTTACAAGCAGACCACAATAGCTTCTTTTGAATCAACTGACTGATTTTGTTGAAACTTGCTGCCAACCTCAACATATCCAATATATTTTTGGCCAGTCCATTCAACTCTTTGCATAGTTGCTCTCTTGACCAATTTCTTAGATCCACTTGCAAGAGAAGACTAAAAAACAAACTAATCTGATCCAGAATAACATATATAAATAAAATGTTTCTTCATCATTTAACATTTATGAAAATTACTGGAATTATTAATTCTTGCATCCACAAGTATATCCGTACTTTTGATAAAAGAGTTATTTTTTATATACAGGGTGGCTCACGCTCAACGGGACGGAGCTTTATGGGAAAACGACCAAACGTATAAAAAATTCGTTTGGGAGGAATACGTAGGTTACAGACGGCTACAATTTAAAATTTGTTAGATGTATACAGGATATCCCACATAAGAGAAAATATACAAAGTTATATTATTTTTAATGGAACACCCTGTTTTTTATTTTAGAATTAAAAACTACATCAAAAATAATGTCAGTTAACTAAAGGTTCCCTATTAATATTATTATTAGTTTTCGAATTATTTGAATTTTTAAGGAAAAAAAGTCTCCCAGAAATTAATTGTTTACTCTTGTTTGAATAATTTTTAATGAACTAATTTTTTTTTCTTATGTGGGACATCCTGTATACATCTAACAAATTTTAAATTGTAGCCGTCTGTAACCTACGTATTCCTCCCAAGCGAATTTTTTATATCTTTGGTCGTTTTCCCATAAAGCTCCGTCCCGTTGAGCGTGAGCCACCCTGTATATCCTAACGTACTATTTAACGATTCCAATCTACTTTGTAAAATATATTTCTTTTCTTTTTTTTTCTTATTTGTTTGCCCATTTCCCATTTTAAGTTACGTTTATGGAATATAGAATACTTACTTGTGAAACGTCAACCAGGATCCTTTTAAGAATTTATTATTGCAAAATATAGTTTTCGGCAGGATTAGCACTTATTTTGTAATAAAAATACACTTAAAAAGTTTATCAAAGATACACTTCGTCCAAATTGTCTTCGGAAGCCATAAAAAATTATCTTTTTAAAAACGAAACAATACGTCAAATGAAATGTCATTTATCACAAATACGCGTGGTATTTAAATTCGCCAATCACAAATCGTCATGTTCCTAACTCGCCAATCATAATGCGTCGTGTACCTAATACTGGAGGGTTATCCCCTTCAGTACATAACAAACCCATTGGAGTAACACCTCTAGTCTTATATACTCTAAGTGTCAAACATTCTACAGAAAATATTGGGTCTGCGCACGGTGGCCTCATCACGGTTGCTAAGGACGCATTGACGTCACGGAATAAAAAAGTGAGTTGGCAGAAAATATTTTAATTGGTGTCGTGCATAATTTTTTTAAAAAATCTAATATTTTATTGTTATTTGGTGGTGTTTATATTTTTATTTTTGACCATTGTTCTAATGTTAGAGTTTTTATAATATCGGTAGTGTGATTTTTTGAAAGACAAGCTACAAAACAGCAAGGAAAAATAATGTAATGATCTCAATCAAATTTGAAATGAATTACTTTATATTTGAATTGTAAAGAGAAATAATATTGTGTGAATGATTTATTTTAAACATTTTAAGTTATGCTACGGCCTAAGAGCTGAATTCAGATTACACTTTGTTTATATCATAAAATATTTTTAAATGTTGGCAAGCCTTTAGCTAGCCGTAGTGTTGCTGTAGCCTGCCAAAAGTTCCAAATAATAATTTTTAATTTTTAGACAAAAGTAATAAAGGGACCGAGCCTTATAGACCGTCAGATAGTGACTGATTTAGGTGCCCCATTTTCGCATGCCAGCCACGAAGAGGGTTGAAAAGTACATCGATTTTGAATAGAATGAAAGGAAAATTACGTATCCCCTATGGATAACATCCGGAAAATCGATCGATTTTCCTTAACAGATATAAAAGGTGTTTTTTGCTCATTTTTCCACGCAAGCCGTTTTCACTATATGATTAATTATTAGAACTAGGCTTCGGAAAACCACAGGCTTTAATGTTGGAAGTGGCTAAAGGGTTGAAATAAGGGCGTAATCTTGTAAAGAAAAATCGATATTTTAACTGATTTTTCCACACAAGCCCGTCGAAAGTATGAATACATACATCGTCACTAGCCTAAAAAACATATTGGCTTGAATGGCGCAAATGGATAAGTGCATTTTGGAGTCGGAAAAATTACCGCAAATTTTTTTGGATTTTTGAGTTATTTTTTCATGTAAGCCTTTTTAACCATAGAACGTTATTAATGTGTTAGACGTAATAATAAAATTGGCATGAGTATCGGATGTGGACAAAACGAAGGCTTGCGTCGGTAAGTTGCAGGAAAATTGTATGGAAAATGCCACCATTTTCCCACGCTAGCCGTTTGACATATGCTTAGAAAAAGTGATTCTAAGACTATATAGCAAAAGGCTTGAGTGTCTGACATGGTCATCATATTAATTATACATAATTTATTAAACAAAAAATCTAGAAATGTCCACCATTTTCACACAAGCCGTTTGTCATATTGATTTTAAGACCCTATTATAATGAAAGCATAAGTGTCGAAAATGGAACATATTATTTATTTAAAAACGATCTGTCAGAAAATGTAGAAATGTTTATGCAGGGTTATTTTTTTTTGTGTCATCGGCTTCAACTGCTATGGTTATTTCGCGTCGTATCCTGGATAGGCTTTGTAACTGTTTCCCAGCGCCATTTTAGGAACAGCACTGTTAATTAGAACCAAACAGTGAATGGTCGAGTGGAGAATCCTACCAAGGCATCAGTAAATAATTTTAAATATTTTAAATAATTTAGCATACATTTCCTTCTCGTATAAGTATAATAACGTTTTATATTATGTAAATAATGCGCAGGATATGGGTCTTCTTATTATGGTTTTCATATAAAAAATATACAACTTATTATTTAAAAAATATTGGTAATGAATTTAGTAAATTCTATTAATAATTTTACTAATTAAATTATATACAAAGTTATTTTACGATATACTTCAATTTGTAGAAGTTTCGGCATTCCAGATTTTTTTTAAATTTTGATGAACATTCACGGTCAAATAATATAATATTCTCGTGGATGCATTGTTTGCGAATAAAACAGCTCCTTGTGTCCGTTTTTCCTGAATTTTCAACCATGTTACTCCCAAATAATTAAATTATCTATAAGTATTTATTCTATAAATTAATGGAATAATATTGTTGGAATTCGCCATGTAAAAACAAAATTAAACTAAAAACCTAAATATCATCCTAAATTATCTAAATATCAATTATCAAAATTATTTTATATCAATTTTATTATAAGAGTTGTCCTGTGGCCAGACTAGTCCAACGATTATAAATTTTAAATGTAACAACATGTGACTTCAATTTTGACCAAAGAAAATTTAATTATACAAATAAGAATAATTAATAACGAACAATAATTATTTAATCCGATAATTTGTATGTTTAAGCCAGGAAACAATTTATCATCATTTACCTATCAACTTATGAAAAATCATAGGTACATTAACATTTTCTAATCGACTTGAAGAAAATAATTTTGATCAGTCAAAAGATTTATCTCATGACATTCTTGATTGCTGTGTGTGTGTGTGTGTGTGTGTGTGTGTGTGTGTGTGTGTGTGTGTGTGTGTGTGTGTGTGTGTGTGTGTGTGTGTGTGTGTGTGTGTGTGTGTGTGTGTGTGTGTGTGTGTGTGTGTGTGTGTGTGTGTGTGTGTGTGTGTGTGTGTGTGTGTGTGTGTGTGTGTGTGTGTGTGTGTGTGTGTGTGTGTGTGTGTGTGTGTGTGTGTGTGTGTGTGTGTGTGTGTGTGTGTGTGTGTGTGTGTGTGTGTGTGTGTGTGTGTGTGTGTGTGTGTGTGTGTGTGTGTGTGTGTGTGTGTGTGTGTGTGTGTGTGTGTGTGTGTGTGTGTGTGTGTGTGTGTGTGTGTGTGTGTGTGTGTGTGTGTGTGTGTGTGTGTGTGTGTGTGTGTGTGTGTGTGTGTGTGTGTGTGTGTGTGTGTGTGTGTGTGTGTGTGTGTGTGTGTGTGTGTGTGTGTGTGTGTGTGTGTGTGTGTGTGTGTGTGTGTGTGTGTGTGTGTGTGTGTGTGTGTGTGTGTGTGTGTGTGTGTGTGTGTGTGTGTGTGTGTGTGTGTGTGTGTGTGTGTGTGTGTGTGTGTGTGTGTGTGTGTGTGTGTGTGTGTGTGTGTGTGTGTGTGTGTGTGTGTGTGTGTGTGTGTGTGTGTGTGTGTGTGTGTGTGTGTGTGTGTGTGTGTGTGTGTGTGTGTGTGTGTGTGTGTGTGTGTGTGTGTGTGTGTGTGTGTGTGTGTGTGTGTGTGTGTGTGTGTGTGTGTGTGTGTGTGTGTGTGTGTGTGTGTGTGTGTGTGTGTGTGTGTGTGTGTGTGTGTGTGTGTGTGTGTGTGTGTGTGTGTGTGTGTGTGTGTGTGTGTGTGTGTGTGTGTGTGTGTGTGTGTGTGTGTGTGTGTGTGTGTGTGTGTGTGTGTGTGTGTGTGTGTGTGTGTGTGTGTGTGTGTGTGTGTGTGTGTGTGTGTGTGTGTGTGTGTGTGTGTGTGTGTGTGTGTGTGTGTGTGTGTGTGTGTGTGTGTGTGTGTGTGTGTGTGTGTGTGTGTGTGTGTGTGTGTGTGTGTGTGTGTGTGTGTGTGTGTGTGTGTGTGTGTGTGTGTGTGTGTGTGTGTGTGTGTGTGTGTGTGTGTGTGTGTGTGTGTGTGTGTGTGTGTGTGTGTGTGTGTGTGTGTGTGTGTGTGTGTGTGTGTGTGTGTGTGTGTGTGTGTGTGTGTGTGTGTGTGTGTGTGTGTGTGTGTGTGTGTGTGTGTGTGTGTGTGTGTGTGTGTGTGTGTGTGTGTGTGTGTGTGTGTGTGTGTGTGTGTGTGTGTGTGTGTGTGTGTGTGTGTGTGTGTGTGTGTGTGTGTGTGTGTGTGTGTGTGTGTGTGTGTGTGTGTGTGTGTGTGTGTGTGTGTGTGTGTGTGTGTGTGTGTGTGTGTGTGTGTGTGTGTGTGTGTGTGTGTGTGTGTGTGTGTGTGTGTGTGTGTGTGTGTGTGTGTGTGTGTGTGTGTGTGTGTGTGTGTGTGTGTGTGTGTGTGTGTGTGTGTGTGTGTGTGTGTGTGTGTGTGTGTGTGTGTGTGTGTGTGTGTGTGTGTGTGTGTGTGTGTGTGTGTGTGTGTGTGTGTGTGTGTGTGTGTGTGTGTGTGTGTGTGTGTGTGTGTGTGTGTGTGTGTGTGTGTGTGTGTGTGTGTGTGTGTGTGTGTGTGTGTGTGTGTGTGTGTGTGTGTGTGTGTGTGTGTGTGTGTGTGTGTGTGTGTGTGTGTGTGTGTGTGTGTGTGTGTGTGTGTGTGTGTGTGTGTGTGTGTGTGTGTGTGTGTGTGTGTGTGTGTGTGTGTGTGTGTGTGTGTGTGTGTGTGTGTGTGTGTGTGTGTGTGTGTGTGTGTGTGTGTGTGTGTGTGTGTGTGTGTGTGTGTGTGTGTGTGTGTGTGTGTGTGTGTGTGTGTGTGTGTGTGTGTGTGTGTGTGTGTGTGTGTGTGTGTGTGTGTGTGTGTGTGTGTGTGTGTGTGTGTGTGTGTGTGTGTGTGTGTGTGTGTGTGTGTGTGTGTGTGTGTGTGTGTGTGTGTGTGTGTGTGTGTGTGTGTGTGTGTGTGTGTGTGTGTGTGTGTGTGTGTCCACCATAACTCATGAACCTATACACAGAAAAACATCAAATTTTAAACCTAAGCTTTACTCCAGCGTCCAATGAACAGATTAGATTTTGGACAAAGTCGGAACATCTGGGGGGGTACTTTAGGGTAGGCCGTTTTTATATTTTATGGTATATATCTGTTATTTATATTTGGAGAAGAAAATTGTTTAAATAAAAGTTACTTCTAATATTATTATCTATAATTTTTGATTTATACAAAATGACCTAAAATGGTCCGTATTCGAGAAATTTGACAAAATGTAAAAAAAAATATTTTTTTATAAAAATTATTTAAATAAAAGTTGTTTGTAATATAATTCTCTATAATTTTTATTTTACACATAGTTTCTCTAAAATAAACCGTATTCGAGATATTTGAGAAAATGTGTAAATTTTGAATTTTGAATAAAACTCAAAAACGGATAAAGAAAAAAACATTAAATTTTAAACTTAAGTTTTATTTCGGCGTAACGTGAAATGATTAGATTTTAGACAAAGTCGGAACATCTAGGGGGGTACTTTATGGGAGGCCGTTTTTATATTTTATGGAATATATCTGTTATTTATGTTTGGAGAAAAAAATTGTTCAAATAAAAGTTACTTCTAATATTATTATCTATAATTTTCGTTTTATGTCAACATTTCCTGAAATGGTCCATAATTAAAAGTTGTTTGCGATATCGATCTCTGTAATTTTTGTTTTTACATGATTTTTCTAAAATGGACCGTAATGGAAAAATTGTAGGAAAAGTGCTAAATTTAAATTTTTCAGTATTTTCGTTTCCAATAAATATCTATAGAAAAATGTTTCGAGGTAGATGTATGTAGAAAATGTATATATTTAGTTTATCCTCTAAACATTTATAGAGGTGCTGCAATAGGTTGTACAAAATAACCGGAAAAAGCCTATAATAACTAGACAGGAAAGTCATGTGTTGGACACATCAGATTTTTATGTTTAGTAGCTGCATTTTTATTTTATACATACATTAATTTTATAAAAATTCAAAAATGGACCAACATACTTTTGTAACGAATCTGTTAATAGGGCCAAGTCTTTTCACCTCTGCGTAAAGTTGAAAGTAACTACTTGCTGATTAAACTATAGGAATATTGTTTGTTAATCTGTCAAGTAAACTTACATGTTTACTCAGAGGTTAAAAGATCGACCTTTAACAGGTATTTTAAAGTTTATATTTAAGAGTCCTTTGAAAGAATATAAATTTTTCTATAAAATAATCATATTGTTAATTAATCACTAAATTCATATTAAAATTTACTTTTCGAATAATCACCGAACAATAAATAATAATAACACTGCATAAATATTTATTTGTAAATGTTTTTGTCTCAGAAGTTGAAATCCCCAAAAATGGATACTTTAGAGTATTTCTAAGGTGAAGATAGCAACTTTTACTCAAATATCTGCTCGTGAATGCTTTACAAACCTCTCAACTCTAAAAGGCTTTGTTTTCTTCTTTAAAATGATTTGTGACTATGTACTTTTTACTAAAAACTTCCTGTAGCAAATCCTTTTTTCAAAAACGTATGTTCTTTTAGTAAAGCCCTTTGACTTTTTTGCTCTCGGTTGTTTTAAATTTTTGTATGAAACGATCTCGTCTGCTTTTAATTGTAGAGTGGACAAAGCTGCAATTAATTTAAAAATGATGAATGATATTTGCAGAATAATTACTCTTAAATCTTACCATTATACTTTAATTTCAGTTTAGACTTAGTCTCATTATTTATTCTAACAATTTTTGTGTGTAAACAGTAAAAATTCCTTGCCAACAGTAAAAATTGTTTGCCAACAGCAGAACTACGGCTCGCTCCAGGCTTGCCAAAATTTCAAGGCCGCTCTCTAATCCAAAATGTTTAAAATAAACCATTCACACAATATTTGTCTTTATAATTCAAATATAAAAGTAATTCATTTGAAATTTGATGGAAATCATTACCCGATTTTTCCATGCTGTTTTGTGGCTTATCTTTCTAAAAATCAAATTACCGATTTTATAAAAACTGCAACGCAGTTGTATAGTCCAAAAATAAAAAAATAAACACCACTAAATATTGGTAAAATATTAGATTAAAAAAAAAACTAATGTACGAACCGCAGCAGAATATTTTCTGTTTACTCGATTTTGCATTCCCTGGCGTCATAGCCTTCCTTAGCAACGGATGAAAACCAGTGTTATAAAGAGTATCATTATGAAACTGAAAATTAGCATTTAATTAACAACTCATGGTATAGGAGTAGAAAAAAAATACAACACAACTGGAACTGAAAAAATAAAAAAATCGCATTACACTTGATACTCGACTTCTCAAATTGGCAACACTGAGCGATAATAGATCTTGTCTCATCGTAGCAGAAACCTAAAAAATGGCGATTTGATGTGCGCTAACTGAGATGCGCGGACTATTCCCGCCAAGGTGAGTAACCCTTTAGTGTGTTCAGTGTCCAGACGCAACTAAAATAGTTTTCTCATAGGCAAAAATTTTACATTTTTTAAAAGATATTCTATGTTTAATAATTTTTACTCTAAGCTTAAACTCAATTAATTTGGCTTAACTTATCTTTCTATTTTAAATTTGATGTTAAAATAAATCAGGACCACACTTATATATTTATTCAAAATGGGTCACATATTATCAAAGAGTTTCAACAA
Source organism: Psylliodes chrysocephalus (assembly GCA_927349885.1). NCBI lineage: Eukaryota > Metazoa > Arthropoda > Insecta > Coleoptera > Chrysomelidae > Psylliodes > Psylliodes chrysocephalus. The sequence continues at coordinate 30,744,904 of OV651816.1, forward strand.
AAACATAAGCAAAACTTTTTATAGAGCATTCAATATAAAAACCGATACACGTCATCAATCAGTTGTGAAGTCATAGCCTTGCAGTGTTGCCCAATCTTCAAAATAGTCTATATAAAAGCCAATGAAGGTCATTGATCATGTTTAAATTAAAGTTTTAGAAAAACACTGAATTTAGTAGTAATAAAATTTGCACAAGAGGTTTAAAATAACAAAAAAAGGTTAGGTTAAGGATAAAAAAAAAACAAATTTTATTTAGGTTTGATTTAATTTACAATAAAAAATAATTATGTTCAGTTAGTTTATAAAAATCCATATTTAAAAGAAGTAACAATAATTAGAACAGCTAGGTAATAAAATTAACAACACAAGACATTTAAAAACTTAAATAATATTTAAGCTAAAATCAGTCAGAATAATCAGAACTAAAATCAGAATCATCTCTATTTGGTGTAAAAATGGGAGCAATTTCCAATCGGTCCAGTATATACTCTCTTTCACACCATTTAAAAATTTCTTTTTCAGTGTGTCTTACACTGTTTGCCCACATTTGTGGGGTAATGGTTTGGAGTGCTTCATACCATATGTCTATACAATGTCTTTGTGTCCATACTGTTCAGCCAGCATATCAGCTTTATATATTTTTGGTGGTTTATTACTAAAAAAAATAAAATCATTTAAAAAATACAGAAAAAGTAGATTTCCATTATTCACCGTCTAACAAGGTTCAAAAGTTCAGCCTTAAACATAGTGACTGAATAAGGTATGTTCTGATTCGTCAACCACTCTTGAATTTGAACCTTAGTCGAATTACTATTCGATGTTTTGTGTGCCAATGTGCTATGGTATGAAGCATTGTCCATTACAATTAAATATGGTTCATGAAGTCTTCGAAGCAATTGTTCTTCGAACCATTTTAAAAAATTTTCATTATTCATCTCACCGTGATAATCATAATCATTGCTTTTTGAAGCAAATATGGCCTCGGCCCCATCAATAAATCCATTTTAGTTTCCAGTATGAAGAATTATATATCTGTAAAAAAGATCAATATACACTTAACATGTATATATTCATTAGTTTTTTTTTTTATTAACGTTTTACCATCAATTTTTGTACTTTTTACACTTCTTTTATTGCTGTCTTGCCAAGAACGGTTTATAGTGCCATATTGGAAAACCCAAGTTTCATCAATAAAATCAAACTGGTACAAATTTGCTTCCTTTTCTTTGGTATATTTTCCTAAAAATTCTGCCCGTTTTACGGCAATATCTGGAAGTTCCATAAGACCTCGCCTTTCTGCCATTTGAAACCTATTTCTAATAATAAGGTATGCAATGATGTGCGACATCCATTGAACAAGTCCATCTCAATAAGTTTCACCAACAAAGAATCTAAACTTTCATGCTCCTCTGAAATCATACATTAATTTGTAATTGTTTAATAATAATTTATATACATATACACTTACTAGACTCGTACATGCTATAAATAACATCTCGAATAGCACTGGTATTCAGAATTCTTGTGTTGGTAACTTTATTTTGCCTAGGGCGCTTTTTTGGTGGTGACTTTAGAACTTCACTGTTCTTTACAGCTTGTGAAATAGAACTAACAGTAGAAAAATTGAGATTAAGTGCTTCTGCGACACGCTGAAACAAAATAATTATATTAATTTGGCGGTGATACATTATTAATCAACTCCTCTTACAGCTGTTAAAGGTAACAAAGGCCCATTATTATCACGTTCTTTCTTAAAATAATTTATTAGAAAAGCCACTAGTTCCTTGCAGCGACTATTTAATTGTTTTGGCATTTTTCAATGCAAAATACACAATAAACGAACACCACTATTAAATTCCTAATAAATTTGTTCTGAAAAGAACAGTTTGTTAATAATTTAATCTAAAATACAAATAATTTGTTGAAAAGAAATCGATCGGTGCAAAATAATACAAATAACAATTGACAACAATGTATTAAAATTGAAAGCTGACACATTTGATGCCAACTTTTATTATGAAATTCAGTAGAAAGTATTTCGTTAATAATCTGCCTACAGTACATTTACTACTGTGATATGATAAAAAATACATTTTTAATATGCAATTTTATAACTCCATAAATTTAATTATTTTTATTAGTGTGTGTGGTACCAATGACTATCACTGACGTCATCTCTGACGTGCATCGGTTTTTATATTGAATGCTCTATATTATTATTAGAATTCACTAGAGAAGAGATAAGAATGAGTGTGGGTGTGGCTTAGCCTCCTTATCCACTTCTTAAATTTATAAATATTATATTTGTCATAACCATTTATTATTACAGAAACCATTACATACAATTTCCTTAGGACGACTGAGGGGAAGAATGATTAAGAAAATTATGTGACCTGTAGTTAATTTGAAATTTCGTTAAAATCCAACACCATACCTTCTCATCTATCCTCCTTTCGTCGCATTACGAAACTAATGAGTAGCGACAGGTGGCGCCATTATATTTACACTTTTCTTAGCGGGAGCGTCATTATTCTGATATTTGACTTAATTCCGAAGAAGTCATACCATTGCGTAAAAGCCGACAAGCAATTGTTCGGCAGTAATTAAAGCCACGGGATACGGATCCGAACAAATTGTGACGGTTATTTTTCCAATTATTAATATTATTATTAAGGGAATGAAGGATCGGGATCGAGTAATTTTTTCCATTGTTGACTTTTTAAATTTATTAAACACGTTCCGATGTAGGCCGGCGGGAAGTAAATTTTTAATTAATCTGGCGTTGTCACAGGAGAAAAGTAAAAGGTAGCAGATGTTTTCAAATCGATCTGCAATTTCACAACTCAATGGAATTGAAATACAATTATTAATAATAAATAATATTATTAATCATATTTATGATAGCATTAATAATAATATTATTATTAATGTTAATAATATTTATAATATTAATAATATTTTTTTTTTCGAAACTCTTAATAATAATTAATATAAATATTATCAATAATATTTTCTGAAAAATTATTAAAAACAAATATTTCACATAAAATTCCAAATTTTTTAAAGGTATTACCAGAAAAAATAAGAATTATTTGTTGTTTCCTTGGAATTCATGCAATCCTCCTTAAAATACCACGAGAAGTTATCTCATATCGCGTAGCATTTAAAATGATTATTTAACAATATAAACAGAACTCATATAAAGAACATTTCGCAACTTTAAAACTAAAGTGACACAACTCCGCAATTGGATATTTCTGATTTAAGTCATTAACGCCCATATGCACCGTATACGTTTAATCCAGATTAAGGGTTTAATCGCGTTTAGTGCCATTTTTCGCTATGTACCGTAATAAAAATCATTCTTAATCCGATTTTGTTTCTAATCCGTCAATATCGAAGGATTAAATTATTTAAACGAGATTATCTAACGTCAAAAAGATGTCAACGGTGTGTAAGTATATTTAGAACTTTCTATTTGTCTCTTGTATTTATTTTATTTAATTTTTATTAAAAAACGGATATAGAATACCAGCTTTTCCTGGAAGGTGACAAATATTCTAGCCAAAACAATGAATATATTATAAGATGGGCATTTTTGTAATTTTTAAAACGTTTTTTATATTCTAACGTTACAACATAATTCTGTAGTTAGATGGCAAATCCAGATATGTTGAAAAAGGTAAAAATAAGTAAGTAATACGTATATTATTTATGTAACATTGTTCACTTTTAAATACTGAAAATTGGTCATATCTAGTTTTGAACATGCACAGTATATGGACAGTATTCACAGGTATATTATCGTTTTGCATAGAAAAGCTTGAAATGCAGCAATTTGTATGTATTATGTTAATTACCAAAAATGTTATTGGTTTTGCCATCTAACCATAGAATTATTTTTTAAATTCATTTAACATTCATATTTACCCTGCCTAAAATCTGATATACTATGTATTTACGTTTTTGGTACATTTAAAAAATAGGACTATCTTCAAACGGCCTCTTATCCTTCTTAAATCTGAAGTTTTCTTCTTCTCTTTTTTTGTGAAATTTATAAAAATTCAGTGTCGTCAGATTACTAAACTCGATTATCTAATCCTTAGCCTGCGCATAGAAAATAACCACTAGTCATTTAAACGAGATTTGCAAATCTGGATTAAATTTTAAAACGGTGCATATGGGCGTAAGCGACTCTTAAAAGCGCTATCTGTTGGCCGCCGCCGGGCCTGATGTCGAAAACTTACTCACAACTTACACATACCTGACTAGGTCTTTTTCCCGCCAGAACACTTTGCTTGCTATTTTAGTAATAAAGGATATCGTTTTAGTCGCCAAAAGTTTGCGAGTGATAACGTGCGTATTTCTAATTGTGTCGTTTTATTTGTAAAAGTTGAGGTGAATATTACGTTTTATTTTATTAAAATAAAGAAGTATTTGGTTATGTGTCAAATGACAAATAAAACCTCTGTGAGTTATATACAGATATGTCAATTAATTATTGTATTGTATAATAAACAATGCTATCTTTATTAGATTTAAGACTTTTCTCAATTAAAATTTTAATAAAGATTACCCTTTGTTACTCCATTTTTCGTATTTAGTGCACTTTACAATTAAATATTATCAAAATATGACAAATAATTTTAAAACATTTATTTTATAACTAATTATTGAATTACATTTGAAGTAATTTTCGCATTTCAGAATTTAAAAAATGGAAGATAGCAGAGCCTCCAAAATTATGAAAATGCTGAATAAGAGCCCTGAAGATCCCAACAAGCTAAAATTTGAATTTCTACCAGATGGGGATAATTTAACTCAAGTGGTAAATACTTCCTGTTATCCTAATAAAATTTGTTGTTCTTTTTTTATTTTTCTACCTACTTAAATATTTTTTCTTATTTCAGGTTGTTACGGGTTAATTGTAAAAATTTAATTAATTTAAATTTTAATATCTTTTCTGGGCATAATTTAAAACAAACAGTAAATTTACCTGTTTTCCAATAAGCTGACACAAAATAAATGAAGGCAAAGTAAAACTATTAACTTTATTCGGGATATTCTTCTAGTACAATGTATAACAATTTATTTCAAATGTTCTACTCCCATCATAATTCTTCTTAGTTCACTAATAGGATCTTTTCTATCTTCTTATAGTGACTTTCCTGAAAAATAAAAATAAATATTAAACCCCGAATAAATTAATAACAATAACATAACCCTTAGAATTTCAAAGGTTCAAAGTTCAATGATTCTTCTTACTTCTCATACATAAAAATTGTCAATTAGCAAACTAAAACTTCTCAGGTAAACCTACAACCAGATCTTTTCTATAGTCTTACTTCTAGACTAATAAGACCGGCTAAGGTCAATAACAAAAAAAAGGAACTTTTTTTGAAAAGCTTTCTTTTAGAACGCACATTTTGGTTCGTGAAGAACGTTCTCGCATTATTGCGGATTTTTACATAAATCGAGAATATATTTAGTGAATATTTCAATATTTACGAAAACTAGTAAATATCACATCACTGTGGATATAATTTGCATAATTATTCTTAGATTTAGAATTTAAAAAAACTTCGACTTTATCGAAGCCACTTGGAGGCCTCACGCCACGCCAAGGTGAGTCTTATAGAAATAACTTCTTCAAAATATTCTATTTAAAATTTACTCTGGTTGTTAAAATGTAAAATATTATTTTAGGTCTCTTTTCTTTTCTTAAGTTATCGTGTAATAACTTACCTTATCGTATCACATCAAATTGTCTTGTTTTCCAATCGTTATTCACCCTCTTAATTCATCTTTGGACTCGAAGAAACCCTCACGAATATTCCTGAGAAGGTACAGGTTACGTACATTCAACAGAGGCTGACATCACTAGGCTAAGAAGCAGTGAATGCACTTTTGAGGAAATCCTGAATCTCCGAAGTCCACTGGAACGCAGCTAAGTAGTAGCAATACAAGATATACCACTTTATTATTGATTTTCATATATTTTTCGTACTCATAACCATAGTCCATAATGCATAGAGAAAACTAGGATTGTTCTTTTTATTAAATAGGACATAGTCTTCAATAACCTACAAAATATAAAAATATCCATATAAAACTATAGATTTACTATCTAAATTAATAACTAGCTTTCTAAATATAATATAGGTTTACTAACTTTGTATGGCCCAAAAGATTAGTTGTGAATCTTCACGTATAGTATGCATACCACACAGAAGACGGGGGCTTGATTTTATTGTAAATAATATATTATTCTCTATTAATTGTAGCATAACTTCATCCCATTGTAAATATCTTATAAACAACAAACTCCATCTATTTGCTGCAGATAATAAAATACTGTAGAGAGACAACCCTCTTGCTTAATTAAAAATATAAATTTAAGTGCCCGAACCACTTCACAGAAAACCCTGGAATCGGGAGATAATTTAACCAACAAGGTTAAAATCCCCCTTTTAAAGTAACAAGGTGTCTACAGTTATACAGCCTATAACCAATCATATTAACGCCGGCGAGAATTCAGTGGTAGGTAGCATCGGCTAGGATTATTAATTTGTATACGTTATCTATTTTTTTGCTCGTTATGTAAAATAATTTTTAATTGTAGGTACCTTCTGATGTACCTTCATCAGACGTTTTCGAAGTAGGGTGTTCGTTGGACTCAAGGAACACAACAAAAAAAAGAACATAAACTCATGATTATCACATATCACCAATTTATTCCAACGAAAGTAATATGCATCACACGGATTCCGATCCAACTTATGAATTAGAAAACAACAAAAAAAGTTAACTTGATAAAACAGATAAAAACCAGTAGTTCTAGTAGATCCTGCAGTACTTGTACTAGTAGTTCTTCTTCTATCTCCAGTTACTCAAGCCCGGTTCAAAGAACTGCTCAGAAGGGAAGAAAGCGTACCAGAAATCCTGAGTTATGGAAAGAAAACCTTGCGAAGAAGTTGAGAAATTTAGGAAAAGCATATAAATCTATGTCTAAATCAAATAGATATATTCCTGCTTGGAGCATGAAGGCAACCCGTAAGGAACAGTGTAGACATAATGCGCTGAAAATATTGATACTGAGACTCGTACATCACTTTTCAGAATTTCTGAGACCTTGGAGATTTAGGCCTACAAAGATCATTTATCCATGCATGCATAAGAAATGTTATGCCAAAATACCAATACACAAATGCCGAAAGACCTGGAAATGCTAACAAGGCTTTTTTGCTTTACAATAAATGAGAAACCAATTAGGGTTTGTAAAACATTTTTTAGAAATATATTAGATATCACAGATATAATGATTCGTAGCGTTTTATCAAAACTAGTTAAAAATGGTTTTCTGAAAGAAGAAAATAGAGGAAAACATGATAGTCATCCCCAACTTGATGAAGATTTAGTGCAAACTATTAAGAATCATATAAACTTCATACCCAAAAGGGAGTCGCATTATATAAGAGCAAAAATGGAACGTGAGTGCATTCGAAACAAAAAACTCTGTATACATCAGAAACATTATTCGGAAATATCTGCAATTACTAAGTTGTTCTATAGACAATACCACGATAAATAATAATAATACTAACAGCCGTCCCTTCCCTGGACAAGCTTAACCATTAAGTACTAACACATTAAATTAGTTGACCTACAATACCAGACCGTCTGAGAGACGTGTTCTACGAAATTGGGGTTTCTTAAACAAACTATTTTTTTGTCATGGAACGGTTCACTGCTATTAAAACTATAGGTAAAATATTGTCTAACGCACATTTTTGCAAAAATATTACAATAATTTTAAATGGAAGTTCTATTTCTTGTTTTTTTTTAATGTATGTATTTGTGGTTGACGTAGAACGAAAAACAATAAGAGAAAAAAACATATATTTTAGTGAATTATTTCATAATTTATCATTTTTTTACTTATATTAATATTTCCTTACTATTTAAACTTGATAATCAATGTAATATTTCAAATTGGAAATTCATGTAGAATTTATCTAGAAGGAAAGAGGATATAAGTATCTTAATAATAAACAATTTTTACTATTTGTTACATTTCAAAACAACTTAAAATCATTTCGAAAGATAACCAAATTATTAAATCAGTTTTGTTTACATTTTATTTACATGTCACAAGTCACGAAAGATCATTTTAATGAATGACAATTACAATGAATGATTAGTAATATGAATTAAGTAATCATTCATTCATCTACTAGTTCTAAGAAATGTACTGGAACTAGACTCTTAATTAAAACGTTTTGTCTTTGTCTACCAACTAAATTAGACATAAGTTAGTCTCTTTTCAAGTATTGGAACTTATAAACTAACAAACTATTTAATAACTTGGAAGGTTCTATCAAAAGGGAATAGGCCATTTTGTTCTTCTTGTGAGACTTTTCGTCAAGTGACTCAAATTTTTTGTGGAATTTTACAAAAGTTCTACTGTTCGGGAGATTCGAATTGTTCTATGGTATAGAAATTCGACAATCAAGGGTTCGATTTAGTCTCGTGAGTTGAAAAACTTCCAGAAACTTTTGATCAAAAGTCCTTGAGCAAATTTATTAATCTTAGAGGCCATACCCCAACACCTACTTTAAATAAAGACTTATGAATAATATATAAAGATACTTTCGTTTCTCTCTCTTTCAGGCCTTTTTATTTTTGTTTTCTTTTATTTATTCGAACATATATATCCATAATTTTTGTACTTCCGGCGTTATACCATTCGAAACATCTTCATCCAGACCATTCATGGGGAATCATCGACTAGTCCCATACGTCCCTAGTCTCATCCACTTGCGACAGATCCAGACACTAGTCACGGAGAATCATCGACTGGTCTCATACCGGAGATATATCTAGTTTCATCCCCTAACCTGCTATACAAGGTAACCTTCTATGCTTTAATATTCGGGATTCTGGATTGCGTTATTGGACATTAAAACAACCTGAAACCGCGTCATATATTTTGAGAAATATTAGGCTAATCAATTTTGTACATGTTGTAAATTTTTATCAAATTAATTAGTTCATAGCATAAACTTACCATATCTTAGCAATATATTGAACTTGCCTGATTATTTCAAGCATTGAATGCTTTATAAAATATTTGATTACAAATCACGCTGTACGCCGAAAATATGCATATTAAAGGTCCATCTAAAATTATTAAATCTAATATTATAACATATAGGGGTAATAATAATCTATTAATACCTCATGTTACAATATTCCATATTGAGATTATTTAGCTTTTTAAACAAAATTAATATTTTGTTAAATATTTCTGACATTTGAAATCTTGTAACATACCTCACTATTTTCCACATGGCAAGACCAGGAAAAAGAAAAAATAAGATAATCAGACTGTCAAAGAAATCAAATTAAATAAAACCACGTAAGGTAATCGATTAGTTTTTATTGTAATCATCCCCTTAAGTACCACACCCCTGAGAAATATTCAGCATCGCCTTATTATATGTCATATACACTTAAAATTTGTTTTTATCATGTTTTAATTCTAATCCCTCTACATGTGTACCAACTGTGCTAATATCAAAGAGTCTGAAAAGCAGTGCCATAGACCAGCGAAGTATTCGACGACTACAACTAAACTTGCTACATTTTTCGTCTAACGGGTCGACACCATCTTTGGTGCTGTTGAAATCAGCAATATTATCAGGCTTACTGGTTAGTGGGTCTACATTGACATGATGATGGGAAGATGACAGCCATAATTTTTATTGTGTACGAAACCAAAGTGATATTCTTTATATAGTCGTATAGGGTTGATCCTACTTTACGTTTTCTTGTTAGTAGAAAAACAACCGGTATCTCTATTTTGTTCTTCTTCAGCGTACCAGTACAGGTTAATCCTCTTTGTTTTATGGCTTCTACTAACTCTACCGAAGTAAACCAGTTGTCAATAGTTACTGACCTATTTGAAACAAAAAGAGATTTTGTAAGTCATAATACAGCCTGGCCTGTGTAGGTATATTGAATTTTTTTCATCACCATTTCCATCAGAATTTTTACGGGTATAGACATAAGCGTTTAAAAGATAATAAGTTCTGTTTTCAGTGTCCCACATAATCTTTATCCGATATTTTTCAGGCGAATTTGGGATATACATTTTGAAACGGCACCGACCTCTAACTCCTACAAGCATTTCGTTGTCGCATGCCGATTTGCTTACTGAATAACAAGTCTGACAGTTTTTAATAAAAATTTCAGCTATTTCTGATACTGAAACGGCTAGATTTACGGCTTTCCTGGCATCCGTGGTTTCTGGATTGTCAACCTCAAACATGCTTGAAGAAAAGCACATCTGTCTTTAGATATAATGCATCTTATAATTTCAATATTAGATTTAAATGCTGCCGTAAATGCTGAGAATCCCATAAAAGTGTCTTCCAATCTGAAGTAACAGCAATAGATGCCTGCGCCAAAGTCATGATAAATGACTCTTTTAGAGATAAGAGGGTCTTTATCATGACAGACAGTCAGGCAACCCTTAAAGCACTGAAAAAGGTAGAAGTACAATCTAAATCAATACTTGATTGCCAACAATCCCTTCAGGCCCTAGCAGAATATAACAAGGTAACCCTTAAATGGGTGCCGGGACATAAGGGCTTGTTTGGAAACGATAAAGCAGACCTCGTAGCAAGGCAGAGTGCGGAAAAAAACTCTTATTTGACAAGAACCCACATGTGGTATCTCATATCAACATGTTGAATAGGTGTTAAAGGAACAAACAAATAGAGAACACCATAGGCTCTGGTTGAAACTTCCTGGACTTAGACAGTCCAAAACATTCACAGAGCAGACAAAATTAACTGCTAAACCTCAGCAGAAGCGAACTCAAGGCCGTAATAGGACTCCTTACGAGACACTGAAGCCTTAGAAGACACCTAAATATCTTAGGGATATCTGATGACTCCCTATGTAGAATATGTGAAGAGGAAGACCAAACCCCTAATCACATACTATGCCACTGTCGGAACCTTAAATGGGAACGGGAATAGTACTTCGGGATACAATATCCGGAACCTGAAGAAATCGCGAAAGCGCTCAACAGACATATTCTTGAATTCATCAAGAAAATCAATTTGATGGGATAGACACAGAAAGGGGTACAATAAGCCCTAAAGCTTCAGTACGAGTGGGCTTTGAACCACGCCCTAATTCAGATAGATAGATACCCAGCCATGTGATACCGTCTGTGTACTTAAGGGTTAATTAGCTTTGGGGATTAAAATTCACTTGTAAAGTGGTGAATTATAGGGACAGTATTATTATTAAATTGTCAAAAAAAAAGAAATAATATTATTGAAAGTTTTTGGACGCCAATGAGTATTGTGGGGATTGACTATGCAGTTATCATAAATTAATTAATTCTATATTATTTTGTTGGATTTTATTTCTAGATCAAATTTGTTTTTACGGAACAGTTTTTGTATTTCATATTGGCCAGAAATAAATGTTTAAATTACACAGATATAGATAATAATATTTTCATTCGCTAAACTGCAATAGGCGCAATTTTAATTGAATCGTTTGAAAACTGTGAAATTTAAATATTTCGGATTAAATAAATATTCGGATAAATGTACGATTCCAGAATGCCGTTTTGGAAATTAAAATCACAATTTACTTCACTATTCAACATTTTAGATAAAATATGTTCTCCACGTTCATGAAATGATGACGCGATATGCATTCTGCCTTTTGTGACATATTAGTTTGCCTCCGTATAAGATTTGTGAACAAAGAAATCACCGAGGAACGGATAATGGGGGTCAGATACATGCTTTCACTTAGAACAATAATTAGATCAAAGCTAGACTATGGTGCTGCAGCCTATTCATCTACCAATAAATATCTTTTAAAATCCCTAGAATGAGTGACTACATGCGATAAAAGTTGTGTTTGGGAGTAGCTCGCAAAAATCATCTTTTTTAGTGAGAACTAGTACAAAATAATCGGATGTTTGAACACCAATAAAAAGGAAAAATCACAGTGAGTCCGATATACTACCCAATTTTTGAATTAAATGCAAATTAACAAAGTTATTAACAAAGTTATTAATTGAATAGTATTATAGCCAAAAATACAAGATAGTTTATTCTGTTTTTGCGGTGGTTTTTCTGCGATAAACTAAAGAAGCCAAATTAAATTTCTGATTTAAAATTTTGGCAGTGTCTATTGAACCGATGCGTTGAAAATAAATTTTAAACAAACAAAAATAATAATGACTTTTAATAAAATTGTTACTCTCGACGATTTTTACGTCCTTTTACTTAATCTTAATGCAAAAGTGGACCTAACACAAACCACGCTAACTGAGTTCAAGCAAGAACTTATGAACGTCGGTAATAGAACCAACAATCTTGAGAAAGAAAATATTGCCCTAAAAGCTAAGGTGTTTGAGTTAGATCGTAAACTACGTAATAACAGTATTGTGATTTTCGGATTGAAGAATCAACTCAATTGCGTAGACCCGCTCACATTTCTCTCAAGTAAACTTAAAATTAACTTGGGACTTCAAGATTTAAATTTTATAAACCTGTTTACTTCAAAAAATAATAAGAAGATATTAAAAATCGATTTATTGTCTAACCTAAAGAAAAGTCAAGTATTAAAAAATCTTAACAAACTTAAAGATCCCACATTTTCGTTGCCGACGACCTAAATCCACAGGACCAACTGTTACACAAAGAGTTAAGAAAACATCTGAATACCGAAAAAAAAAACGGTTTAAAAATATTTATAAAAAATAATCGCTTATGTGTAAATAACAAAAAATACACATTAGAAGAGTTAAATACCAATCCCGATATTTTAGCAAGTTTATCCATTATCTCTGGACCTCCTACTTTCGAAGGTTTAACACAATCAAGCAGTTCCTCTGGACCAAGTTGTAACCCACAGGATCTGGATAAAATAACTGATCGTCTACGAAACAAAGATAAGCGACAACTTCAAAGAAAATAGTTTGTGTTATTGTTATGTCCTAAAATTAGTAGTATAATAAGAAATATCTTTTTCGATCTTCTCTTTTTTATTTAAAATATTTGTTTTTTCTTTTTTTGGTCTTAAACACTCCTTGATTATCACTTAAGTATTATTTGTTTAATTTACTATTATGAATAAAAATGTTTCTTTTTATCATTTGAATGTACGGTCTATTTTCACAGACTTTATGAATTTATTACAAGCAGAAATATTGATATTTTTGGTTTAAGCGATACATGGTTGTCACATGAGATTGAAACGAGGATTGTGAAACCGGTGCTAAAGTTACCTCCTGATCGAAAAACCGAAGTTACTACAACGCGTCTAAGACTCGGTCATACGCAACTAACACATGGTCATCTGATCAGTAAATTTCCATAACCAATTTGTGGATATTGTAATGTGAATCTAACGGTAAAACACTTTATAACTGAATGTCCATACAATTTATTTAAGGAAGAAACAACCACAATATTTCTAAGACTCTCGATCAAGCTCTTGATTTAAATTGTTAGTTCAAAAATATTATTTCATACTTAAAAGCAACTTATATTGTAAATATATAATATGCTGTATACACTGCCTTTCTCTTATAACCTTTGAGGTTGATGCGATTTGTTTAATAAAAAAAAAAGCAATGAAAGACAATCGGATTTTCATATCGATTTTGAGGAAACTAAGTAGAAATCATGTTTCTCTTAAATTTTTCCAAAATTTTCTTGGAGCTAAAAAGATGCGGTTTGCGGTGTTGAATTTCTTTATAAGACCTACAGTTTATAATCAAAAAATTTTAGAACATTTTATATACAACTGTCACTTTGACAACCCGTTGTTTAGATTTATTTTTTTCTTGGTTCATTAAACAAAAAACTATTACATATATTTTTACAGAATCAACAATTACAGTATTTTAAATAATGTTCACATTTCATTAACTTTTTTATTGATTTATTTGATGAAAATAGACATTAAATAAAACAAACTTTTAATTTTACCAATAAATTAATTCTCAGTAACGCTCCTGATTCAAACGGCACAATAAAGTCATCGTTCGCAGTCAGTTTTTGCTAAGCCGAGGTGTGGTACCTGGAAGTACATAATTCATACACCTACCATGGCAAAAGTTGCAAAAAACTCACTCAAAATGCACTCCTAAATAATACGTTAGCTAAGATGGTAACAAATGTTTTACATCAAAATGATTACTGACGCTATTATGAACACCGGGAATTATTGATATGAAGTGTTTGTTTGCTTTGTTTTAGGTGGAATATATCGCCCACGGGAACGAGAATAAAGTCAGGTGTGTACCAAGACTGTGTTAATTGATTAATCTAGTTGGCAATATTTGCAAATTCTCTCATAATTAATTAAATTATATAGATATATCCATAAGCCGTTCAGAGTAAAAGAGGTCTACTAACTGTATTAAAGTTAATATTTAAAAAATCTGATGTGTCCAACACATGACTTTCCTATTTAGTTATTATAGGCTTTTTCCGGTTATTTTGTACAACCTATTGCAGCACCTCTATAAATGTTTAGAAGATAAACTAAATATATACATCACGTCAGGCCGAAATAAAACTTAAGTTTAAAATTTAATGTTTTCTTTATCCGTTTTTGAGTTTTCTTCAAAATTTACACATTTTCTCAAATATCTTGAATACGGTCCGTTTTAGAGAAATTATGTACTAAATAAAAATTATAGAGAATTATATTACAACCAAATTTTATTTAAACAATTTTTATAAAAAATTATTTTTTTTACATTTTGTCAAATTTCTCGAATACGGACCATTTCAGGAAAATTTTGTATAAAACAAAAATTATAGATAATAATATAAGAAGTAACTTTTAATTAAAGAATTTTCTTCTCCAAACGTAAATAACAGATATATTCCATAAAATATAAAAATGACCACTCATAAAGTACCCCCCCAGATGTTCCGACTCTAATCAGTTCATTGAACGCTGAAATAAAGCTTAAGTTTAAAATTTAAGGTTTTTCTGTGTATCGGTTCATGAATTATGGTGGATACACACACACACGCACGCACGCACGCACGCACGCACGCACGCACGCACGCACGCACGCACGCACGCACGCACGCACGCACGCACGCACGCACGCACGCACGCACGCACGCACGCACGCACGCACGCACGCACGCACGCACGCACGCACGCACCCACACACACACATACACGCACGCACGCACGCGCACGCGCACGCACACACACACACACACACACACACACACACACACACACACACACACACACACACACACACACACACACACACACACACACACACACACACACACACACACACACACACACACACACACACACACACACACACACACACACACACACACACACACACACACACACACACACACACACACACACACACACACACACACACACACACACACACACACACACACACACACACACACACACACACACACACACACACACACACACACACACACACACACACACACACACACACACACACACACACACACACACACACACACACACACACACACACACACACACACACACACACACACACACACACACACACACACACACACACACACACACACACACACACACACACACACACACACACACACACACACACACACACACACACACACACACACACACACACACACACACACACACACACACACACACACACACACACACACACACACACACACACACACACACACACACACACACACACACACACACACACACACACACACACACACACACACACACACACACACACACACACACACACACACACACACACACACACACACACACACACACACACACACACACACACACACACACACACACACACACACACACACATCTTTGCGAAAATAGTCAAACGTAAAAATCCGTTGAAAACTCGAGTTCGAAAATAATCATGATTCCTATAATTTCCTTATATCTGTATACAAATTCATTTCTAATGTGAACTCTTTTGGACATAACAATGGGGATATTTGGGACATTAGCAGGTTAATTTGGACAGCAAAAAATATGAAATATTTAACCAATAACAGTGAGTAATTGCCGAAAATATTTTTTTTTTGTAACTTGAGATAATAATATTAATTTTAAACGTCTGGTTACAACTACAAAATAAATGTTATTTTTTTTATTTTAAATTTATTTTGAGTGTCTCAAAAATCCCCAACAATCAATAATATTCGAGTTCTAACGCAATTTGCTATTAGTCCCAAATAGCCCCACCCTACGGGGTAATTTGGGACAGCTATATAAGAAAAAATGTTAATCCTCCTCTGTAATAGGGAAGGCTCATTGTTTCACATAAGACAGATACACCTACTACCTTTCCAAATATATATAAACAAGGTGGATAATAAGTACATATTTGAAGTACTAGCAAAAATGTTTCAAATTTGTCCCAATTAACCCTGTTCTACGGGAGCAAAAAAATTGAGAATATTTTCACCAGGCACGGATGTATTGGTACTTGCGCACCTGAAGAAATAGTTATTCTAATAAAATGTTTTTGTAAAAAACAAAATTGTTCTCGAAGATGCAAATGTTCTGCAAAAATATACTTTGCACGAAAATGTGTAAATGTGAAACTGATTCAGAATGTTGCTCAAATACTAAAGCAGATAAAAAAAACCTATGACACTGATTATGCTCTGGATAACGAATTCGATGACGACTAAATTTATGTATTTATTTTATATAAATTCTAAAATAGGTTGTTATTTTATATTTTTTGGAATTAGCTGTAACACATAAAATCATATTATCTTTGTCCTTTCAAATATATATAAATATGATAATAAAAAACTTATTGGAAGTATTTTGAACCATTTTTTATGCCTAAAATATATTTTTTTCCCGTAGAGGAGGTTTAACGGTAGATTTCTTCCTTCTGCCACCTTTACATGTCACGCCCCAATGATATTAGTAATCTACATATTTTTACGACAATTTTGATGTATAACACTATATTGCTTCACAAACTTATACTCGAAATATTAGTTTAAAAATAACTATAAGCACATGTATTGAAATTTCATATGATAACCACTTGCACAGATTAATGTTATTATTTAATGAATTTTAATGCATACTACCATTGTTTTGTAAGCATTTCCCAAGACATAGCGGAAAAATGGTTCAACTCACTGAATTATATCGCTATTCCAGCAGACGCCTGACTATTGTAAAGAAACCTATACTTTCGGTTTTTATTAAAATTTAACTCGTACCACTTATCTACTAAATTTATTACACTCCTGGGAATCAAAATACTGGCATCACACAAAAATTTAAAATAATTCACAGACACTGCCAACGTTCAGACTTAGAAAAAACAGTTTCAAACTGCATAAAAATTATTGCGTTCAATTCCTTTACAGCTAAACGACTGTGTACGTTTAGCGATTAACACCTTTCGAGCAAATATATTCGAAGCTAGTATGCCATATGTATTTTATGCCTGGCATCGCTGTACGACGAGCACCTGGATTAATATTGAAAACCGTCTCCTATTAGCTTAACCAAGCCTTTCTCAAATTTACATTTGTAGAGGCCCCCGATAACCCGTAAGAAACGCCAGTCAATTTGGACTGGAATATGCAATCGTAAGTCTATGATTTTGATCAACTTATGTTCTAATTGGTTATTCGGCACGCATCTATGTGTCATCGCCGTGTTGAGTGAGCACATATCGACAATATTTGTTTGTCCAGTATTTTATTCGCATTACTGTTTGGATTTTTAGTTTATAAAAAATGGTTTCTTGAAGACCTTTTGAAAGTAATGAAAATAATATAATCAATGATAGACCGTCAGATAGTGACCGATTTAGATGTCCCATTTTCGCATACAAGCCTCGAAGAGGATTGAAAAGTACATCTATGTTGAGTAAAATAAAAGAAAATTAACGAGTGGCTCTTGGGGATAACACAAGGAAAATCCAATTTTTCTTATCAGAAAAAAGCGGTATCTCACTTCAAGTAAAAGTTGTTCTCGCGTTCCCTCGAGCCGAAAAAAATAATTTAAGTACCGCTGAATTACTTTGAATTATTTTTTGTTTATTAATATTATTTTTGAAATTCTTATATCGTATATGGATATGTAGCCATTTAGCTTAGTATTAATGGCATACCATTAAGCCTTTTAGTACATATAAGTGAAGTTGAGATAATGTGAAATTGTTATAAGTTTTTTTTATGTTCTGATTGATATTTTGCTATTTTTATTAGTTCATCTGAGGCGGAATTTTTCAAGCTATCTGAATAGAAAAGTCGCTTTTTTTTAGATGCCGCTTTTTGGCTTAGGAGGGCAGTATACATTCAGGTCATTCAAGAAAATATATTTTTCGGACTGGTGACGAATGGAGATGAGACTTTTCATTAAAAAGTAATTTTTGGACTAGTCCGACGGACATGTGGTGAAAAGTAATTGACCTTGAGCATAGAAGACACGCAATTAAATCTCCATCCTGGATGTTTTTTTTTAAGTACTTTTGGAACAATATTTGCATTTGTATTTTCGTTTTTTTAGGCAAATCATTTTTAAAATACTTTTATCTTTTGGATCTTTTGGTAATTTTTTAGTTTATTTTAATAAATAATAAATAAAATAATAAATATTGTTAAAACATTAGAGAGTTATTGCAAGTTCACTTAAGGTCAGTCACTATTAGTGCCGCTCTTATTTTGACATCTCTTATTAAAGAGAGGCACAATCTTTATTAAAGTTAGTGATCTGCGCATGCTCAGATGTCAAAATAAGAGCGCCACTAATAGTGACTGACCTTAAGTGAACTTGCAATAACTCTCTATTATAAAAGTCAGTAAACATTTGTCGTTTCTTCTTTTTTAAACGATATTTTGCCTTTATTTGTAAGTAATTCAGACAAATTGGTTGATTTAATTTCGGGCATGCGCAATATCCTTTTCCACTTTAGAAAAGTGTGTTTGAACTAGTCAACTTTTCAGACTAGTCCGTCGGACTTGTCCGTTGACTTTTCCAAGCGACTCATCACTACTATGTAATATTTATAAAAGATATCAAATTTTTATTTCAGAAACAATACTGTGAAATATTATATTTTCAGGACATTTTTACGTTTCAGGAATATTTCAGAAATGTTTCTGTGACATTTTGTAATATTTATACAAAATGTTGTATAAATATTGTATTGTAATGACAAATATTTCAATGTAATATTTAAAATATTACCGAAATATTTGTGTTGTATGGGTAGTATGTTCATTGAAATCGTTGGTTAGGAAAATTAAATATGGATGATGGCTACTCATTAAACCATACCAAAGTGTATTTTGTGTGACAAGTTTACATTATTTCTCTGTATTGGATTCATAAAAACCTAAATTATTCTTAGAATTGCCGAATTAGTATTTCAATGTCGAGCAACAATAAAACAATTCACTCTTAGAATAATTGTGATAAATCCTCGGACAAATCTAATGAATAATTCTCCCAAACTGAGCTAAATTAACACATACAAACTACTCAGACTATCCTTTTCCTTTCCAACGTTTCCAAAGTTTGTTCGTACTGCACTAAAATACTTTTACAACCTTAACAATTGAGGCAGATTAAATTTAAACCCGATTTTATTTTATAAATTAGAGAAAATTTGTTCCACTGGCCATAATCTGGAATTCCCTTAACCGTAACCCCATTTTTGATCTCATCGTGAAACGCACACTTTGTTAACATTTTGATGCGACCGTAAACTAGACAAAAGGCCGTCGCACTAATCTCGAGTGTCCAACCGTGAATAACGGTCCAGATATCCAGAGTCCAGTGTCTCACGACGAATAATTTAGGAGAAGAAACAAACAGTCGTGAGAAAAATATGAATTTATCTAATGTAAATTATTACACATTTGCAGTGAAGAGATTAGCATATTTTTATGAGGTGTATATTACAACAATCGATCCAATAAGTGTAGAGGCGTGCTCACAGGGATTAGTTTTCGGCACATTATTTGAATTTCCCACTTCGACCGGCACAGCAGTGCGGCGTTAAACACTATTAACTTCTCATTTATTCAATAAAAGAAAATCGAAAAATCGAAAAATCGAAAAATCGAAAAATCGAAAAATCGAAAAATCGAAAAATCGAAAAATCGAAAAATCGAAAAATCGAAAAATCGAAATATAGAAAAATCGAAAAATCGAAAAATCGAAAAATCGAAAAATCGAAAAATCGAAAAATCGAAAAATCGAAAAATCGAAAAATCGAAAAATCGAAAAATCGAAAAATCGAAAAATCGAAAAATCGAAAAATCGAAAAATCGAAAAATCGAAAAATCGAAAAATCGAAAAATCGAAAAATCGAAAAATCGAAAAATCGAAAAATCGAAAAATCGAATAATCGAAAAATCGAAAAATCGAAATTGAATTTTGTTTTTGAGAAGGGCGGAGCTCATATATTTTTTTGTCGTTTAGGTTTTGAAGTTACTTTGGATGCACTAATTTTAAGTATTTAAGTAAGGTAAATATATATTTTTATATATTTTTTATAGCTTAGGGTGGGATTAGCTTTACCATAATAGTTATTAAATAATTTTGTTAAAGAGAATATAAACTGTAATAGTTATTAAATAAATTTGAAATCCATAATATAATCAACTTAGTTATGGAAGTTAAAAAGCTTTCGGGTGATAAGATCAACTATGAGTTACTGATTAGGAATTATCCCATGAAAGGGACCATTACTCAGAAGCAATTATTATTAAGTGAAGCTATTAGATTATAAAGGGAAGATATATGAGATTCACCTACTTCAGTAACTTTAGATTGAAACACAGAGATGATAACGTGTAAATGCAAATTAAGTGATAAGGTCGAGGGTATGGACAATTTTAATGAGGCCAATAAGCATAACGAATTCAAAAAAAAATATATTCGAGATTAGTTCATTTAACATTGCAATTTAAAAGACTACCATGTGACTCTGGAACGATAGAGAAATGTTTTTATTCGCAGAGCGTTTGTAAAGAATTGGAAATAAGTTAAACATGTTTATGAAAATTTGAATATGGTTATTGCTGTAACTGAGCGATACTAGATGAACCAAAAATTTTACTGCTGGAAGTTTAACATAAGTCAAAAGAAGAAAACACCATCGAAAATAATGTTTTAGTTGCTTCTCAGGATGGGTGTAAGGTTTTGGAAGTGGGAGATGCTACAAATACAGTTTCATCTGTTAATCGTGGCCTTTCTAGACGTTATGAATTTTTTTTTAAATACTTGTGCCCGTAAGTAGAGAAGGAACTCCTTCTAGAGAAAAGATTGTATCTACGGTATCTATGGTATCAGTCAATTTGTGTTAAATCTAGTTATATTCCTGCTTTATTCCCAATTTACATTCAATCGTCGTTTCCTTTGCCTACGCTTTCTCAAGTTACGTACAGGAAACCCCTTTTAGTGGCACATCCAAAATCCAGATCTCAATAATTTTCCTACAGACAACCTTCATTTAATTCACTTCGGGCAAACCATCTACTATTTGCTCGATCAGTATTAGACCTTGTTATTATTACCCACAAAATTATCAAATAGCCTTATTAATCACCGTTTACCAGCAGTCCCACAAAATGAACTTGCAGATATTTCTAGATAACCTGTCAAATTTGAGGGTAGTGTAACGAGTTTCCTAAAGCGTATCCAGTAGTTACGAGTATCTCGCAGGATCTTATATCCAGAGTCAATTGACTACTCATTCGATTAATTCATGACACGATTTGACTCGAATTGCTAAAATTATATAGGAATAATGAAACAGGATGTAATAATAAAAATAAACTAAAATCTGAAATCGATATAGAAACCTTTAATAAATATTTAGTAAATCATTCATCTGATATAGTAGAAGGCATCATCAATAACAATAAAAATAAAATTGACTTAAATTGTTTTAACCGAAAACATCAATCACTTTTGTTAGCTCTTTTACTGAATCTGACATAGATATAATAGATATAATACAAAACATTAAATCAAAAAGAACTAAAGATGTACAGGGTGTTAAAAAAAAAGTGTCACAAAATGAAATGGTGAATAGTATGACCCAAAATAAGCAGAAAAGTATTTATAAATATATGACCGCAAATTAACGGTTTCGGAGATACGGACCATTTTGTGTTTATAACAATTTTTTATTATTATAAAAAAACAATGATATTTATAAACAATCAATAACAACATAGAGTTAAATGAAGGGATGTGGCGATTAGGGAAAGCGTCGATATACTGACGTAGCGCTTCCCTCGCATTGCCATTTGCACGACCGTACATAAAATGCATGTCAGCTAATTCAATATTAGTGTAAACAAGCATAACGAAAATTTATAAAATTATTCACCCACAACAAAATAATAACTGCAAATAGTATCTATGACAAAACATCGGTAGACTCCGATAAGAAAAGCAAGTTTTTGAGAATGAAAAAAGATAATCAAAAAATGATACAAAACACAAAACACTCCGTATCTCTGAAACCATTCATTTGCGGACATATGTTTATTAAGACTTTTCTGCATATTTTGGCCCATACTACCCTCCGTTTTATTTTGTGACACTTTTTTTTAACACCCTGTATATGAAATTATTACATATTTATTAAAAAATTCCAGATATTTTTAAAACGTCCAAAGTTCTACCATGCCACAAAAAAGGAGATGACTCAGTACCTGAAAATTTTCGCCAAATACATATTTTTCCATGTTTTCTAAAATACTTGAAAGTGTTATAGTAAAACAAATGGTGCATTTCTTTAAACACAACAATCTGTTTTCTGCGGAACAATATAGTTTTAGAAATGGAAGAACAACTACAGATGCCATGCTGGCTTTAATGAATAACATTCAAAGCATTTGACTGTGTAAGTCACACATTGTGAACCAACAAACTAGATAAATATGGCATTTGAGGCATTGCAAATAAGATGACAGACAACAAAGTGTATATTACAGAAATAAACTTAGTTAACCTTTATTAATTAAAAAAGGTGATCCACAAGGATCCGTACTAGGCATTTTATTATTTTTAATATATACCAATGATCTTCCATTATATATAAATTCAAATAATGCCGAATTACTAACTACCATGTAGGCAGATGATACCAGTTTCTCATATCACTGCAATAACACATCTGACAGTTATCAAAAACTCTAAGATTATGACTTAAGCTTAACAATAGTTTGATAGCAACGAATTATTATTAAATCACAATAAAACTGAAACATGTGTCTTCAGGATGAACCAAACTACTAGTGAAACAATGAACACTAAATTTCTCGGTATATATTTTGACACACAACTTACATGGAAATATCAAATAAATAACTTATGAAACACGTTGGCAAAATTAACGTTTGCTCTACGTAGAATATCAAATAAAGTTAATATAGAAGCAGCAATACCTACTTATTATGGCTAATTCCATTCCAATTTAATATATAGGATTCTAACTTGGGGAAATGCTAGCTTCACTACAAAGACTTTTATCTTGCAAAAATCAGCAGTTCGCTCTATTCTGCGGATAAATTATTATGAACCAAGCCGACCACTATTTAAGCAACTTAGCATAATGACCATGTTTTCGCAAATATTATTTGAAAACTTGCTAGCGATAAAAAATAATTTGGGAAACTTTACATGTCATTCAGATAATCATACATACGATACCAGAGCTAATCCAAACGAGAACTAGAACAAACAAGTCCCGAACAATACAATAGGCATTTCCTTCTATAATGTACTTCCTCCCCACATCCTTCATCTACCAGGAAAAAAGTTTAAACATCAAATTAAAAAGATATTACTGGACATGTGCCTATATAACACTAACGATTATTTTATAGGAGTGAAACTTGTCACTTAATATTTTTAATATTGTATTTTTTTATATATTTCTTATTATTATTACCAACCAAGATCATTTAAAATCCTATTTTATCATACATTTTATATGAGTATGCTGTATGTTAATGTATGCAAAATGTGGTGTATTTTACCATTTATGTGTACTGACGACTATGTAAACATGTTTATATAATGTATTACTGAGAATAAATATATTTCTATATATACTTAGGTTGGATCTTAACGGTTTTGTCCTCCACCGGCGACTACCAGACAGTTAGTTAAACCGGAACTTGCTTATTGTAAATCTGCTTCCATAGTGTCTGTTAGTTCTACGGAAAACACTACCTCCATATTTGAAATGGCTACCTCTAAAAATATAAGATGTTTTAATTGCGGGGATGAGGGTCACAAATTTAGAAAATGTGATAAACCTTGAAAAATATTTTGTTTTTGTAGTGGAAAACAGAGTACAGTAAGTACAACATGTTGTGCAAAAAATGCTCGAACTCCTCCATATCTATAATAGGTCAAGAAATGGAGAATGTCCCAAATAATATAATAGGACCTACTACAAATTTGATATTAACACATGCAAAGGGCGATTAACGACCCTACTTAAAAGTAAGGATCTTATGGAAGGAACTTCTTGGACTCTTGGATAGTGAGCCTCTATAAAAATTTTAGGTGGTCCAGGGTAGCACATATTAAGCAAAATGTGCTTAATGAATTTAGAAAACCCAATAACATGTACCGTGGCAACAGTACACACTTGCGTAAGTTTAAGACAAGGTTTCGGAAATTAATGTTCTGGTTATACTTTCTCTACCTCACAAATTAATTCTTGGGATAGATTGTTGGGCTACTATGGAAACTATTCCGGTTATGTATACTGGGCAATGGAGTTTTAGGAAAGATGAATCCATCGATAGTATTGATATGCCGAGGATGCGAGATTTCAAGTTTTTGGAAGTGGAAGAGCGTAAAACGTTGATGATTTATTGGATCAAGCTTTTAAGGATATGAACGGGAAAAGTGATTGTACACATCTTGCAGAACATTATCCAACCAAATTTCTATCTTCCCTACTTTACAAAAAGATGTTGACGCAAAATTAGAGGACATGCTAAAGAAGGATATAATTGAGATATCGAAAAGTCCATGAAGCTCTTCTATTGTACTAAAAAAGGCTAAATACAGTCAGTGTTTTGGATGCTTATCCAATCCCCTTCGTCAGTTCGATACTTGACAAACTACGAGATGCGCGATACTTGAGTACGCTAGACAAATAGTCTGCTTACTGGCCAATCTCCATGGTACATGAATTTCGTTCTTTTACCACCTTCACCGTTTCCAATGGGGGATTATTTCAAGTTAAAACAACATCCTGTGGTATGAATTCGGCACCTGCCACAAGGAAGTGGTTGATAGACCAGGTTATAGGTGTTGATATAAAACCAATAACTTTTGTATATTTAGATCTAATCATATGTACTCCAGCCTGGGAGAAGCATATGAAGATTTTGCAGAATGTTTATCAGCTCATTGAGGCAACTGGGCTTACATTAAATGAAGGAAATTGTTTTTTTGTAGGCCCAAATTGCGTTATTTTGGGTATGTGGCAAATGAAGCTGGTTTCTTGGTTGATCCTGAAAAGGTGGAAGCTATCCCAAAAATCCCAATTCCTAAAATTGTGAACATTCTTAATAATTTTGTTATTTTTGGTAGAAAGGACGAAACTGAATGTAAGAAACAAGTACTTTATGTTATATTTAAGGCGTTTTTGCATAGAAAAACTAAAATGTTGTCAGATAGGACGTTTTAACTTAGCAGGGCAGCATTATTGTGGATAATGGAGTTTAGTTTGTAAGTTATTTGTTCCGACAAACTATGGACAAATATAAAGTTCAGATAAAATTAACCTACAAATATAAAATCGTGACACCACTAATTTAACACATTTACAGTATTTTACTATTTCACCATATCATTAGATATTCCTAAGATTCTTTTTGGCCTTATATTCTTCAGATAAAACCGATTGCCAGTTTTTAACTTTCCACCCTGTATAAAGCGCCTACGCACAAAATATATGATATAGATATAATTTTAACAAATATATTTTGTATCACGCCACTGCAGCTAGTATTCAGTTGCGCTAACCAACAGGAAGGCATCCTCTTTTATTAAGGTTATAAAACTGTAATAATGTATCTCGTGCCGAGGACCCTTGATCCCGTGACTTAGAGTTACGAAACGTCGAGCAAATGTAATAAAAATTGACCATTTCGAACAGTTTCTAAATTAATGATCAATATAAAAAAATAGGGCACAATAAAAGTAACCTAAGTTTCTGTACATATTTTTATACTTACAATATTGTATGCCATTTTTTTATCGAATTTAAGACAAATTATGAGAACAAAGAATTATTTATAATACCTAGTGTCGTTTGTCATTGAATTAGTCTCGTTTTGCATCCATAAATTTTGTTCTGATGCTACCCTAAACGAAGTAGGTATTACCAAAATCAATCTATTGATATCCCTTGGAACTATTTGGTGATGGCATTTGTAGTATTCTTACTATTTTTTAATCTCAATCAGTTGCAAGTAGAGCAGCATCATCAGTGAACGTAACTACACTACTAGTATGTGAAGTTGATGAGTCTCTGGTGTAGTGTATAACTACAGACTGAGTGCAAATATACTTCCTTTATGATCCTAGCTATAATTTTTGTCTGTCTGAACATAGACTATGATTCGTTCTAGACATTTTATTATAGTATATCTCTACATTATACTTTTGAAAGGCACAATATCAAAAAATACTATAAATAGTCTTATTTTCCGACAGGGACAAACTTAATATACTTCGTCGATAGTAGATTGGTTCTATAGAAAAACCTCATTGTCCTTTTTCTAATGTAATTTCTCAATCAGTAGCTCTTCTAATGATGTTGACTTAATTTACAAGAGCGAACTGTATCTGGTTTCGATAACATTACTTCTGCAACTTTTGAGCATATGGTAACATGATTTATTCTATAGGCAGAATTCACAAGACTTCACTAGTAATTATGTCGAGTCAAGGTTTTATCAGAATAAGGTCACCTAATTGTTCAAAAGTAAAAAGGGTAGATCCACAGAAATTGTTGATGTCAGAAAATAAATGACTTGTAGACAAGTTAGTAGTAAGATTGGACAAGGCTACAAGAGAAATTTTGAAAGCTGTATAATTGAAGCATAGAAGGTATGTGAGTTCTTGGATGATAAAGAGAAGTACATAGGATAGAGTTTATTACTGGGTACACAGAATAAACTCAATTATAAAGTTGTAACGTCGACTAATAAGTAAATAAATTAGTAACTGTCCGGAAGAAAAAATAAATTAACTACTATAAACAGCAGGATAAAAAATACAATAAATTATTTTACTTTATCAAAAAGATATCTTAATATGTTAAGTAGGTTCCATAAAAATAGAAATAAATACGAATATTTATAAATTTGTATAAAGTAACACCTTACAAAATAAATGTTGATCAACGCTAATAAATTTAACTCCTACACATGATAAATAATTCAACGATTATGAATAATCGATTAGTGAGGATTATTTTTTGATACAGAGATATACAGAAATGCTCAGATAGAAATATAATTTGGACAAAGCTAAAAATATGTATACACATGAGTTTGTCATTTAGTAAGGAATATATATTAAATAAGAGGTAAATAATAGAAGTGGATTTTTTTTCGTTGAAGCCGAACTACATGTTTTAAAGATATCATGGTTAGTTAAATAAGATGTTAAACGAGTGTGGACGCATTTCTTAAAACTTTTTAGTAATATAATGGTTAAGGCCATACTTCACACTCGCATGCATTTACTAAATATATATTATCCAGTGGTGTAAAAATAGACTTATATGTCTGTATAAGCATTTCCGCCCGGTTGTTTTCGATAGCTGGTGATCTTTTGTTTTTCAACTTTTTAATTTTATAGCACTAGTAAATCTAAAGAAAAATGTATTTTGAGTAGTTAGTGTTTTTTATTTTATTTGTTATTTTTTAACCGTACTAGAAAAGACGCGATTGAATTTGTTAGTAACATCAAAGGGTTTGGTTATATATTTATTATTTTCTTTTTTATGAATTCTATGTTTGTATTATTTATCATTAGTTGATTGGAATTATTAGAGTTACTATCTATGTTGTTCTTT
This sequence comes from Psylliodes chrysocephalus, assembly GCA_927349885.1. Taxonomy (NCBI): domain Eukaryota; kingdom Metazoa; phylum Arthropoda; class Insecta; order Coleoptera; family Chrysomelidae; genus Psylliodes; species Psylliodes chrysocephalus. Next base: position 30,773,105 of record OV651816.1, read on the forward strand.
TAATAAGCAAATTTAGCCTTTTATATTAGAAATATTAATTTAATTTTGCAATTGTTATATTCGTGCTTTAAACTAAGATTATTGGGATTTTCTTTCTATGGTAGATAATGCAAACGCGTTGAAAACACATATTTTCTTAATATTATGTTTTACAACTGTAACGAAATATTACCTTTTAAAACGCATTAATTAATTTTGAAAAAAACAAAAATTCTCCTAAAGTATCTGATTATGGGGGTCATTTACCTTATCGATTATTAACAAAGTTAGTTCCTTTGAAACAATCGTTTATTATTCTTTATTTAACTAAAAAGCTCAAGATAGAGCAAGAAAACAAAAGGAAGTTACGTATCTATTTAGAGAAAATTAACCCGACTAGCCACCCATATCGTAAAGTACTGTAAGTAAAATAGAAAGACAATTTAGGAAAACGAGCATCTAAGAAAAACATGTACTTAATTATCGACAAACTGCCTTTAGTGAAGATATTAAAATGAATCTACTACTATATGTTCAAAATAATTTTAATATCTCTACCAGGCAGATTTGTTGAAATTAGCCAGTCGTCAGTATCACGAATTCTTAAAGCACAAAAGTTGAATCCTTATAAACTTTCAATCCTTAAGGAATTACTGGAAGATGATTCTAATAGAAGACATCAGTTTTGTAAATAAATTATGGACTAACTAGACACGAACAACATTCTAGTGAGAACATTGTATTTTCTGATGAATCTACGTTTATGTTGAATGGCGAGGTAATCGACAAAATTGTGGATATTGGTCGGATGAGAATCCACGCTGAATGAGGGAAGGCCTTACTCAATGTGTTACGGGTTTTATTCTATCTAAACCTAGACTAGTCTAAATTACCCTAGTTTACACTACTCTAAACTATTCTAACCTATCCTATTTCCTAGCCTACCCTATTTTAAATTATTCTAAACTTACACTACTCTAAACTAGGTTTTTCTATTCTAAACTATCCTAAACTATTCTAAACTAATCTCAATTATTCTAACTTATTTTAATGTCTATCCTACCCTATCCTAAATTAGTCAAATCTATCCTACCTATTCCTATTCTACGCTAACTATTTGAACTATTCTACTTCTAATCTATTCTACGCTTAACTATGTACACTATTCTGCTTCTATTTAATTCTAAGCTACTCTAATTACTAAACTACTCTATTACTTACCTATTCTACTATAACCTATGCTAATCTCTTTAATTACCTTTAGGTTTGTGGTATATAAATGTATATAAATCAATAAAATGGGTCCATTAAATAAATTCATAAAATATCCATTTTTATCAAACATATTTTGTAGTAAAATATAAGATAATATTTTGTAATAAAGTATAATCTCTCCTGGAGTATATTCAATTATAATTAATGCCTTAATAAATAATTTAAAATGTAAGTAAATATATTTCGCTACTTTGAACAATAACTCTAGCTCATTTAATTACTAAAAAGCTTTATTTTTATTGTTATTGTTTACATGTCGATTTTAACTCCTTTAGTTGTCAGATTCTTCTAAATTTAAAAATATTGACCACAGTCTTACCAGAAATTATCCTATTACCCTTTTGTAGTCAGGGCCTTCTTGCTAAGACATTGACTTTTGTTGGCCATTTTTGTGGCACTTCCTTCCTGGCCCAGTTTTTGCTTGGATTCTAATTGTGGCATGTGCCAAGATTTCAGCTAGGATTTTCTAGGATTTATTCCTGTGCAAAAACCATAGATTCCTTCAGTCCGATATATTGTTAGTGATCTTTGTGATTCGTACACCTAGTGGTGGATATAGTATCGGGCTAAAAGTGTGAATTGAATAAATTAATAATCTAAAAGGTCACATACCATCAAGGGTAAGTTTTTCAAAATGAATTATTGGTTCACTTACCTATATTCCCAACAGCCTTCTGTATACATAATCGTTACAATCGTCAATGTTTTTCAGACCTCCTTGGTTCGCTCCTTTCGTTCATGCGTTCCTTCCTTCGCTCGTTCAGATTTGCAATTCTCTGTATAAACACTTTTATTAGAGGAATACTTCCAAGGACTGTGTGCAAGTTCTCTCCACCTCTCCATATTGAATAGGGCTTCTCCACTTCACCGTTTGCGTGCTAGCAACAGAGTACAGACAATTAGATAACCCCACCGAATACGAAGTCATTTTCATAGCAGCCCAGAGAGACTCAGCCTACAACAAACATAGAGTTAAGTACTTGATTAAATAGACTCACTTTCTTTTGTATATATACATATTTAATTGTAATATCCACCTACCGGTTTTTCTTTTCTTTTGTAATACGAAGAGTACTCTACGTAAACTTTGACCACCCACTTGGAGGGTTATATATTATAAGGGTACTTAATTTAGAGGTAAGAATAGTTGTGGAAACACGCCTTGTACATAATTATTTTCTTTCTTTCCTAATGGTCGACATTTCGTATAAATGTAAATTTGTTGGTTATAATTTTAATTTTGACAACGATCGAGGTTTAAGATAATAAAGGCCCGTTCACATTCTATCAATCAAACAAGTTCTTTTTTTCTTCTTTCTATTTACAGGAACCCAACCCCTGAGGTTACTAGGCAACCTGCTTAGGGGAGTTCGGTAATTTGAACCTCTTTATCAGGCTACCCGTAATAAATGCCCAGAAAAAGTAAATGTTTGTGCAGGGATTGTAGCAAATAATTAATTTTTAATATTCTTTCCGAAATCCTCAATAGACATTTGGAATTCTTGCAAGAAGAATTAGTACAGCAATTGGATAATTCGTTTCCTAACCCTGTACATGCTAATGTCCCGAATAGAGACGTTTGGTTTCAACAAAATGGTGCACCCCCATTTCGCATGACCTTCTCATGCTGTAATTTCAGGCAGGTGGATAAATTTTATTGCTTGTCACTAATAAGATGTTTTTAAAAAAATTTATTTACAATTCATATGGATACAATACAATTAAACTTGTTGTTTACCAATTACTACTTACGATCTACACTATACTAAATCTATTATTATTGTTCTGAACACCACGTTTGGGCTCTCCTTCCTTATATAAGGTTCGTTAATGAGTGGGTCAATCACTTGATGCACGTGTTGTAATAATGGCTGAGATGATAACCATATCCGGGTTATCAATTGGTGGCTACATAACTGATAAGTAGAAGGGGCCTATTGAATGGCCACCGAGATCCCCAGATCTCAATCCTTTGGACAGTTTTTATGGAGGTACTTAAAATACAACGTTTTTAAGACCAAATCGGCAAATGTTGAAGAGCTAAAAGTACAATTAAGAAATAAGTGTATAATAATTTCGCCAAAAACAAATTTTGATCGCGTTTAGGATATTGTCAAATAAACAATGGATAACATTATGAGAATTTGCTTGTTTAAAATAGATTTGATTACTTTTTTCCTAAATTTGTTACTTTTTATACTCTTGTAATTGCTTAAGAATAAAAATTTCATATTTGGCAGTTATGTACATATGTACAACTTTACAAAACCTATAAAAATAGCCATCAAAATGACAGTGTTGTCATTTTCAAAAAAATGAACAATGACGTCATATCTCTAAATTGGGACAACCTGCATACAATATTATTGTATGTAAAAAATCACGATTGAAAACACTAATCGACATGTCCGAGCATTTTTTAAACAAAAAAAAAGTATTTGAACTATTGAATTTATTTCAAATTAGAAACTCTTTCTGTATATTGATGTCAACATAAATATACCAATAAGAGCCTCTATTCATTTATAGATTGATCTATAATTACTTTTCTGGTGATTCTATACATTTTTTCTTATGCTTTTAAGTTTTACGTTGGTCCAGTTTATGTCTTGAATGATTGTTTCGTTAAATAAAAGCGACCTAATATCTTCAACGTCAGGATTTGGTCCTAACACTTTTACTTCGTTACTCATTCGAGGAAAACCCTTTATAATATTGTGTTGAGGTGTCTTTCTTTTTGTTGAACATTCAGTTCTACTCCACATGAAATTATTCTTACCTATGCAATAAACTGGTAATGCAGATTTCGTTTGGAATATGTAATTTCCAGCAGTATTGTCTTGAGAACCAGTTTCAGTTATGTCTAGATCATTGTCAGAGTCGTCGCTCAGTTCATCCAGTTGTAAGTCAAGTTATCTCTGTAGTCAGGGTTATTTTCATCATCATCTGAGTCGAATATAGGTATGACTTCGTCAACATTTTCTTCATCTACTTCTAACTCTGCGAGATATTGCATAATTTTTGGATCAGTACAGTATATCGAAAAATAACATCTCTGTGTAGTCTTTTTTGCGGATGAGTATCTTTCGAGCAACCGAGAATTTGGTCTTTTTTTAACCGACTTTAGAAAGGGAGGAGGTTATCAATTCGTCGTAATATTTTTTTTGTTATTTTTTTGTGTGTTCAGCGATAATTCTTTAACATGGTATCTGATTTCAATAATTCTGTTTTTATTAGAAAGGGGGTACCCAAGGGGTGGTCCCATACATATAAATTTGGTCAATTTTTTGATGGAATCTGCACGATTTTGAAGTCGGGTTTTTAAAATTACTTTTATAATTTGTTGCAAATCAAATCAACTACAAATACCAAGAAAATTGAAGTATTTACTTCAATAGATAGGAGCAGTATTAAAATCAAAAGAATTAATATAAATAAACATGTAAGTAATATTGTTTACTTTTTGAAACATTGACATTATAATAATTGTTTTTATTTATTTCAGGTTTACTACCTCTGGCTCACCTACATACCTGAAAGTAGAGGTAGCCCATAGCCTCACTAAGAAAATAGCCCCCTCTGCTAAATAAATTATCTGGAACAGTTAGAAAATGACCTGTAATACTTAATTTTTTTATTTGGTACAATAAACTGTGTAACAATTTTGAATAAATGAAAATTTCTGAGAAGCAAAAGTATTACTAATCTGGGTATATTGATTTTGTAGGTTAGAGATACACAGGAATCATAAAAGTAACAAAAACATCTTTTATAGCCACCATATTATTATGTCGACGTCCTTTTTACAATATTAAGTCCACGAACCAAGAAAAGCATAGCTAGACCATCGATTACTATAGAAGCAGAAAGTAGGGAGATGTGCAAGAGTTTTAAAAACGTAAACTGGCAATCTAATGTTAATACAATTAACAAACTTGTGTAATCTTTGAAAACGAGAATATTGGTGGAGGTGGTGGCAGTAATACCCATGGGGGTATTTTCTTGAATAGAAAATATTCAGCAATTTCTTACTGTGTAACAACTGAAAAAAGACCCATTTGTAGATGAACAATACATCTGTTTTAGTTAAAAATTACATATAACTACATATAACTAATTAAAAAAATAACTGGTATACAAATTCAAAGTGTCTGTCTCAGATAAATGATAAGATAAAAACACAAACCAACTATATCTTTTGCAGCTTGCCTGCAAAAGTATATGTCTCTGGTAATATCTTTTAGTTAGAGCTTCTTCAAACTCACATTTCTTTGTTTTTATTTTATAGTTTCTTGCCATATTTACAGCTGAAAAAATGCAAAATATATTATTAGATTGTTTAGCCTCAAATATTTTTATTACATTACAAAAATGGGCATGGGACTGGCGAAAAATATCATAATAATAAGGTAAAATTATATGCACAGCTTAAAAAATAATTTAAATCCACTCATCTCTATTTCAAGATGCACTTGCAATTATAACTTTACTTTAAAGAAGTTTCTTGTATATTATTTAAAATAAATAAACGTTTCTTCTACATTTGTTGCCTTTATTTAAAATCTCAAAATACCAAGATGTAGGCTACCAGTTAAACATTTTGGAAAAATGTGTTGCCTAACCTAGTAGTAATTGCATTAAAATGGCCGCACCCTATATTGGGCGTGTCGGACGTCTCTCTTGCACCGTATAGTTATCAAAGTATGTGGGACATGCTCATTGATTTGCGTACGTCAAAGTTAATTTAAATTAATAAAAGATAAAATATCTATATTTATTTTAAAATTTTCTTAAGTGACTGCTAAATATTAAATTAGGAAGGGGCATAGCCTCTCAAATGTTGTTCTCTTTAATGAGGTAACTTAAATTTAAATATTAGGTATAAAATTACTAAAAATGCTTTTTCTTTATTCAACTACTAATTTATACATTCGACGATTTAAACCTGTAACAATTCTTAAGAATTTCTGTAGGTATTCCTTTCCACAGAAATCTAATCATACTAAATCTCACCGCGCAAGAGTTAATTCAATTTAACAAATTGTGCCTTCATATCAAATGCAAACCAAAAACAACTAGTTTCATACTTGGTTACACAAAGATGGTTCCGTCTAGACAGAAATGGAGTAGCCAATTTACAATTCTAAATAATCCAACTAAAATGTAAACATTGATTAAAAGAGGTCGAGAGTACATGTCGATGGCGCTGTTTAATTCTGGTTTTCCTTAAAAGGACGAATGGATTAGAATTTAATTGTATATCTTATAAACGTTACAAAAGAATGAAACATAATTTTGTTTGTTTTAGATAAATTCTTATTAATTATCACAGAGTTGCCAAATTGAAAAATATTCGATTTTAGAAAAGATTTAAATTGATTTTTTTTTAAACTTTAAGAAATGCATCAGGATCTAAGGTATTACGACCGATAATAATTGATAATTGGAATAAGAACAATAAGAATGAATTATCTGGATAGTGATGGAGATAGGTGTGAATATTATGAAGTGGAAACCAATGTTTTAATTTTTTTTTTACGATAACTTTCCAAAGTACTGACATTAAGTGACAGCTTTGTCGCTTGCCGAGCAATAAAGTGACAGCTTTGTTACTCGCCTTATTTAAATTAGCCATGATACAATAATATTTCTTTTTATTAAATGACTTTTAAATTATTTGTACGAAGTAACACGTTTTTTGTTATATTATCTAAGTTAACATGAACTTTGAATATTCACTGCTTGTTTCATGATTAGCGTAGGTATAGGCAACACATACCTACACTACTTGTAGGCACTGTTTTAAAAATATGTTTAGTTTCGATTGTTTATATTACCATGATACGCTTTGATAGATGTTGCCGCAATATTAGCTTTGAATATTGCTGTTGGAGAAATTAGGGATTGGAATGAATATAGTTAGTCATGCTTGGTAATTGGTAGAATTAGCATCTCGGCGTTACTCTGTATTTTGATTATTAAAACTCGTTGTTTTTGGACTTTAATCATTTGTTTTCTTGGATATTATTCTTACATACTTACGACAAATTTTAAATTTCTTAAAAGAAGTATGATCGTAGAAAAAATCTTGTGTGCATTTTTATCAAAAAGTTCGTTCCCGCTTTCGACAGATTGCCGCGCTTCACTACGCGTCGCGCGCGCAACTTTCTGCCTCAAGGGGCAAAGTATCACTTTTCGCCCTTAATACACAAACAGCTATTACTATAGTGACGTGGTAACCAACAGTATGAATTATTAATTTTCTGAATTCAGAAATTTTTAAGGTAGAAGGCAAAGAAATTTTGGTACTGTGTACTTACTATGTAGAGAGATAAAAGACAAATTGTGTAAATAAGAACGCGATAATTATAAGGAAACTCAATTCTGTAGAGCCAGCCATGAATGAATTATGAGTGTATTTTTTGCATAAGATCTTTTACCGATCGAGATCGATAGAGTCAGTTGGTACATAATTGTTATTGTAAAACTAAAAAAATCAAACGAACTTACTATAAGTAAGTGAAGTTCAATATTGATTATACTCTGCGCTTCTTTCTTAGATGATAAGTAAATGTAGCACCACATTTCAAAAACAAAACCTATAACTTAACTGTCTATGTAGTTCCAGCATTTTGCAAGTGTGGCTATTACTTTTTTTAAAGCTTTGTTGCAACTGCGATGATCTGGGATTCAGAGGGTTGGGTTGTGAGAGATCATCTTCAAAAGGAGGCCAATGTATAATCAAGATCAAACTTCAGCTCCCTTTTTCAGATGATAAGTAAACGTAGGTGTTTAAAGACAATTGCAACTACAAGAAACGATGCCATTTTCAATAAACTTTTATGAAAATATTTACAAGAGTAACAAAAACAAACGAAAGTATAATCTAAAAACTAAACTAGATTGATATCTATAAAAGAGGTTGATTCCTGCCTTGTATACCGGTTATACAATGGTAAAATAAGAAGATTTACTTGACTAGCCTGCTATGGACCTTATATCTAAATTCAATTCACTTTACCCAACGAATTAAGCTATGAAAGGTAAAAACTGTCGTAATTTGTTTCTATCTGATGACTTGACATTGTTAGTTTTACAAAGGATTAACTCTAATTTATTAAGGCTTAAGCGTTGCATTCTATACGCAGTATATAATGCTATTATTACTAAATTTTTTGATAATTCTATAATAGGGATTTCTTTATCAGAAGGTATTCAGTACTGTTCTATCTGAATTAAGGCGTGGTTTAAAGCCCACTTGTACTAAAGCTCTAGGCTTATTGTACCCCTCTTCATTCAGTACTGTTAATGGATTACATTGAGAAGAGGTCGCTATAGGCATTGAGACATTTCCTTGCTGCATTAGCAAAAGAAGACAGACATTTTAGGTCAAAGTGTATAAACACCCTATTTCCAACATAATTAGTTCCAAGTTAAGACGTACCTTGGTAGAGAGGGTCTTAGGGTACTAACGTCTTTAAACAAACCTTTTGACCATAAAATCTACAGTAATCTCCAGTGACATAATCAAGGAAAGTGCTGACCTATAGTTATTATACGAACCGTACATGTTAAACCCTCCTGGAAACGTCTTTGCTGAAATTTAATAGATCTTAAAGATATCAGCTGTGAAGGGGTCTGTTTTTTTTTAAATACAAAACGTCCACTAAAGTTTACTATGTATTTTTTTAAAGCAGAAGCTGAAATAAAGGACAGCAAAACCTCAATAGTATTGGGAGTCCAGGCAATTTGGTGTAAACGCATATTGAACAAAATTCTGCACCGAGTCAAAAAATGTGGTATACTGTTGACATATAACTAAAGTAAGGAATCAGGGTCGAATTTAATTAGTTCTGAACTCAAAACACTCGTAAACATGTGCCACCAAGGTTTGGTAGTTCAAAAGGGTACCTCTAAGCACGCCTTAGGCATGTTCATTTATATCAAAATAGTAAAACTCGAAATTATTTATAATGTTCTGTATTACTGAAAGAAAAATAGTGGAAAACTATAAAAGTTATGATCTGACCAATCTTAGGTAAATGTATCAATGTTTTAGGCATAAGGGTAGTAAGTAATTAAAAAGGAATACATCCCTAGGAAAAAAATAGGCACACTAAAAATTTTCGTCCTCCTTACTTCAGTAAGAGACATGGTCGTTAGTGTCGAATTATATTTAATCTTTATGAAATTAAGGCTAGAGGATGGACTGAGGTCACTCTTCTTCCTGTTATTTATAAACTCTAATGATAAAATAGTTATAGTATTTTCAATATTTTGTTCACAGTATTTAAAAGATTTTTCCAATAGTATAAAATCATCTAGGTATATACTACAGATACAACCCTTTATTTCTAAGCTTGGATAACACAGTTTTGCTAAAATTATAGAAAAATAATTTTAAGTACTTTCTGCTTAAGATCTTGATAATTATAAATTAAGATTATTTTATGACCAAAGTTAGCATACATTCTGGTAATATATTCTGGTACTGTACCATAAACTGTTCTGTGTAATGAACTTATTCATATTTTTTTTATAACTAAAAATTTTTCATTTAATTTGTTTACTAAGAAAATATTGGATTTAAATTGTTTCTTACATGGTTTATAAGAGCGGATGGTCTTAACCTCAAGTAGATTATTTATTTGTAATAAGATCTACTGATGTTCAATTTAATACTGAAAAGTTCAGTAGGAATCATATTTTGTATAGATAGAGATAAAATTTAAGAAGTAACCTTTAATCTAAGACCTTATATAAACGAATCGTCTGAGATATCTCTTCAGAATCTGTCGTGTTTACTTAGATTCCCTGCTAGTACACTTGCTTTAACTTAAAATAGCGAGCTCTGGTGTGAGAATGGCTCCGTTTGGGTTGTTGACGTCTCTGGGACTTTTTCCAAGGTTTCTCTGGACGTACCCTGAGCATGAGTATTTCTGTTGTCTGGGGGAACTTTTGAAGTTTAAAGTCTTATGTGGTATCATTAACTTAGGCCTCTGCTTTAAATCTTCACCTGAATGCTTTATATCTTTAGCGAATTTGCTTCGGTCTCAACTTAGCCTTCCCTATGACTTCAATGAGGTTACTTTTAAATTATAATGTGAGAAGATTTCTTCTAGTTTCAGTATGTGCCAATGAATATCACGAGACGGGCAATATCACTGGTACTACTAGTTTTACAAATTTAAGCATTCCCTTCAACTGCTTCCTCCCAACCAAAAACTTAGGTGAGTGCCTTACCAAGTAAGGATAGACTAGAATCTAACTTGGTCTGTAAAGACTTTAACCTTATTTTAGAGCTGTATTAATATCTGCTGCTTTAGTCTCTGGGTTAAATTTAGGTGGCGACATTAAAGAGTAAATTAAGGATATATGGAAACAAGCTATTATTTGTAAAAACATCTACTCCTGAACCAAAGATGTCTATCCATGAGGCAAGATGAAACTGCTTCTCTTTGAATAACTCCATCAGTAATCCATTGCCCAACATTTTAAGTATATTTACATTTAGCACTGGCCCTTCAGTATAATTAAGAGGGTCATTTCCTTTTTGATTTCAATTTTAAAAGAAAAATTAAAGTAGAACCGCAAAATGTAGATAAAACTACTATTCACAGGTGATTGGATGTAAGTAACTAAACATAACAGTATCTTTCAATATTACCTGGACAATATACTTAGCCTTCATATAAAATGTTTCTTTATGACACTATCAAAAAACGAGTATCTTCTTTATCTTAGTGATTTAGCATGTCCGCAATAAATTTGGAACACACATTGGGTCCTATAGTCTCACTGTGTGTATATAATCGGCATTAGATTTGTTATAAACCCACACTGGGTTCATGATAAAATTAAAACTGAGTTATGGCACTATTTGCTTCCACCATATACATTTTTTCTAGGTGTTTGTCAACATAATCAAAAAACCAGTATCCCTCTTATTCAGGCCCACACTGAACCTGGCACCCGTACTAGAAAAAAGTATGTCCAGTTTACCATCGTCAGCCATATAAAGTACTTGCACTGTCTGGAATCGCATGTAAAGTGTGATTTGATAGAAAAAAGTATATCCAGTTTACCATAGAATAGAATAGAATAGAATAGAATAGAATAGAATTTATTCGTCAATAAAGTAATTTTTTTACATTTTTACAATGTTTAAAAAAGTTATCAGACTAGTCAGCTCATACATAGTACGTCCATACAAAAAACAGAAAAAACAAAAACAAAAGTTTAAAATTCTAGAACTAAGATAATAGATAATATATAATATACAAAAAACTAACACAAAAGTTAAAATTAACATTAGGTAAAATATATTTTAATTTATAAAATTAATATGCTAAAAGTTCATCAACAGAGTAAAAGGCCTTTTTTTGAAGTTGTCTATATTGCCTATAATTCTAACAGAATGGTTAAATAAGATGGCTCCTTGATAATACGGAGAGTTTTGACCCACTGGTAATCTTGAGAAAGGTGTACGAAGTTCGCCACCTCTTCAAGTAGGATAGGGGTGTATCATATTATTAATTGTTTGATGTGAAAGATTTTTTTTTAATATATAACACCAATAGATAAACAAGCATGGAAAAGTCAATATTGATAACTTGATAAAATGTTGCTGACAATGTTCCGAAGGATAGGCTCCTATCATGCATCTTATACATCTTTTTTGCAAGAGAAAGACTTTATTCATATGGGCCGAATTTCTCTAGAAAATCAAGCCATATGAAAGTACCGAATGCACTAGTCCGTAGTAGGTTAGTTTTAGTACATTCAAAGTCACAATTGGTTTAAGTTGTCTGTTGATACAGAAAATGCTACATAGCTTAGATGCAAGATTATCTATGTGGCTTGCCCATGTGAGCTTGTGATCGATTGTTAGACCTCAAAACTTGACCTCCCTTACCTGGTATAGAGATTTATGTTCAATTTTTATTAATTGACTTTCGTCGAGGCTTAAATTTTTTGATTGGAAATGCATAAATACTGTTTTATTAGAATTAAGCAATAGGCCATTATTTGAGCACCAATGTTGGAATTCATTTACGCTAATATTTGAGGCAGAAACTGTATCAGATAGATTGTTTTCAGCAATAGGTTGATTAGTGTCATCAGCATAACCAACGGTAGTTACTCTAGGTATTGGACATGAGTATTCTAAGTCGCTCATTAACAAGATGAAAAATCGTGGGGCTAAAAATGAGCCCTGGGGAACTCCTTCTGTTATTAGCCTGGGAGCGGATTTAGCATCTTCTATAGCTACAATCTGATATCTTCCCCGCAGATTGGATGCAGCATTCGTAGCAACTCGAACGCCTGTACGATATAACATTTCTAAGAGAAGATCATGATCTACAGTGTCAAATGCTCTACTAAGATCGAAATAAAGAGCTAGTAAATATTTTTTATCATTTAGGTGATTATAGATATTATTGCACAGTTCAGTTATTGCAGTTTCTGTTGAACTTTTTTGTCTAAAACCATGTTGCCAGTTGGGTATTAGTCTCCCTTCTGTTCTAAAAAGTTGGTTAATTTCATATTGTAGCTATAGTCAATGATTTTAGCGAATTGCGACTGTAGGCTAATATTTCTGTAGCTTCCAACCTCGTTTATGGGTATTGATTTATGATATTTTCAGTAAATTCGAATAGATGCCCAAACAAAAAGACTTATTAATTTTGTGTGAAAGTGGATATTATATAATGTCACTTACTGCTTTTAGAGCTTTCCTGTGAACTCCATCATTCCCTGGTGTTTTTTTAGTCGTTTTAGATATAATTTCCTCTATCTCATAAGGTGTGGTTGGAGTAAGAAAGAAAGTAAAAATTAAATGAGGATGTAGATTCAACACATGTGTGACTGGTTTCTGTGCTTTATTATCCAGAAAAAATCATTCAGTGATAACATAATATATTTTTGTCAGTGACAACTTTTTTATCAATTAAAATTTTTGGAGTATGGTTTCTGTTATTATTAGTATTATTTTTGTTTCATTATTAATTTTCCAGCTTTCTTTACTGACATTTTTGGAGTTTTTGATTCTATTGTTGTTATATTCTAATTTTTGCCTCTTTACTATATTTTTATATATTATTTTTAAGTCTTTATATCTGTTTTTAATAATTTCATTGTTAGTAGATAAATCACAAAGGGTTTAATGGAGTTAATTTCTATGTTAATCTATGGCTTTGTTTTTGTTCTAGTTTTTATTTTTATCATTGGAAAAGCATTTAAACAGTGAAAATTAAAAATAGAATATAAATCATTAAAAGCATTGTTAATATCAGTGATTGGATTGTAAATTTTTTTCTTAAGATTCAAGCAGTAGCAGATCTCTGAATGTATTTAAGTTTGCATCAGAATAAACCCGTCCTTACATCTGTTTGGTGCTTGCCTTTGCAATATCTATTTTGAACTCACACATTTGAAATGTATGATCTGAAAGATGTGTTTTGCTCACAACAGTAGAAACAGGAGTCATATTTGAGAATATAGCATTCATGCTGTTATTTATACGTGTAGGTTTGTCAATGTAATTATGCATGTCAAATTCTTTAAATATGTTCATTATTTTTTTCTTCCGCCATATAAAGAGAAATGATACCGAGTTATAGAACTACCTGGAATCCCATGTAAAATATTGTGATTCGAAAAAAAGTATGTCCAGTTTACCATCATCTGCCATATAAAATGTTGCTAGATGTGCTTTATATGTATCTGTAATGTTTTAAGAGTGGGTTAACTCACGATACTTAAGCGTAAAGAATATGCTTGATGGTCTCATCATCTTGTTAGCACCCCCTGCAGAGTTCGGTTTCTAACAGCCCCATGATAATGGAGATGCTTCCGTAGTTGGCAATGTCCAATCAGAACGCCTGTGATCAGGGGCGGATTCTATCTAGTCATAGTCAGGTATTTATTTGCTGTAGTTTTGTCAGGATAACTTAAAAGCTCCCTGTAAACTCTGTAGGTCTGTAACCACCGATGTTGTCATTCTAATAAAAGAACCAGGTCCAAAAAGTATTTGGTTGACTGCCTTCTGGGCAAGTAAATCAGCAAAACGGTTTCCTTTAGATGTGGTATAAACTTTGATCCATTTTAAGTCGGCACAAACTTCTAGTACATTCTAGTACTAACCCTGAATAAATTCGTGGTCTGTCTAGTCCTAATCTGCTATCTGTATAGATGAGCATGTTTTGTTGCTAAGTGGTTTGCAAATTTAGGAAATTGGATAGCGAATGCCGATTTCACTATATTAAGGTGGTTTTAAAATTTTAAATTTTCTACTTTTAATATTATCAAAATGAACCAAACGGCGTGTTAAAATTCAGCTCCGCACTGGCACTGTTGAGATTAAATGTGTTTACAAAATCAAAACTTAATTTGAATGTTTATTTATGGACTACATAAATTATATCTCAAACAATTATTCCGAGAAGATTATACCGTTCATTTTTTGTTCTATCTCTCTCTTTCACTCTTTTCATCTCATCCACATTTAATTAAAATATTTTCTGTATTGGCGATTGGCGAACTGGGTTATTGTTCAAATTATGAGGAGCACATAAATCAGTAAATTAGTTCATGAATTGACTATGGTTATTTTGCCGCGTTAGGAAAGTTATGGGTTTTTTATAGGTAAGTTCAAGGACCTAGCATAAAAATGTATCCCCAATATTTTGGAGACTTGAATACCAGATTGATATCGTATAAATAATCAAGAAGACAGTTAAATGGTTTTGGCGCATTTTTACAATAAACTAAATTTAAATGTTAGGAAATGCACTCCGGAAAACTACTAAAGGGATTATTTTGTTTTTTTTTTTATTTTAATCCACATATTTCTAGCCTAGACGTATACGCAGCATGCGACATGCTACTTGTTTAACGGCGGCCATTTTGATATGGTTTTTAGTACGTATGTGACCAAAAATACATCAAGACCAAAAATATCAGTATGCTAGTATATCGACCGATTTCGCAATTTCCGCGCATTACAACGTGGCATAAAGCAAACAGTATTTGATTGTCGTTTGAATAAGAATTATTTTTTAATACAGTTTTATTTTTAACTATAAAGATATAATGATACGAAATAATGATACATGTTTATTTTTTTTTAATTTTAAATGACAGTTAAAAGTATTTTGCTTGTATTCTGTTTATTTTTAAAATACCTATATGAAGAGTAAAATGTTTTGATTTTGTGTTTCCCATTTTTGGATATTTTCAAAGGATTTACATTTAAATAATTTAAAGTTTGGTGATTTCTTTAGCAATTTTAACAATTAAAAATCTGTAAATATCTTATTGTGATTTAGCTATTTGTAAAAATTATAGCAAAATTACCAAGGGAATGGATAATAAATATTTTAGATTTTCAAAGAATTATGATCTGGCTATGCAGTGAATTGTAGTATGTCTCGAGAAGAGACAATAAATATAAAAAAATATGGTTATTAAAAGCTTTTATTTGAATAATAAAAAACTTGATTCACATTTATTAATATATTTAATGTCAATGGTCATGTAAAATGCTGATTCGGTAGCTTAAACATAAATATCATGTACATATATTATAAGTAGATGTTTTTTGCAGCTCATGTACACTTCGTTTCGTTTCTTCTGTTTCGAAGTGGCTCTGCAGCAGAGATAGTTGGGATTCCTTAAATTTGAATCCTGATTCTGTGCGTACGCTAAGTATTCCAAAATTAATCGCAGTAATCCAGAAAAGGTAATGTGAAGAACGTAATCTGCAATCAGCTAAAAGAAGACAGCGAGATGTATCAATTGAAGTTTTAAAATCAATTGAAGCAGCCAGTCGTTCTGAACAAGACGTAATCTACACTGAGCTTCTTCCCGAAGAGCCCCAAAAAACTGGTACATGAATCATGACATCAGTATTTCAATTTTTTCGAAAAAATTCTCCTTTAAAATATTCTAAGATATAATCGCTAACAGCCCTTAATCAGACACCTTGTGCAATGGTTTTATTCCAATTTTTTTCTTTTAAATTGAATTTAATTGTTTGACGTTTTTTGTTATCAACTTATGTAAGATACATTTCTTTAAAACAAAGTATCTTTGCTCATTGTACTTTATCACATATCTCATTTTTGTTTCTGTTGCAGTAATAAATAAACTAAATGTTCATAAAATTTATGCAATATTTTTTTTTATATAATTACTTTTCTACTTTCACTTCATAAAAACCACAACCTTTAACAAGAAGAAAAAATGTTACAATTTTCTATTATCAAAAACATCTGGTTACTTGTATGTATCTATGTAGATGCGTTGCATTTTTTATGCCTCGTGACGTCATATCATGTGACAAGAATAGAGCTAATATGCGCAGGAACTTACCGGTATTTGTGTGTCGTTGTCAAGACGAAAGTTTGATTACATAACTCTTAAAAATATCTTAAATTTTTGACAATTAGGCATTCCAACTACCTTTCAAACAGTAGTTGCCGGTAGGAAGCCCTCATATATCTAAGAGGTTGCGACATAACTTCCATCTTGAGTGCTTTTTTTTAAATTGTAGTCGCCAAACCTGCCAATTAAAAAAAATGTATAAGCAGTTTTTTTTTAATATTATTTTTAATTTGTCCGATATGAAATATTTAAATTAAATCTATTTTTCATGATTTCACGTAGATAGAATACATGGTATATCGCAACTCCTTAGGTATTCGCTCCGTGCGAAGTCATGGAAAGGGAAGCAAAAGCGATACTAGCGCTAGCTGCGGATAATTCGTGCATTTTAGGGGGATATTTTGTAATTTTGGCATATCAAATACACGTAGACATTTTACTTTTTTTCAAAAAAGTAGGTAAAAACAACACAATAAGCAACCGGAGTTGCTGTGTTGAAAATTGTACAAATACTAGCAAAAAAGACAGTGAAACTTATATAACAAATTTCACTAACAAAGTGGAAATTAAATCAAAAAAATTAAATGATGACAATCAAGTATTCTGTGGAATAGACACTTCGTGAAACCATGTTAAAATTGCATTTTATGCCCGGTGAATGACATTTTACAGGTGTTTCAACTCTTTTTAAAATATTGCACCAATAACAGCATAGTATGTAAAAAATCCACTATATGTCGGTAGAAGATGAAGTACCTCAAATGAAAACAAATTGATTGCGAACTGTCAGAAAAATTCAGTTAATTTTATCTTAATCGAGTAAAAAATACGTCTATATCCAATTTTTTTTAAATAATGGTAATTTATTAATGTCTACTAATAATATTCTATATTACAAACGATATGGAAAGTGAAAATGAGAAGAAAAAAAACGATACCCCATAGCACCCATATATTTCATCAAAACAAAGTGAGAACATTACCAAAGAATACCTACCCAAGAAGCGAAACTGAATGAGTTTTCGTATGTACCAAAGCAAGGGAACTTAATACACTGGGAAACGTATAAAACTTAATCAGTTTTTGTCGTTTGGTTCATAAGAATTAAACACATACTAAAGTAACAATGACAGAAAAATCTTAACATGTTCATTATGTCAAATATATTATTTAAATAACGAAATAAGTACTGTAGGAAACAGTCACTACACAATAGCGCAAGTTAATAACGGTCATTCTGCAAATAAAGAATGTTGAGAACAATTATGGAACAGTGGTGCAGGAACATTCACTGTCTATCAATCCCAAGAAGACAGAAATAATCCTTTTCACAAGGAAATGATGAAAATGGAATTAAAACCTACAGATCTCCTAAACACAAAACAAAACTTTGCAACAGAGGTGAAGTATCTAGGTAACACCTTTGACAACAAGTTAACATGGAACTCACAATTAGAAAACAGAGTCAAAAGAGCATACATTACTTATGAACAATGCCACCATACCGTGGGGCGCACCTGGGGTTTCTTTCCCAGAGTCGTCACATGGACTTACATGGTCATCATACGACCTATGCTTACATACGGTGCAGTTGTCTGATGGGTACCGAAAATCCAAAAATAGACAGCTATCCGCAAAATAGAAGAAATTCGAATAACAGTATGTCTTAACATAACAGGAACTATGAAAACCACACCAACCAGAGCCCCGTGATATTTACATCAAGGAGACTGCTCTGATGACAATGACACACCTCTGCACCGTTGGAATAGAATCTGACCTACGATCTGGTGAGGCGAGTGAGGAGTCGTTTTTGGCAAAAGGCGCTCGATACGCTTCAACTGCTTCAAGCGAACATGAACCTTATCTCACCGAGTTATAACTTCCATAAGCCATATGAAGTTATAACAAAACAAATAGAAGAGCTGAAAGTGGCAGGTACGATACATATCTACACAGACCGTTCTAAAACAAAACAATGGCCAGGGTGTGGAATACACTCCAATTCCATAAACTTCGCAATAGTGCCAATGTAGTTCACGGAGCTCACGGAGGTTCTCATAGCAGCAAAAGAAATGTCTGGTAGGAACATACTCATCCATACAGATAGCAGAAAAGCACTACTTACCCTGAACAGATTACGAATTTACTCAGGGTTAGTACTAGAATGTCACGAAGCTTTGGCAAGGGTATCCATCTAATATGGAGCAAAGGTGACGCCACAACGAAAGGTAGCCTTATTGCTGATTCATTAACCAATATGGCGGCCAACCAAATACTTTTTGGACCTGGCCCTTCTATTGGACTGACAACATCGGCAGTGACAGACCTAAATAAAGAATATTCTCTTGTGAAATTGAAGGAAAGATGGGATGAAACAAGAATCTGCTGAGTTACCACGGAGATTTTAAGTTATCCTGACAACATTACAAACAAATACTTGACTATGATTAGACAGAATCTGCGTCTTATCACAGGCATTTTGACTAGTCATTGCCAAGTACGGAAGCATCTCCATATCATGGGACTGACAGAATTCGCACCCTGCAGGGGGTGCAAACAAAAAGATGAAACCATTGAACATATCCTCTACGATTGCCAGTCGCTCTCATTTAAAAGGGCGTTAAAGTTAATTAACATTTAAAATGTATAAAATTAGTCGTTGAATAGTCCGGCCACGAGACAACTCTTATAATAAAATTAATATAAAATAACTTTGAGAATTGATATTTAGATGATTTAGGGTGATATTAAGTTTTGATATTTAAGTTTTTAGTTTTATTTTTATATATGGCGAATTATAAATAATTTCAAGCATATGCCAAATGGCTTGTGTGAGAAAATTGTGAATATTTATAGCTTTTCTTGTCAGCATTTTGTTAAACAAATTATGTATAAATAATATGAAAACCATGTCCAACACTTAAGCCTTTTTATATATAGTTTTAAAATCACTTTTTCCTGAGCATATGCCAAAAGGCTTGTGTGGGAAAATGGTGGAAATTTATAAACTGTTTTTGTCAGTTTTTTGTTAAATAAATTATATATAATTAATATGATGACCATGTCCGACACTCGAGCCTTTTGTTACATAGTCTTAGAATAACTTTTTCTAAGCATATGTCAAACAGCTAGCGTGGGAAAATGGTGGTATTTTCCATACAATTTTCCTGCCACTTTCCGACGCAAGCCTTCGTTTCGTCCACATCCGATACTCATGCCACTTTTATTATTACGTCTAACACTTTAATAACATTACATGGTTAAAAAGGCTTGCATAAAAAAATAACTCAAAAATAAAAAAAAAATTGCGGTAATTTTTCCAACTCCAAAATGCATTTATTCATTTGCGCCATTCAAGCCAATATGATTTTCGGGCTAGTGACAATGTATGTATTCATACTTTCGATGGGCTTGTTTAGAAAAATAAGTTAAAATATCGATTTTTCTTTACAAGATTACACCCTTATTTCAACCCTTTAGCCACTTGCAACATTAAAGCCTTTGGTTTTCCGAAGCCTAATTCTATTAATTAATCATATAGTGAAAACGGCTTGCGTGTAAAAATGAGCAAAAAACACCTTTTATATCTGTTGAGGAAAATCGAATTTTCCATATGTTATCCCCAGGGGCCATTCGTAAATTGCCTTTTATTCTACTCAAAATCGATGTACTTTTCAACGCTCTTCGAGGCTTGTATGCGAAAATGGGGCACCCTTAACCAGTCACTATCTGACGGTCTATAACATTCGTTATTTTTATACAATGCCGCTACATAACGTTTTCTCAAACAGTGAAATGACCGATATGATATCAGTTTACGCCCAACAAGGTTTTAGTGCACGCACTTAAGCAAGAAGTTAGATAGATTTGTATCCTAATCGTAGACAGCCCATCCGAAAATTGTTTTTATGTCTATTCAGCAGATTAAGAGAAACCGGAAGTTTTCGCCCAAAAAGAGTCAATGTACGACCTATGATTCGAGACTTACAGCAGGAGCAAGAAGTATTAAATCTTGTTGAAGATGACCCAGCAACAAGTATCCGTCATATATCTGCCAATGTTGGTTTATGTCAGGGTACTGTATCTACCATTTTACATAAACAACAATTATACCCGTACCATTTAACTCAGGTCCAAAATCCACTGCCAGATGATCTTTTAGCGAGAACAAATTTTAATCAGTTTGTCTTAAATAAAAATAGACAAGATCCATTTTTTGTAAATAAAATTCAATTCATTGATGAGGCGACTACAAAAATGCTCACACATGGGCTGTAGAAAATCCAAACAGTACGAGAGTGCGGTACATTTCCTCGAGTACAACTTATTTGATCTGCTAGATGATGTTCCTTTAAATATTAGAGTTGATATGTGGTATTTAAAAGATGGAGTGGCTGCTCATTATTCTATAGCAGTACGAAATCATCTAAATAACGTATTCCCCCATCGATATATTGGACGAGGAAGTAAACATCCATGGCCTGCACGTAGTCGAGATTTAATACTCTAGTTTATTGTGGCCCTACTGTTATTACCAGAAATGAATTATGGCAAAAAATAGAAATAGTGGCTAATTTTATCCGACAAGACCATTCATTCTTCGCAATTAGAAGAAATTGCTTGAAAATATGTAGAAAATGCATTGAAGTAAAAGGCGGATATTTTGAACAAATCATTTGATAAATAAATATGAAAATTCGAAAACAAATTGCGAATTATTAAGATCATCATCGGACCCCAAATGTGAAAACAAATATTTGTAGATTTAAAAAAAACCTGTTATTGGCGGGAGTCATCACATCATCACGTTTACCGGACGTGTGCCCTTACCGTGAAGCTGTCAAGACATTGACTGTCAAGATTCCTAACGGAAATTTTAGATGGTAGTTCTAGCCAGACAACGTACAGGTTTCTTCTCAAATCCACAAATACCTTTAATGCAGCCTCATATTTCAGATAATTCAGACCTTTTGGATTTCGATTTACGAACTACGAAAATCCACAATTTTCAAATAATTTGAAATGAATTTTTTAATTTATTTTTAAATATTTTTTATCATTTATGTTGTCATATTTTTGCTTGTTTCAGTATCTACCAAATATTTAATAAGGTTCTAAATTAATTTGTTATAATTTATGTATTATCTTTAGATTTAACATTATTTAATTGAGAAATTTTGGAGTAATCCATGCATTTGCAGTACTAATTTTACATTAAGTTTTCCTTCAAATGATGCGTTTAGGCGGCATGCAACAAGTATACCTTTTTTGAATCAAATTGAATGCCTTTTCAAAATAATAAATTATTTTTATTTTCTCCGCCCTGTAACTTCTGAAGCAACAAAATTCTACCAGGGTAAATTGGCTTAAATAAACTTATTTTTGTCCACACTAACCACATCTAAAGTTTGGCCCATTCTTTAATAAACACCCTGTAGATATATCTTGTTCTGTTCTATTACTCGTAGATTCAGTATCAAGGTATTATTGAACATGTCTTGTTTTGACCGATTTTCAGAAACTCATTTTATATTTGCACATATTTAGACGATTTTAATATCACGAATGGATAAAATCCAGGACATTTTTGTTAAACGCATTTTGTGTAAAAAATGGAAATATCTAAGTTTAAATGACCGCTCCTTAAATCCATTCTCCGTATTTCAAAATATAATAATAAGATTGCTCCGAAATTCTTTAAAAATTACTTTAAAGCCGATGATTTTGTGAATACTGTATGAACAGTTGCAGTAAAAACATTTAATGAAATAGCTTTTCATTTGCCGAATTAACCGTATTTACGTAATTGCTGCAAAGCCATTGTTCAATCCCTCGTTCGTTATATTAGGTCGTTAATGCTCTATACACAACTTTTGGCTGCATTGTCATTTATACTGTGCATGTTCCAAATTACAAATGGTGAAATTAGATATTGGTCATTGGGCGCTCGGGACGACCTACATTTCCAAAATTTTCCATGCAGATCTCCCAGTTGTGTTCGTCTAAATTTGAAATCCGGCTTATTGGACCAGAGTCTATTTCGAATTTACATAAAATGGGATTTAGGACATGTTCCAATCCAAAGTGGAAGATTTTCCAATAATCATTTCAGATAACACTAATGGGAATTGAATTTGCAAATATGTACAGGATAAAATTATTTTATACCTAATTTTACTGTTTACTTTTTTATTTTTTGAAATTACGATTAAGAATAATTTTATATCAAATAATAAATTCGTCATCCAATTTATAAAGAAAATGACAAGGTGAAGTTTAAAGTTTAATTTTTAAACAATTATTATTCTTTGGAGTGGCCAGATAGGTAGCTACTTAACATCTGACTCCTCTTGGTTTTAGAATTTTCTAACGTCTAAAGGAAACAAAAAATCACCCGGAATAGATAATGTACAAACACAATTATTAAAAGAGAATTTAGAAATATTTACCCCACTCTTAACTCATTAAGTTAATAAAATATTACTATAAGGAAAATTTCCCATTGAACTAAAAAGATCGTTAGTGATACCAATATTTAAAAAGGGAAATAAGACAATGGTAACAAACTACAGACCAATATCATCACTTTTGCAAAAGTTGTAGAGAAAGCACTAAATTTAAGATTACAAGAATACCTTAATAAATATAAAATAATTTCTACAAAACAATTTGAATTTCGAGAGGGATTTTATACAACTGATGCAATTCTAGAGTTGACCAAAAGGGTTTATTAGTCGGTGGACAGTAATAAACCAAACCTAACTATTTTCCTAGACTTAGCCAAGGCTTTCGATACTGTATTATCACAAACAGTTATTGCTGGCCTTGGAAGATGCAGGAATACGGGAAACGGCATTAAAACTTTTTGAAGACTACCTTAATAATCGATATCAACAAGTTTAAGTAAAAGATGAGTTTAGCGAAAGCAAACTGATTAAAATTGGTGTACCGCAATGGACAGTCTTTGGTCCTTTACGATTTTCAATACATGTAAATGACTTCTATATTCAAAAGACAACTAAGCTTTGCTGATGATACGGCTATTTTTTACGAAGCAGATACCTAGGAAGAATTAAAATATAAAACAGAAAATGACTTAAAAAAAAATAAAAATTGGTGCACTCATAAAAAGCTTATTATAAACTACAGTAAATCATTTTTTTTGCCTTTTGCAAGCTATAGTAACAGCTTACCAGATTATAATAAAATTAGTATCAATTAAAACAATCAGGAAATTACCTTACAAAAACAAAATAAAATTAAATACTTAGGTTATTTATTGTTTCAGCCTTTACTTGATGAAAATCCATTTGATCTTGAAAGAGTAAAACCAAATTTGGTAGATTTTCACACTTTTATTTTAAAAATATAAAAATTTTTAAAAAACACTAACATCATGTGTTTCTGACTATCTGGCTTTGAAATACCCGTTTCAAATGCTGCTGGCCATATCTTGTCTCCAAAGCTTGGACGAGAGATGAATAACTGGGTTCTTCTTAAAAAAGTAATTGCAACACGGTTGCTGCTTGACCTCGCAGCGACACTGTCAGTGCAGCCGCCATCTTCGTTTCAGCCCAGCCATTGGCTCCAGCTGCAGCTTAAAATTGCAGGCGATACGTTTCCCATGTTGTCTGACCGTCAAACGTGGATGGCTTAATGATCTTGCTAGTATGGATTTTTGAAATTGGGTGTTAAATATGGCTTGGTTCGATTACAGATGAGAATGAGGTAGTGTTTTCAGCTTCTCTGTTGCTTATCAAAGCTAGGCTAAGAATTCTTCTTTCTAACTTAACTAGTTCAGTTCTAATTTACCTTTCGAACTCAACTCTAGCCTTTTTCTGTTGTTTTAAATTATCTCGTTGTTGTTCTAAATTAGTTTTTAAATGCTCTTGCTGCTGTTCTAAATTAGTTTTTAAATGCTCTTGTTGTTGCTCTAAAAGATCTACTCTAATTTTGGGCTGACCAATCTCTTGCTTAAAGGTTTCCTGGATGTTTAGCAAAGCATTCCTAATTTCTACCTGAGCTGTTCTTTGCCTCTCTTCCTTCTCTTTTCGTCCTTCCGGCGTCTTTTCTTCTCCTCTTCTCGCCGTTCTTTTTATTCCTCTTTTTCCTTCCTACGCCTTTCCTTTTCCACTTCTCGCCGTTATTTTTCCTCCTCTATTTCCTTTCTACGCCTTTTATTTTCCTCTTCTCGCCTTACTCTCTTCTCTTCCATCTTCAAAAACCATGCTGGTGGGCCTGAAGTGTCCATGCCTGCTTCTTACTCAATTCAACAATAACTGATAACATTCACATGTAACATCTATCATAAAACTGCCCACTGACGTCAGGTCGTCGACTTATATAGCTTACCTTCGCCTTCTAGAACAATCCGAAGGAATGACATTTCGAGACATTTCTGAAATATCCCATCTTCTTCATTTACTCGTATCTTTACTTATGACGACCGCAGCACGCTGCAGGGTGCTGCGTAACATTATTTTATGTAATTTTTAACATTTTATTTATTTTTTAATATTTTATGTATTCATTAACATTTTATATATATTTTTTAACATTTTACTAAAAAAAATGTTATTTTTATATAGTCATAACCCAGGAACGGTTTCTCCATTGGTTCATTTGTGCAGTGAACACCCTGTTAAATTTCACAAATACACATTATTTTAATATTACATAAAAAACAAAAATACATAAATTCAATGTTAATATTTTTATTTTCAAACGTGTATATTTTTTGGTACATCATTGTTTTCTGGCTGATCGCGTCTCTGTGGCAGAGTATACCTAAGTATACTGTGTCTGTGGCGCATTATGATGAGTGAGCCTAACACGAGTGAGACGATATGGCAAATGCATATAGCTAAAAAAAAAAGAAAACACGCCAACAGATCCTTCAAACTGTCAAAGAACACATTAATTGGCGCGGCGCTCACAAACAAGGTTGTCAAACCAGTGCTGCCAGTCTAGTACAATTCACAATTGTAATAATTTAGAAGAGATGTGTGGCAATTTAATGATTATTCCCGAAAAACTTCTTTAAGACAAGGTAAATAAAACTTTTTAAGATTATGTTGTTTTATTGACCTATAATAAAGTTTTACGACTGTAATTTGTTTTTTTTTCAGCGCCTAAGACCATCCAAAGACTACTTCAAAATGGTCTATTTTGTACTCAATTGTAGATACTATGTTATTTATCTATGTTATATATGTTAATTATTAATCGGGTTGTCCTAAAATCTTTTATTTTAATTACATTTTTTTATTGCCTTTTTTGTATAATTTAGTATTTTAAAAAATATTAGATGTATTGGTAATTTGGATCATGCAGGTATAAATAAAAATAGGGCTGTTGGTAAATTAGTTTACAGTTGGTAATAAAGTATGTCTCGAAAAGAGCAATAAGTATTAAACATAAATTTTGATTTTGATTAGGTACTTAACAAGTCACATCCCACATATTTACATGCTCTGGGCAATCAAACCTATAAGTACATATCAAAACATTAATATACTATCTACAATTAAACAATGATTTGAAAATACAGATGAAGCCAATTTAAATATTTAGACAAAATTACTATTATTCTATTATTTATTAAAACACATTATTTTTTAGTAAGCATGTACATGCAAAAGTCTGTCATGAGGATAGGACAGTAGCGAGAGCAAGAATACTTTGGAATGTGCTGTGAAATACACTTAGAGAATTAAGTGTGATAACATTTTACGATGTGCATCTCACTATTTTATTTCACAGATTTCTGTAAATGTTCAATTATGTGCTGCTATTTCAAACTTTTAGTGTCCTTTGATAAAAGAAGTTGATTATTGTTGACCTCTTTAAACTGTTATTTTACCTTATACATTTTTTTTTCTACTCTTCATACATTATTCTGTGAAGAGTATTATAGGTTTACATTGTCCGTCTGTCCGATGTCATGTTTTGTATCTGCATGATAATTCAAAAATAAGAAATGATATCAACTTAAAAATTTTAAGCAAAAATAAAGCTCTAAAGGAGGAAAAAGCCTATTGATTTTTAACAAATCTGATTAAAAATAGGGGGTTAAGATGGGTTGAAATTAAAAAAAAAATTCTAAATTAAAAACGAAAAGCGATATAAACATGAAATTTTAAGTAAAAAATGAAGCTTTATAAGAAGATAAAGCCTATTGACACTGAAAAAAATATATGAATTTATTGAGGAGTTAAGGGGGCTTAAAATATTAAAAAAAAAATCCTAACTGAAAAACGAAAAATGATATCAACTCAAGGAGAAGAAGCCCTTTAATTATATAAAAAAAATCTGATTAAATATGGGGGATTTAATGGGGGTTGAAATTAAAAATGAAAAGCGATATCAACATGAATTTTTTAATAAAAATCTTGCCCTATAAGGAGATGAGGCCTATTGATTGTGAAAACAATCTGGTAAAAAGTGGATAGTTAAGGGGGTCTGTTAAACTGCGAAGAGTATTATTTAGAATTCCTGGCATTATATATCTTTATTCTAGTTTGTATCTGTGTAATAGTATGTATTGTGATGGAGATGATCTTATAAAATATACATTTAAAACATTTTAGTTCTTATTTTGTTTGCCTATAAATGGTATTTAAATAATACATTTTTTATTTGACATCTGTGACAAATTATTAATAGTTGTAGTGCTTAAATAATTAAAAAAACAGCGATATTGACTCTTGTACAAATTTTTGAACCGAACTTACAAATTATAAAATTATTGGAAAAAGTGAACACCCATTTTAAATTACCACGAGCCGTCACTAAAAGAACCTAATTAGTTCATAATAATTTTTGTAATTATTTAAGTCACATTATATTCTATTATATATATTTTTAAAATCTTTTTATTCAATACATTAACATTAATGCACTATATATTTAAATTAATTTAATTTTTTACAGTCTGAAGAAAACTTTTTGAAGTAATTTTTCTCATTTTGCCTCTTCCAATCGCCTCGAAATCTTTTTCCGCCATTTTAAGACAAAAATCGTCTTTTATTCACACTTAACTTATTCACCAATATTCAAAATTCTTGTACAATTTTGAGTTTTCATCTTGGATAATTTAAAATTGTTGTCGTTGAACTTCTAATCAAAAATTATAATATCTCCTTAGAGATTATCTAGTTTTTGCTTTTCCACTTAATTTTATTGCTCAAATAAAGTTTAAATGAGATCAACTATCCTGATTATTTGGATATTTTGAAAGTGTTGCCATTGAGTTTCAAATTAAAAATCCAAAATCTCTTTCTTACATTTGAGGAGCTTTGGAACTTTAGCTGTCCGAGCAAAACTAAATAAATCTTTGTAAAATGTATGGTCGAAATTGATGTTTTTGTGCATAAACGAATAAATCCACTATTAAAAGGGTGTAAACAATACATCGGTATTCGCTGTAGTTTAAAAGCAGTTTGTAAGAGATATTTCCTTATTTTTTTTTGTTTTTCCTTTTATATTAGTGCGCGTGGTTGTAAATTGTAATTTAAGTAAAACTGAAGAAATCAATTTTTTGTCAAATTTTTAACAAAAATCGTTTTTCAAAATGATTATTGCAAAGGATGTATTATGAATGACGTCTCCAAAACTAACGAAAAAACTAGTATTTTTTGTGCAATTGAAAAATCGTGTTTTCCCAAAAACCGTTTATATTGGATTTATTCGGTTTTGCTCCATAGCCCCCCATTTTAGCGATTATGTAGTTTTTGGTTTCTTAATGGTGGCTTAAAATAAAGCTTAATGATATTAACTATTATCTTTATATATTTTTTTACATAAATAAGATTCACTGAATCACAAGAATGAAAAAAATTGCCAAAAATGCACTTTTTCAAACCATTTCTGGGAAGAATAATTACAACATGCCGTTGGGCTACTGCATTGATATGGGGCAAATTTACATAAGGAGGGATCATTTTTCAGGAGATTTGCGAATTTATCAGCGGTGACACGTTTTCCAACGGTTTTACGATCCTGAAATTTCAGAATCGCTGAAGTTCGGTTCCTGTGAATAATGAACCAATAATTCTTTTCTTTCCGTTTTTTGAGGTGACGATTTATCATTGTTGATGTCTTAATTTTTTGTGCTAAGTTAATTTCAGGTTTGAGCACTGAAGTGTTTTTTCTACTACAATAAAACAAAACTACACTTTCCTAATATTGATTAAGAAATAAGTGAGGTACATTTGCTTTTGTTAATAATTATTCTGATAACACAAAGTAATGCTTTTCATATAACTTTCTTATCTGCTAACACAAAGTAGTCATTACCTAATTATTTAAAAAAAAAATATGCTATGTCTTACATTAAATAATCATCTAAAAGAGAGCTGTAATTTTAATATTATCAATTATATAAAAAGTATTGTTTCGTACTCATTAGTAGTGAATACAATATACTGAGATCAATTTAAAATAATTTTTAAAAATTTTTCAAATTCAAACTCATATAGGGTGATTTAATAATTGTCTTATAAACATGTAAATTCCTAGATTTGTGTTTCTTTTAAATCCTGTTTTTTTTTTATTAATATCTAATTAATTTTATGTTATAGAAGTAAAAGTCATTATTTTATCATAATTTAAAAAAATAAAAATAGCACAAAACTATAAAATATAGTATACTAGAACCTAGACATTCATCATCTTCAGAAGCATCTGTAAAAAAAGTAAAGTGCGTCTACATTAATTTAAACCAAGGGGTAAACCACTTTTGTACACATTGTGTCCCAAATAGTACAGAAATAGTATATAAACAGCACACATAGTACGCAAATAGTGCATAAATTATACAAAGGTACAGATTTAAATCAGGTTGATGTAACTATGACAGCTGTAATTATTGTATTTCAATTTAATTATATTATTTTATATTAATGTCTGGACTATAAATATATACCTAATATATTAGCAATAGTTCCCGTAAAGACGACAAATAAAAATTCTGTTTCTAAATAGTTGTTTCAATGATAACTGATAACATGGGGCAGTGAAAAAAAATGATAAAAATATTTAAAGTAAACTAAATATTCTTTAGAAAAACCTACGTAAAATTTAATAGTGAAGTTAGTTATTAAAATAAAACAAACAGTAATTCAGCCACAAACTTTGTCAGAAAAAATAGTGCATTATTTTATTCCTATAAATCAACCAGAACCGATGTCTTGGGAAGGTCCTGGTTACATTCGACTTAAAAGACACACGAATTTCAAAAAAAATTTTGTACTATTAGAAAGTAAAGAAGTTATATATCATGACAATTAAAAAAATTTTGGAGATTATCCACGATTAAGCGAGAAATTTAATATTAAAAATCTCAAAAATTGCACATTTTTCATCAAATATTTTGACTTATGTGTACAGGGTTGCCAAGTATTTTAATATGTAAAAAGATATAATTAATTTGTAAACTCGTAAATTATTATACTTTTATGATTTGTTTATTTAAATAAAAATAATAGAATTTTGTGATAAAATACCAGAATCTGTATCAAACATCGCTCCCCGACCCCTAACACAGATCAAAGAATAATATCTGTTCATATCAGCTCATACAATTGTTTATAAAATTAAACAGGAATCCTTTGTAAGTTTTTATAACTTACTGACATTTCACATGACATTTTTGAGTAATTTCTAAAAATACAATGTTACAAAATCATTTTATTTGACTCATTCAACATAAAATTTCACTCTAAATTCTCTCCTACCTGGTCATACTGTTAATACCCAGACTACTTAGTTTTAATAATAGTAGTAATAAATTAATCTTGGCAACCCCGCTCATTATCCAGAAAAGAAATGTCAAATATTAAAATTTTCAAGTTTTAGGTTAAATTTAATAAAAGACTCGTTTTCTTATTTTCAAAAAGCATTTAATTAAAATATATAATTGATATATACTTTTTTTTCCTATTTCCAAACCTAAGGTGAGTTAAAATCATACTTTTCATCATTTAAATCAAAAAAATTAAGTAAAACTGGTCAAACAGTGTGTCCCTAAAGTCGAACGTAACCAAGGTCCTCTTGGGAATAATTGGAAATTTTTTAAACAAAAATTTAGGCTGTATATAAAAGCAATTGAATCTGAGAAAAAAAATAAGGAATACAAGTCATCCTTGCTTCTAGCTAGTGTTGTGTTGGTGACAGAGTCCTTAAAGTGTATAATAATTTTTAATACACAGAAGATGAAACGAACATGGATTATAATGTGACAATAAAAAAATTTTTATGACTAATCCGGAAAAAACGTTACCTCCAAGCGTCACATTTTTCTAACCAGAGACAAGGTAGAAAATGAAACGATTGACAATTATATAACAGACCTCAGCGATTTAAGTACTTCTTGTGAATTTGGTGATCTGATAGACAGTTTAATAAAAAGTAAGTTAATTTTAGGTCTAAAATCGGATCCTGAATTAAAATATAAATTAATTAGAACTAAAAAATTGGCTTTAAACAAAGCAATTGGCATCTGTAGAACTTCTGAAAAAACCAAGGAGCAAATTGAAAAAATTACTAGTTCAAATCATCTTACAGTATATAAAGAAATTGACCGTATAAAAAACATGCTACTCAGAGCAGTAAACAACATTCAAATTTAAAAAATTTTCGTGGATAAAATCCATCCTTTTCTAGACCATCTTTTTCTAGAAACAGGAACTTTGGTAAGCAAGAGAGAAGTGAAATTTTGCGCGCGTCTACAAGCTTCAATCAAAAGGACAGTGCACCAAAATTTAAATGTTATAAGTGCGGCCTATCACATGGTAGAAATCAATGCCCGACATATGGAAGACAGTGTAAAACGATGAACCATTTTTCTAAAGTATGTAAGTCTGTAAATTTAATAGATTATCAATGTGATGATAATATTTTTATTGATTGCATTAGTTTATTCGATAAAAATGACTTGTACCCAAAAATTTTTGTTAACGGTGAGACAGAAATAAATCAGATTCTAGTGCTCAAGTAAATATAATTCCTGCATTTTATTTAGATAAACTAAATATTCATGAAAATAATTTAATATACTGGCCACAAAATAAATGTTTTTGGGTAAATGTAAATCGCAATGCTGTTGCAAATTATTTAAATTACTGAGGCCTTTCCTATGGGACCTGTCAAACAACCGCTGTTGATAGTAAAGGTGAGATTTCTAAAGCGTGTTGCGACCTTCATACTTGCAACCATAGCCATTTTGGAGGCTATTTTTATTCGAAATTAGTCGCTAAGCCTGCCAATTTATAAAAAATATATAAACAGTTTTTTAAAAATGAATTTTTTATGGTGGTGCTAACTTAAGCGTACTACTATTTCGCCCCTAGCCACAAAAACACCCTAATCAAATTAATTGGCTCTCTGTCGCAACCCCATAGAACAATTAACCGGCTATTTTATTTGGCAAAAATCAGAATAATGCTTGGCTGTGCCTGTCAAGTATGAAGATGTCAACTGTGATGTGTGAATGGCTCTTAAATGTAAAATTATTTAAAAATGTATGCTTCTTTTGATATTTATTGCAAATAATTTGTAGTATATCTCAATTCAGGCTTCCCAAAAATAAAGGTAAAGCAAGACAGATAATATAATGTTCTTACACAAAGCATTATTTTATTATACAGGGTGTTTTATAATATATGCGCAGGACTTCAGGACGTGATAGCTCGTCCAAAAATATAAAAAAAACATTTCTATTAACTTACCCTCTAAAATGCACCGTTTTTTAGATACAGGGTGTTGAAATTGAAAAAAAAAATTCTACGCCACTGGAAAAAGTACGGTTTTGAGACGCCCATTTGAACCGCCAATAGTTTCTACATAAAAAAGGTACTCTTGTTCATATGCTCTAAAAAAATATTTTCAAGACAGGGAATTCCTGATATATTTATGTCTGATTCCGGAACTCAGTTTACTTCTGATGAATTTAAATGTTTTTCACATGAATTGGACGTTGTAAACACAACATCCAGTCCAAAACATTCACGGTCAATTGGTCTTGTAGAAAGATCCATTCAAACTGTCAAAAATATTTTTAAGAAATGCATTTTTTTAAATTGTGATCCATTTTTAGCATTACTGGAATTAAGAAACACTCTAATAGATGGAAAAACCTGTTAAAATAAATAACAATATGTACAGAAATTTATTTATTTTAAAAACAAATAAAACAGAAAAAATATTATGATGTACATGCTAAAAAATTAAGACCACTTAACAAAAATGACATTGTCTATGTAAGAGGTAGTAAACAAAATAATCCTGGACAAATCACAAGTAAAAATAAAAGACCAAATTCATATACCATTAAAATGCTTCATTTTGGTAAAACTATCAGCAGAAACAGAAAGGACATAGTCATAAGATTGGAAAATATTAACAAAAATATTACTTCTAAAAATGTCTGTAAATAATCACTTTCTAAATCTTCTGATGAAGATGATGAACCTCAAAATTATGTTAAAAATAATAGTAATGTAACAAACTTGCCTTCATCATCGTCTCTACAAAAAACAAGATTTGGTTGAAAGATACTAATAATGCTTTGTAAATACGTATATAATTACCTATAATTTTAAAGCGGGTGATGTTATGATTCTATTTCAATTTAATTATATTATTTTATGTTAATGTCTGGACTATAAATGTATACCTAATATATTAGCAATAGTTCCCGGACTAAAACGTTTTCTTATATTTCTTGTAAAGCGTAAATACGACAAATAAAGATTCAGTTTCCAAATAGTTGTTTCAATGATAAATTAATTGAAAGAGCGACAGCATGTAGAACTAACCTTGTTGTTTCAATATCTTTTTCAGGGAAAAGAGACCCAATTAAAATCAGACATATCATTTACTCACCGCTCTTATCTTATTCAACCAAAATAGTCTAATAATACGAACCTGGTAAGGAGTTGATGCAAAATGCTCAAAAGGACTAGCATTCACAAAAACATAACGGCAGAACAACCATCCAATAGTCTCTTAGGATAATCCTAAGAGGTTGTGAAGAAGATCTTTACACCTGATTATATGTTTTTGTATACATTGTTAATAGAATATTTAGTAAAGATTTTTATAGTAAAAAAAGGGTATGCAGAACAGGAGTAGTTGGGTTTGAGTCTTCCGCGGTATGGATGGGCAAGTAAAAAAGTTACGAAATACAGGGTGTTTCAAAAAGATTGGTCATAAATTATACCACATATTCTTGGGTCAAAAATAGGTCGATTAAACCGTACTTACCTATATACAAAAGTGCACCCAAAAATAGTAACAGGGTATATAAGTTAAAAATTTAAATGCATTTTTTTAATATTGCTCTTAAACCGTTTGACATTTTTTCATGAAATTGCATATGACGTGTAAGAATACCATGACTAACAAA
The DNA here is from genome assembly GCA_927349885.1 of Psylliodes chrysocephalus. Taxonomy (NCBI): domain Eukaryota; kingdom Metazoa; phylum Arthropoda; class Insecta; order Coleoptera; family Chrysomelidae; genus Psylliodes; species Psylliodes chrysocephalus. The sequence continues at coordinate 30,807,156 of OV651816.1, forward strand.
ATCGAAGTAGAGGCAATATTTTTTCTTGATTTTTATAGGTTTTTGAAAGGGGTCACCGCTCTTTTCTCCACTCAACTTTTTTGTAGTATAAAATTTAATTACAAATGAAACGCCACTGGAATCCAACATCCATTTGGAAACTTTTTTGTCTCTTAGTATTTGTTTGTTAGTTTAGACGATACAGCCTTTTGAAATGACAACTTAAAAATATTCAATGGAAATTCTACGTATGAAAAATATCAAAATTAAGTTTATTTTTAAATTACAAACTAATGTCATCAAAATAAAAACATTTGATCTAACAGGTGTTCAAAATTACATTCTCCTCCTGTATACACTTACTACATAGTTTTAACAATGAAAATCGAATTTTGATATTTTTGTATACGTATAATTTACATTGAATATGTCATTTTAAGTGGCTGTATCGTCTAAACCAAACATTTTACAAACAAATACTAAGAAATAAAAGAGTTTCCAATATATTTTGCATTTCAGTAGCGTTTGATTTTTAATAAAATTTTATATTACAAAAAAGTTGAATAGAGAAAGAGGCGGTAACACCCTCCAAAATTCTACAAAAATAAAAAAAAATATTTTGTCTCTACTTCGATTTTATTAATCATGGTATTTCAACACGTCATATAAAATTTTGTGAAAAAATGTCAAACGGTTTAAGAGCAATGTTAAAAAAAATCATTTAAATTTTTGGGTGCACTTTTGTATATAGGTAAGTACGGTTTAATCGACCTATTTTTGACCCAAGAATACGTGGTATAATTAATGACATACCTTTTTGAAACACCCTGTATATTGAATAGATATTTTTAAGCTTTATTGTTTATTATCGAGTAAAAAATATCGATATATGTGTGATCTAAAAGTGATCCCAAAACATTCAATTCATAAATAATGAATACAAATGTTCCTTTATTTCTTCTAACGATTTTTGTGTATAAAAAGTAAAAATTGCTTGCCAACAGCAAAACTACGGCTCGCTCCAGGCTTGCCAAAATTTCAAAATACTTTGGGATACAGAGTGTTATCCGAATTCAGCTCGAAAGCCGTACCCTAATCCAAAATGTTTAAAATAAAGCATTCACTCAATAATATTTCTCATTATAATTCAAATAAAAGTAATTAATTTGAAATTGGATGAAAACACAACTAAAAAATAAGTGTGGCACTCGGGGACTGCCGCGGTAAAGCTATTGCATAGCATGTTCTATCAACTTATGCAATTATCGATTTTTTGATTTTTCAATTTTTCGATTTTTCGATTTTTCGATTTTTCGATTTTTCGATTTTCGATTTTTTGATTTTTCGATTTTTCGATTTTTCTATTTTTCGATTTTTTGATTTTTCGATTTTTCGATTTTTCGATTTTTCGATTTTTCGATTTTTCGATTTTTCGATTTTTCGACTTTTCGATTTTTCGATTTTTCGATTTTTCGATTTTTCGATTTTTCGATTTTTCGATTTTTCGATTTTTCGATTTTTCGATTTTTCGATTTTTCGATTTTTCGATTTTTCGATTTTTCGATTTTTCGATTTTTCGATTTTTCGATTTTTCGATTTTTCGATTTTTCGATTTTTCGATTTTTCGATTTTTCGATTTTTCGATTTTTCGATTTTTCGATTTTTCGATTTTTCGATTTTTCGATTTTTCGATTTTTCGATTTTTCCATTTTTCAATTTTTCGATTTTTTGATTTTTTGATTTTTCGATTTTTTTGATTTTTCGATTTTTTGATTTTTCGATTTTTCGGTTTTTCGATTTTTCGATTTTTTGATTTTTCGATTTTTCGATTTTTCGATTTTTCGATTTTCGATTTTTCGATTTTTCGATTTTTCGATTTTTCGATTTTTCGATTTTTCGATTTTTCGATTTTTCGATTTTTCGATTTTTCGATTTTTCGATTTTTCGATTTTTCGATTTTTCGATTTTTCGATTTTTGATTTTTCCATTTTTCGATTTTTCGATTTTTCGATTTTTCGATTTTTCGATTTTTCGATTTTTCGATTTTTCGATTTTTCGATTTTTCGATTTTTCGATTTTTCGATTTTTCGATTTTTCGATTTTTCGATTTTTCGATTTTTCGATTTTTCGATTTTTCGATTTTTCGATTTTTCGATTTTTCGATTTTTCGATTTTTCGATTTTTCGATTTTTCGATTTTTCGATTTTTCGATTTTTCGATTTTTCGATTTTTCGATTTTTCGATTTTTCGATTTTTCGATTTTTCGATTTTTCGATTTTTCGATTTTTCGATTTTTCGATTTTTCGATTTTTCGATTTTTCGATTTTTCGATTTTTCGATTTTTCGATTTTTCGATTTTTCGATTTTTCCATTTTTCAATTTTTCGATTTTTTGATTTTTTGATTTTTCGATTTTTTTGATTTTTCGATTTTTTGATTTTTCGATTTTTCGGTTTTTCGATTTTTCGATTTTTCGATTTTTTGATTTTTCGATTTTTCGATTTTTCGATTTTTCGATTTTCGATTTTTCGATTTTTCGATTTTTCGATTTTTCGATTTTTCGATTTTTCGATTTTTCGATTTTTCGATTTTTCGATTTTTCGATTTTTCGATTTTTCGATTTTTCGATTTTTCGATTTTTCGATTTTTCGATTTTTCGATTTTTCGATTTTTCGATTTTTCGATTTTTCGATTTTTCGATTTTTCGATTTTTCGATTTTTCGATTTTTCGATTTTTCGATTTTTGATTTTTCCATTTTTCGATTTTTCGATTTTTCGATTTTTCGATTTTTCGATTTTTCGATTTTTCGATTTTTCGATTTTTCGATTTTTCGATTTTTCGATTTTTCGATTTTTCGATTTTTCGATTTTTCGATTTTTCGATTTTTCGATTTTTCGATTTTTCGATTTTTCGATTTTTCGATTTTTCGATTTTTCGATTTTTCGATTTTTCGATTTTTCGATTTTTCGATTTTTCGATTTTTCGATTTTTCGATTTTTCGATTTTTCGATTTTTCGATTTTTCGATTTTTCGATTTTTCGATTTTTCGATTTTTCGATTTTTCGATTTTTCGATTTTTCGATTTTTCGATTTTTCGATTTTTCGATTTTTCGATTTTTCGATTTTTCGATTTTTCGATTTTTCGATTTTTCGATTTTTGTTAGTGAGTCGTAGAAAAAATGTACTGTACAACTCCAGTGGGCTCAAACTCACTCACGGATGCGGCCAAAAGCACGCTGTCCTAGCTAGCATTGGGTCTAAAAGAGATCAGTTATGAGCAGTTAGCAGCTAGTCTACACGCATACGTCTAGTCGCACGCACACAAACACCGTGCCGAAGTCTGCCGAACTGAAACGACGTTAGACAATGCAGACAATGGTTTATTTTCGCGAAATATCTTGATTCGATCGCCGCGTTCAAAGCCCGCGATAAAAGCTATGCAATAGCTTAAAAATTAATATCTAATATTTACGCCAGCGGAAAAATATGTGATACCAATTTATTAGAAGCAGAGAAAGCTCTTTTAGTTCTTGTATTGCATAAATGTTCCAGTCCGCAGACGTATATTTAAGTACGCTTCATACTAATACGAATAGGGTCGGATAAAACCTTCCATGGCTATAACGTCGTACCGCTGTGCCGGTCGGAGCGGGGGGTGTTAGGTTTTTTTCGTTACGGTGTTACGAAATTTCTTGATTCGGTCGCCACTCAAAGCCCGCGATAAAAGCTATGCAATAGCTTAATAACAGTAAAATATTGGATTTTCTAAAAAACTAAAGTACGAACCGCAGCAGAATATTTTCTGACAGCTCGATTTTTCATTCCGTGACGAAACACCCTTCCTTAATAATAGACACGAACTAGGTATGCAGCAGTACAGAACTGTTCCGAATGGATATGCGCATGAGCAATACGATTTCACTGTTCTATTTTTCATACTACTCATGTGCAGATCAATTCCGAATGATCGAAAAAAATGTTTATCGATTATCAATTGATCGAGAAGAGAAAAGATCAAAAAGAAAAATAATCGAAAAGAACAATTATCGAAAAGAAAATTGATCAAAAATAGATTTCATAGAAGAAGCAATTGATCGAAGAAACAAATATACATAAAATTGGAAAAAATAAAAAAAAAACCTAAAATAATTTATCCAGCCTGTGCGGCATAGAGCCATCGCTGGTTTCTCCGCAAAAATACACAAATTATGAAAAATATAAAAAAATTAAAAAATAGGTTATTTCCCTAAGCTGTGCGAGAGCAACTAGTTAAATTTAAATAGCTCTAGGCCGAACAGGTTACGTAGTTTTTTTATTTTTCTCATTTTTGTATATTTGTTGCGAAGCAACCCTTAAGCTTTCGGCTACACAGGTTAGGTAAATTAAATGAATTTTTTATAAGAAAAACTTAAGTACTTTACCTAATCTGTGCGACAGCAATTAGTAAAATTTCAATGGCTTCAAGTCGTACAGGTTGGGTAAACTAGTTAAGTTCTTTTCATTTTTCTCCTCTTTGTATATTTTTTTTTGTTAAACAACCCTCGACGGTCTCAGATTGTACCGGTTAGGTAAATTAAGTTTTTTTATTCCTCTTATTTTTGTATATTTTTTGCGAGGGAAACCGCGACGGTTCCAGGACACGCAGGTAAGTTAAGTAGGTTATGTTTTTTTATAAAAATAATTTACCTAAAATATTCCATCAGGAGATAACTCGAAATTACTGAAATACTTATTTTGTGCAAATTAATGGCAATGCTTTAATCTTAATGACGATAAATAATCATTTAGCTCTGTAAATATTAATTTGTAAATTAACAGTATTGTAAGGATAACACTCGTTAAATGAGACAGCCATCACTTGATATTATCTAAAAATTTGCCATTAGTTTCTAATTTGACGATAGCTGCTGAGTTTAGTTTCCCAGGTAATATGGATTAGACGGACGATTGAATCGTCGTTTGATTTTTTTTAATTTACTATTTTTAGTGTTGATTTTTGATGTATTGTCCTTTTAATCTAATGCATTTTCGAACAATTTTCTTTTCAATAAAATATTCGATAATAAATACACTGGCGAGCAAAAAATTGAGGTTACCTTAAAATTTTCATGTTCTTTGAAATTTTACGTTTTCGGATCGTATTTGCAAACTGTACATCATTGCATGTGCTATTGTAAGCTGAATGTGATACTCTATACTAAACAGAAAGGCATTTATTTCTAATACTATTATGTCCTTATCAATATTGACGCTAAAATTATTCGCAATTTCTAAAGTAACCTCAATTTTTTGCTAGCCAGTGTATATTTTCGATCAAATTTCATTCGATTAAATGTATTTAAGATCAGATTTCTAATTCGATCAAATGTTTTTCGATAGATTTTGCGCCACTCTAATTCTAACAGTTTAAAAATGTCTCGGCTTCCTACCGAACAATAATTAAACAGCAAATAAAACGAAAATCTTCGTAATCCTGAAATCTTTACGCAAATCCGAAAGCAATGATCAGCGATCGGAAGGCCTTAAACGGGCAACAAAACGAGAAAAGTATCGAACGCAAATCTACATGAGATCAGAATGCAGAAAAACACACACAAAAAGATAATCGGCGACCATTACAATTACAAGCGGACAATCGATAATAATAAGAAGAAATAAAGAAGCAGGCAGAAAGTAGAATGAAGAAGGAGAATAAATAAATCGCGACTTCCTTACCGAGTCGTTTAATTGAAGATGCGCTATTCAAGGCTGATAAAATTATAGAGGCACAAGGTGCATACGTTTAGCCCTAATCTGGTATTGAATAAGTACGTAAACAAATCAAGACAATCCAGTGAAGTGCATTTTTTTAAAATTTTTTTGTTTTTAACATACCATAATGGATGATAAATAAGCATAACTAATAATATTATTGTCTATTTCATTGCATCGTGTGGACTACCAAAATACAAATAACACGGCACTTATGAACAGTCATGAAAAACTCCTTCTTCCAGGCTTTACAAAGAAAAATATATAAATAATAAAGGAAAACAAGGGGATCAGTTGTGGAAAAACAAGAAATTTCTTCAGTAGTACAATTAGAGATGCATAGAATGACCTGCTTTCCCCAACATCTTTAAAATTATAACTAAAAACTACTTAGTAATAAAATATACTAGAATACATGCAATTTATTCGCCTCATATATGATCCAACATAAATTGTACGTACTAGAAGCAAACTACTAAAAAAATATAAGTATATTAAATTAAGAACATTTTAATATGAAGCTACAAAGTATCTATGTTATCAAAAGTAATTTTAAAAATTCTAAAAAAAAATACCTAAAAATAAATTATTAGGAATCATCACAAACAAGGAAATGCACGAAATAATGAGAAGTTTAAAAATTAATCGATTGGTTAAAAAATTTTAGCAATGTTGTAGACTAGAAATAAAAATACCGTTGTCTAAAATTGATTAGCTCGATAAACTTTGAAAGTTATTAGACTGTGAGTAAATTGAAGTTCATGTCATTCCAAAAGTTTATTATGTAAACGTCTGTTTGTTTCTATAGGTATTTCAGATTTCTAACATATTTAAAATCCGCATCAGTAAAGATGGTGCTACCTACTTTCTGTGTCTAAGCACCTGAGGTGGGATTTATATTAATCCAAAGTTGGATGCCGACTAACTACAGTGAAGAAGGGGTGTGTCGTAGAAAAAGTTATGTATGTGAGTGGGCGCTAGGAGCTCAACCTCACATCCAACAATCCAAGTGACAGTTCACTATCAAATTCCAAATAGCCAACCTATAAGCATTACCTCTACGAAGGCCTTCAAGCGGCTACAAATTGAGTATGCTCCTATTACAATAAACGTTACCTTACCATAGGTCTTATTGACCAACCTGATTGTGTAATCAAACAGACAATTAGCAAGTGAAGTTAAATAACAAGAATAATTCAATATGTATACCCAAGTTTAATAATTATAAATAATTATTGTGTTGACATGGGGGGTCAACTTCGTTCACACTTCGAAATAAGCAATATTTAACATCTAAATCATTTAGTACATTAACTACTAAATTCCCCAACTATTAACAATAAATCCGGTATCACTGGGAGTATTATTCACAACTAAACGATATATTAGATTTAAAAATTAATTAAATGGGACTAGGGGTAATCTTAAAAATATAACACATGAGGTGTGTACTGTATTTACCAAATAAATAAGTAATAGTGATCTATTTACGGTCGCTAGCGGTAAAGACAAGTAAAAAGTAAAACTCTGTTACTTATTTAAAATATTAGTTACCCATAGGTAATATACCCCACGAGAGCTCTTGGTGACGTGTTTCGGGTTTAATAAAATGTACTGTAAACTATACATCCCTAAACCTCGTTTACATTAGGTTTAGATAAAGTTATGTACTAATAACCCCCAATAAAATAGATTAAATAGTAATATAGTAATATAAAAATAGGATAGCAAAAACTTGCGGTAAACCGTGAATTTTTTCCAGCTGGGAAAAGCTCTAGTAGTCGTTGATGTATCTGCTTCGTTAGCAGCATACAAATCAAACCGCCTGTCTTAAAGGTATCTTCTAGCCAGTTACAAGAATACTAGCCGGTCACCAGAAGTATAGGCCCCTCACAAGAAGTGTTGACCCTTCACAAGGACTACTGGCCCGTACCAAGAAGTGTCAGCCCGTCACAAGAATTATTAGCCCGTCACAAGGACCCTAAAGAAAACGTGTAAGATAAAACACAGAAATAACTATTAATCCCGGGTTTAAAGTTAAAATTAAATAACCAGGTACCTACAAAGTATTCTCGTGAAGCGAGGTCTAGAAATAGGTAGTAACTACTCAACATTTACTAGTTAAACTAAGTTCGGCTTATTAATTTATGTAGGTAATCTTCAGATTTACAAAGCAACAAGACAGACGGCTCGTGAAGCGAGTTCTACCCAACAATTACATTTAATAGGCAAATTACACCCTTAGATTTTAAAATACTACCCCTTAATAGTCAATCCCATGTACTGAAAATATATACAACGAAAAAAAATATAACTTAGGATTATAATTGTCTAGGTAAGCATGCTAACTAAAATAGAACCATAATTACCCCTTTAACAGCAAAAAGGAGGAAGACGAAATCACCAAATCACCAATTTCGTGGACAGCTTATTCAAAAAAGATTACATATATATGTGAACACTGAAATAGAAAACAAATGGCTTTACAAAAAGAATTACTACGTCGTAATCTAAATAATAAACAAAAAAAAAACATATATGTGAGATTCAACACGTGGTTAAATATATCCTCCTAAAAGAGCTCCTACAACATGTGGTCACCAAAAATACTACCAAATCACACTGTTGTAACTTTAAACAAAAGGTTGTTTCGCAATATCCCAAATGGATTGAAACGAGTTCCAATAAATTTCGAAACAGTACCTTTAACATACCAACGTGTCGAGCGAATCTGCAAATTCCAAGAAGCAAGAAGCCGACGAAAAGGCTAAAATAACCAAACAAAGCCTCTAAAACGAAATAAATAGCCTAACTAAACTCAAATCATATACCCACAATTATCATCGGGGCGGAAACGCTAGACCGACATCTTGAATACAGGGCAGCCATCTACTCGCCCAGAGTGTCGCAGAAAAACCCCTGAAGCTATGGAAAAAAGCCCGCGAAGAAACGCCTTCGACACTCAGCTGATAGAAATCCAGTCGCTAGTCGATTCAAAAGCACAGTGGTTTAAATGCAGGTATAGAAGGACCCATTTAATAATTACTGAATATGCACAAAAACAAGCGTATTCCTATTTTAATGAAAAACCGCTATATGGCCAAATCTAAACGTTACAATGGAAGAGGTTTGTAATCTATAAAAAATAACCTCGCCTAGACATCTCCGCATTTTTATGTATTTTTATGTATTTTTATGTATTTTTATGTATTTTTATGTATTTTTATGTATTTTTATGTATTTTTATGTATTTTTATGTATTTTTATGTATTTTTATGTATTTTTATGTATTTTTATGTATTTTTATGTATTTTATGTATTTTTATGTATTTTTATGTATTTTTATGTATTTTTATGTATTTTTATGTATTTTTATGTATTTTTATGTATTTTTATGTATTTTTATGTATTTTTATGTATTTTTATGTATTTTTATGTATTTTTATGTATTTTTATGTATTTTTATGTATTTTTATGTATTTTTATGTATTTTTATGTATTTTTATGTATTTTTATGTATTTTTATGTATTTTTATGTATTTTTATGTATTTTTATGTATTTTTATGTATTTTTATGTATTTTTATGTATTTTTATGTATTTTTATGTATTTTTATGTATTTTTATGTATTTTTATGTATTTTTATGTATTTTTATGTATTTTTATGTATTTTTATGTATTTTTATGTATTTTTATGTATTTTTATGTATTTTTATGTATTTTTATGTATTTTTATGTATTTTTATGTATTTTTATGTATTTTTATGTATTTTTATGTATTTTTATGTATTTTTATGTATTTTTATGTATTTTTATGTATTTTTATGTATTTTTATGTATTTTTATTTATTTTTATGTATTTTTATGTATTTTTATGAATTTTTATGTATTTTTATGTATTTTTATGTATCTTTATGTATCTTTATGTATCTTTATGTATCTTTATGTATCTTTATGTATCTTTATGTATCTTTATGTATCTTTATGTATTTTTATGTATTTTTATGTATTTTTATGTATTTTTATGTATTTTTATATATTTTTATATATTTTTATGTATTTTTATGTATTTTTATGTATTTTTATGTATTTTTATGTATTTTTATGTATTTTTATGTATTTTTATGTATTTTTATGTATTTTTATGTATTTTTATGTATTTTTTATGTATTTTTATGTTATTTTTATGTATTTTTATGTATTTTTATGTATTTTTATGTATTTTTATGTATTTTTATGTATTTTTATGTATTTTTATGTATTTTTATGTATTTTTATGTATTTTTATGTATTTTTATGTATTTTTATGTATTTTTATGTATTTTTATGTATTTTTATGTATTTTTATGTATTTTTATGTATTTTTATGTATTTTTATGTATTTTTATGTATTTTTATGTATTTTTATGTATTTTGATGTATTTTGATGTATTTTTATGTATTTTTATGTATTTTTATGTATTTTTATGTTATTTTTATGTATTTTTATGTATTTTTATGTATTTTTATGTATTTTTATGTATTTTTATGTATTTTTTATGTATTTTTATGTATTTTTATGTATTTTTATGTATTTTTATGTATTTTTATGTATTTTTATGTATTTTTATGTATTTTTATGTATTTTTATGTATTTTTATGTATTTTTATGTATTTTTTATGTATTTTTATGTATTTTTATGTATTTTTATGTATTTTTATGTATTTTTATGTATTTTTATGTATTTTTATGTATTTTTATGTATTTTTATGTATTTTTATGTATTTTTATGTATTTTTATGTATTTTTATGTATTTTTATGTATTTTTATGTATTTTTATGTATTTTTATGTATTTTTATGTATTTTTATGTATTTTTATGTATTTTTATGTATTTTTATGTATTTTTATGTATTTTTATGTATTTTTATGTATTTTTATGTATTTTTATGTATTTTTATGTATTTTTATGTATTTTTATGTATTTTTATGTATTTTTATGTATTTTTATGTATTTTTATGTATTTTTATGTATTTTTATGTATTTTTATGTATATTTATGTATATTTATGTATTTTTATGTATTTTTATGTATTTTTATGTATTTTTATGTATTTTTATGTATTTTTATGTATTTTTTATGTATTTTTATGTATTTTTATGTATTTTTATTTATTTTTATTTTTATGTATTTTTATGCATTTTTATTTTTTTTACCTTTTTTCACTTTTTTTACCTTTTTACCCTCTTAAAAATCGTGAAAATTCACAACCCCTGAAACACGTCATAATTTATTTATGATGGGTAGCTTCGATATCTAATTTCAAGTTCTTACTATTAAAAAGCCGATACCCTTGCATACACACGTTCAACCTCCGTTGCCTCCCATAAATGACGAAAATCCAAAAATTCTAAAATATATCATTATGTATTTATTATGAGTAGCTACTATTACAATTTTCAATTTGTTAACCTTTAAAAAATCGATACACCCATAAAGTTTCACTCCCCGTTTCCCCCCTGAAAATGTGCAAATTAAAAAATTCCTGAATACATCATTATTTATTTATGATGAGTAGCTAAAGTTCCAGTTTTTAAGTTCCTTTAAAAAATCTATACTTCCATACAAAACTTTACCCCTATTTCCCTTCTAAAAATGTTAAACTCCTGAATTACTCTATCATTTATTTTTGGTGAGTTGTAAACGTGCATTTTTAGCTGCTCAAAATAACTAGGGGAAAATTTGATTCACCTTGTTTAAATATACGAAACTAAGGTAAAATGTTATTTTTGTTGATATAGGATTGGAAGCTTCTTTTTAATGTAAATTAGCTGTATGTATTGTTAGCCATTTAAATATAATTTTTACAATTTAATTCATCCCATCAATAGATAGGAGGATGGTATTTTATCCCTAGTACAATACATTGAACAATGAGCCTATTTGCAATATGGTTGCAATATAGTTTCTAGTTTACATTGGGGTAATTAAATTTATACAATTTGTATTGACACATTTTGTAATATTTTAAGGGTTACCCGAGGGATTTTACACTCCGGTGATCAACGGTTCCACACGTAGATTTAACCGTGGGGACACAGTATATCGGTATACCAGGGCACTGATCCGCATAATCGTGGTCCATTGGTTTATTAGCCACCTGGCTTACTTCTCGTTGATTTTACATGGATGGTTCTCTATCTGGATAGGAAGACTGTGATGCTGTCAACGGAGATACCCTACTATCAGGTTTTTTTATTGTAATGAGGATTTCATACGTGCACTATGTCTGCTTCTTTGTTACATTAATTATTCACTTTACAAACGAAGTTCTTAAAGTATTATTAACATTATTTATACTTTTGCACACAGAATTTTCTTGTGGGTTTTTCTTTAATAACTTATGTGTTAGCAAATATTTCATAATTTAATTGAGTAAGCACTTAATGATCTAAGTACTAACCAAGTATAATCAATCATTTCAAAATTTTTGAATATTTATAGCTATCCACCCTCTAGGTGTCGCCTTACCGACATCAAAGGCCCGAAGGTTGACGCCGAAACAACAGAAACTTGTGTAACCGTAGTAAACAAAATTTTATTAGTAAAGTTTTTTTTTATTTTTAAAATTTAATTTAAGCAATTCCCTTCTGGAAGTTGCTTAGGACATTTGGTAAAAGTGAGGAAAAATAATACACAACTTATAAAAATAAATCTTTAAAACTACCATCCGATGTTTCATCAACTAGATCAGCTACAAATTTCATCAAGTTGCTGTTAAAATTCTCTGGCCGATTGAAATTAAAAAAAATAAGTACTTTAACGAAACAAGGTTTCATGACACATTAAAGGCAAATTTGTTAAACTTATTTATTTACAAAATTTTGTCTTTTAATATTTTACTAGTCAATAATATTGTCGGTAATTTAATCTTAACGTATATACTTTTATAATTTTTTGTCAAAGTTGGACCGCCATAATTTACCTACTGGATTATATAGTTGTACAGTTCGGCAATGTTTATTTACATAAGCACACGCGTAGATTACACTTGTAACATATAAGTCCTAGATCTAAACGCGACAATTAGCACTCACATACTAAAACTGTCAATTAGGAAATAGCCAACACTATACAACTAGAGCATAAACGATAAAATTCAAAATTTAGTGAATTACGTATAGTTTACTACTAACTTATAGCTAACGTTTATAAATTAGACTTAGTCTTTTTATTAAGTTTCAATTGCCTTTCTTAGAACCGCCGTCAAATTATTTTTTTTGTACGCCACTGATGACAGGATAAGAAGCGGTCTGAGCAATATAGAAGACCGCACAATGCAAATTGTCGCAAAATTTGTCTAGATTATCGGAGACTGGCTATTTATGCATTCACTCTTTCCGTTGATATATATCTGCTTTCAGCTTGTGCACTGATAAAAAATGTACGTCTCTTCTTCTGCTCCATCGCCAGCAAGTAAGATTACAACGTTGGTATTGTCATAAATTTAAAAAAGCTGGCCGTTTGAGGAACAAAAATTACTAGGGACTTTTAAAATGTTGACTGTCAGACCATATTTGTATGTATGTATGTATGTATGTATGTATGTATGTATGTATGTATGTATGTATGTATGTATGTATGTATGTATGTATGTATGTATGTATGTATGTATGTATGTATGTATGTATGTATGTATGTATGTATGTATGTATGTATGTATGTATGTATGTTTGTATGTATGTATGTATGTATGTATGTATGTATGTATGTATGTATGTATGTATGTATGTATGTATGTATGTATGTATGTATGTATGTATGTATGTATGTATGTATGTATGTATGTATGTATGTATGTATGTATGTATGTATGTATGTATGTATGTATGTATGTATGTATGTATGTATGTATGTATGTATGTATGTATGTATGTATGTATGTATGTATGTATGTATGTATGTATGTATGTATGTATGTATGTATGTATGTATGTATGTATGTATGTATGTATGTATTGTAACGTTCATTTTTGGCCCCACGAATTAATAAAATTGTTTTGGCTTACCTGGTTAAACATACGAAAAAAAAAGGGTAAAATCGTATGGTTGATATCACTATTATTTTGGTCATTAACTAATTTCACCTGTATTCTAACTTTCAGACATCATTATTGTAGTGTTTTTGTTTCACTTTTTACTCATCCCGTATTATATTATGACAGTTAGTTAGTTTTGTCGTAACCTCTACTGCGCATCTTAGGCACAGATAAAAGAAGGACAAAGGAATAGAAAAGGATGTAACGATTCCGGAGCATTCCGGGTTTTTCAGTTGTTTCCACGAGAACAAGATTGCTGTGACAACAAGTAACAACATGAGACAGAAGAAAAAAGAATAATATAAAAAGTCAGATACCTTATAAAAACATAAAATACAAAAATAAATAATAATTCTACATTTTAACTATAACGATTTATTTATAACTTGGTAGAGATTCGGCTGTCTCCGTATTAATAATCGCTGAAATCTACATTGGAGGCCCCGACGAGATTCTGGAGTAGTTGAGTATCCATCAGTTGGTTTGGTGGACTTCATCTTCGGACGAGAGAAACTTTTTGGAGACATATCCAAGACACCACCCCAAACGTTTCCTTTGCTGAAGTTGCGTAAGTGTAGGTGGAATAATTCTTTCTAGCTGTCATATATATATACGTATATTTAAATTGTTAACTAACGTAATGCCTGACACAATAGAGGATATTAAATACGTTAAAGTTCCCCCTTTTTTAACTTCAAAGCCAGAAATTTGGTTCAAACAACTCGAAAGTCAATTTATTATTTACAAAATCAATTCAGATAAATCAAAATATCACTTAACTTTGTCCAATTTACCTTCTGAGATCTTTAGCGAAATAATTGACGTGGTAAGTTCACCTCCAGAGGTTGATCTTTACAATAATCTAAAAGATACTTTAATTAAAAGATTAACAATTTCTGAGGAAACTAAATTAAAGAAATTGATTTCTAATTCACAATTAGGTGATCGTAAACCTTCTGCTTTTTACCGTGAATTATTGCAAATCTCTAGCAATATAACCACTGATGACAATTTAATCATTAAAATTTGGAAAAATAAACTTCCAGAATTTATTAAAATTGCTTTAACCACTTCAGGCAAATCTGATGTCACAGGATTGCTTAATTTGGCTGACAAAATTTGGGATTCAACTAATTCTTATCAAAATAATCTTGCTGAAGTGAATTGTAACGAAAACCTGGAAAAAATTATGACAGATTTTTCAAAAACTTGTCAAAATTTATTACAAAATATTTTGGATCGACAAATTCATTTAGAAAAAGATATTTCTAGCCTTAAAAAAGAAGAAAGTTCTACTTCTTCTTTCTCTAATCATAGTCGTGATAATTTTCAAAATCAATGTCATTCTTGTAGACAAAGGTCAAGGAGTAGAGATAAACATACCAAAACCGATGATAATGACATTATTTGTTACTATCATCGTAGATTTAAAAAGAATGCCAACAAATGTTTAGGTGGTAATTGTTTATTATTCGAAGAATTTCAACGAAAACATTCAAAAAACGAGTAAATTCAACTGCATCCAGTTTAGGTGAAGATCTAAATAGATCAAACACAACCAGACTTTTTATTTGGGACAAAACTAATCGATTAAACTTTCTCATAGATAGTGGTGCGGACGTCAGCGTAATTCCTCGAACCAATTTTAATAAAAGGAAAAAAGATGATCATTTTCTTACTTCAGCCAGTGGTAATGCTATTTCTACGTATGGTAAAACTTTTATTAAAGTAGATTTGAGTTTGAGAAGAAATTTTCCTTTTAATTTCATTATTGCAGACGTAAATAAACCAATCATAGGTGCGGATTTTTTAACGCAATATGATTTATTAATCGATTTAAAAAACAAACGTTTGGTTGATAATCTAACTAATGTTATTTCAGTTGGAAAAACAAATAAAATTAACATTTTAGATTCACCAAAACTTTTTGCAGTTGAAAATAAGTATACCAAAATTTTTAAGAAGTACCCTTATATTTTTTCATCTCCGAATTTTAAGCTTGATCGTAAACATAACGTCAAACATCATATAGTAACTGAAGGTCATTTACCAAATTGCAAACCTAGAAGATTAAACCCAAGTAAATACAAAATAGCAAAAAAAGAATTTGAACAAATGGTTGAATTAGGGATTTGTAGACCATCTAATTCTTCTGTAGTATCTCCTCTCCATATGGTTCCTAAGGGTAACTCTGGGGAATGGAGACCTTGTGGTGATTATAGACAATTAAATAATGTAACAGTTCCTGAAAGATATCCACTACCTTATATTTCTGATCTCAATTTAGGAATTCATGGTTGCAAAATTTTTTCAAAAATAGACATTGTCAGAGCTTATCACCAAATACCTATCGCTGAGGAAGATATTTTTAAGACCGCCATTACTACTCCATTTGGAGCCTTCGAGTTTCTAATGACTCCTTTTGGCTTGCGTAATGCTGGAAACAGTTTTCAAAAATTCATTCACGAAATTTTGAACGGTTTAGATTTTGTTTTCGTGTATATAGATGATATCCTCATTTTTAGCAAAGATGAAGATGAACATCTGAAACATTTAGATATCCTTCTTGCAAGACTTAATTCTTACGGAATTAATATTAAACCTTCGAAATGCATTTTCGGTGTCGATAAATTGACATTTTTAGGTTTTGACATTTCAGTTGAAGGTATCTCACCTTCGCATGAAAAAGTTAAAACGATCATAGAATATGGAAAACCCAAATCATTAAAAGAATTACAACGATTTGTAGGCATGGTTAATTTCTATCACAGATTCGTTAAAAATTTCGCATTATTATTAAGTCCTTTACATGACTTTATTAATCACCTTAATTCAAATAAAATCAAAATTTTTCAGGATTGGCCTAAAAAATGTGAAGATAGTTTTAACGAAGCGAAAAAAGCGCTTGTTAAAGCTACCCTTTTAGCTCATCCTAAAGATAATGCGCATCTATCAGTGACTACTGACGCGAGCCAAACAGCTATTGGTGCTGTCTTAGAACAAATAGTTGACGGATCAAGACAACCAATAGCATTCTTTTCAAAAAAACTTTCTAAAACCCAACAGAACTACTCAACTTTTGACAGAGAATTATTTGCGATATATGAAACAATACGTCATTTTAAACATATGTTAGAAGGTTCTGTCTTTGATGTTTATACCGATCACAAACCGATCGAAAAAGCTATTGTGTCAAAGACAGAAAAGTCACCTAGACAATTTCGTTATTTAGAATATATTTTGCAATTTACCAAAAATATTTTTTATGTAGGTAGCGATAATGTTCTCGTCGCTGATTTTCTCAGTAGGATAGACGAGGCAGATATCGTTTCGCTTGAAATTAAAGATTATGACCTTGTTGAAATAAGTCAAAAACAAGATGTTGATTTAGAATTAAAAAATTTAATTGAAAAACAAAATTCCATTAATGCAAACAAACATTTCAAGCTACAATATATAACAGTAGAATCCCCAAAGACCAACATCTGGTGCGAAGTAAGTCATGGCAAAAATAGACCTTATATCCCAAAAGAGTTACGTTATATCGTTTATTTAAAAATGCATAACATCGCTCACCTGGGTTCTACAGCATCTATTAAATTAATCAGGTCTAGATTTTTTTGGCCAAGGATGAGTAAAGACATCAGAATCTGGGTTAAAGCTTGTCTTAATTGCCAAAGAGCAAAAGTAGTTAAACACACCAAAAGTCCTATTGGACAATTCGATCCTCCAAAAGGGAGATTCGAACATATTCACTTAGACCTTGTGGGTCCTTTAAAAATGTCAGAGGGATGCAATTATTTGCTTACCATTATCGACAGAGCTACTAGATGGGTAGAAGCGTACCCTCTTAAAAATATTTCTTCGGAAAATATAATCAACAAAATTCTTAATAATTTCATTTCTAGATTTGGAGTTCCATGTAAAATAACTCATGATCAAGGAGCGCAATTCGAATCCCATCTGTTTAAAGAATTTAGTAAACGGTTAGGTTTTAATAGTATACATACGACAACTTATCATCCGCAAAGTAACGGAATTATTGAACGATTCCATAGATCTTTAAAAAGTGCTTTGATGGCTAAATTAAACAATAATAATTGGTCTGAACAATTACCTTTAATTTTACTGGGTTTAAGATCAGCTTTCAAGGAAGATTTACAATGTTCCTCTGCGGATTTAGTATATGGTCAATCTTTACGTTTACCAGGTGAATTTTTCACTAATTTGAACGAAAATATTGATACTCACGCTTTACTAATCAGATTACGTGAAAACTTTAATAATTTTAGACCTGCTCCGGTAACTAAACACGTCAACGAAAAAATTTTTGTTTCACCTGATTTAAAGACAACTGATTTTGTTTTTATGAAAATTTCAGGTTTAAAACCACCGTTGACTCCTCCTTACGAGGGTCCATTTAAAGTTTTAAATCGAACAGACAAAGTTTTTACAATTTTAAAAAATAATGTGGAATTAGTTGTTAATATTGATAAACTAAAGCCTGCTTTTGTGTTATCGGATTATCCATGTTCAGAGGATAATCCGATCATCAAACCCAAAAAGAAAGTTTCATTTGTTTTAAATTGATTTTCATATTTTTTATACATTTAAAAAAAAAAAAAAAAAAAAAAAAAAAAAAAAAAAAAAAAAAAAAAAAAAAAAAAAAAAAAAAAAAAAAAAGGGGAAGTGATGTAGTGTTTTTGTTTCACTTTTTACTCATCCCGTATTATATTATGACAGTTAGTTAGTTTTGTCGTAACCTCTACTGCGCATCTTAGGCACAGATAAAAGAAGGACAAAGGAATAGAAAAGGATGTAACGATTCCGGAGCATTCCGGGTTTTTCAGTTGTTTCCACGAGAACAAGATTGCTGTGACAACAAGTAACAACATGAGACAGAAGAAAAAAGAATAATATAAAAAGTCAGATACCTTATAAAAACATAAAATACAAAAATAAATAATAATTCTACATTTTAACTATAACGATTTATTTATAACTTGGTAGAGATTCGGCTGTCTCCGTATTAATAATCGCTGAAATCTACAATTATTACAATTTATTTCATTTCACCACTAAGTAAAAGGATGGTAACCCTCCTAAAAATAGACCAAGTTTCGTTGTAAATTTATATATATTATGTATTATAGTCTCACCTTTGGGTAATTAATTATTTACGATACCATTCTTTAAGATTTTCTTTGTTTATAGCTGTCAGAATTGGATTAATGTTTATTAATTATGACAGTGAATGACATAAACGTCATTTGACGACAGAACACCGACAAGTGTCATGTTTGTAGTACGTTCCAATATCGGGCTCAGAACCCGAGGTAAGGTAGTTTCACAATGAGCGATTTTCAGTCGTGAGGGATTTTTTGGCGATCGCTGTTGTATTAATTTTTGTCGGGAACAGTTTCCCAAATGTAGTTATACTGTATATAAATATAGTTTTTAGGGTACCTTTCGTAAATGGTCTGTTAAGTTATATAGTGGGGAATTCTTGAGGATGAATTTCTGAACCCACTTGACATTTATCGGAAAGGGATTTCGGCCATTTTGGACGGCTGACGTATTGTTTCTGTCAGTGGTGTTGAATCACGACGAAGACGATTTTTGTGTCGAAGTAGAATTTTCTTAATATTTAGCCCCATCGGCTTACCCTAATTAAAGGGGATTTTAGATTCTACTTCATGGATAATTGTGGGTAAATGGACATTTCGTATTTTGAGAGGAATTTTAGTGTATTGGTAAATTCCTATGGTCATTGGTCCAGCCCATATCTATTATAGGATTTTAACGCAAGAATTGGACGTTCACAGCATTTGGAGTGTGGAATATTGTTGTGCTGTGGATCTTCTCACGTGTTTCTCATCCTTGGAAGACTACCAAGTTAACCCTTTACGAAAAAGGGTTTCACCCAGGGGCCTGTTAGCCCAAGATTCGTCGACAGTTTCACACAGGGGGTTGTTAGCCCAGGATTAGACGACAGTTTCACCAAGGGGGTTGTTGACCCAGGATTTCAACAGTTGTACACACAGGGTTATATCGTCCGGAGTTCAACGGTTTCATCGAGGGAACACAGAACATTGGTATACTAGCCGCCTAGCTTACTTGCAGCTAGATTTACAATGATGATTCTTGTTCTGGATAGGGAGATGGGAATGCTGTGAAAGAAGACACCCTACTATCAGGTTTTTCTTATACGTTATATTGAAGGTTTCATGTGTGCATTGTTAAACTATACATTCACTTTCAACCGAATGTTGTCAAGGTATTCTCAACATTATTTATACTTTTGAGCACAGAATGTTCTAGGGTTCTTTCACTCATAACTTAAGTATTATCAAATGTTACATCGTTTAATTGATTAATATTTTAAAGTTTTGCTTAATTTAAGCACTTAATGCTGATGTAGTAATCCTTCGGGTCGCAGAACACTTGGACTGCTTCCACGTTTAAGTTGTAATTCTTCAGTTATTAAGGGCTACTGCCATAATTTTACTTTATTCAATTTATTCATTATTAAATGGACAAGACTTAACGTATAAGTTAAGCAATCTCAGAAGACCCGTGTGGGGGCAGAGATTAAGTAACCTCTTCCAACCTGGGAGTTTAAGTAAATAACCTCTGTGTCTGAAGTCCTTTAGTGTATCTTTGTATTTTTGTTATTTTTTTGATATTTTTATTTAGTTTTATGAATTATACTTAATTATAAGATTTCATGGTTTAATAATTTTCTTTTGGGTAGTTTGGTCTTAAAATCACCTTCCAATTTGGAGAGGGTTTTAAGCTTATAAGGATTATAAGTGTTTATAATATATGATGTAGTATAGGTGCGGTTATGCACAATATTTAAGTTAACTATTATTTTATATTTTATTTTTTATGTAAGGTGGAAATTAATATTTTGCGCATGCGTCATGCCTGGTACCAAGCTAACGACGAACCGTGCCATATTTTGATTTAATAATTTATTTTGGGTTATGCATATACATATACAGTGTAAATTTTCCTTTTAATTTCCTCCAATTTTTTTTTTTTTTTTTTTTTTTATTACCTAAGCCATTAGGAAATTAGTTTGTGTATTTAGTAAATATTTTTTTTTTTATAAAGGAACATAAGTTGAGGTTTGTCTTTTATTTCTTTCCTCATTTACTGGGTTTTTGGGGAAATATGATCATAGTTTGGCCACTATATAGACATAGTTGGCGCCTATTTATTTGTCTACTATTTCCGGAATTTTTGTAAGCTATCCACCCCCTAGCTGCCGTCTGAGCGACGTCGAAGGCCCGAAGGTTGACACCGGAACAACCGAAACTTGTGTAACCGTAGTAGACAACATTTTTAATTGTAGTTAATACTTTAATAAATTTTTTTTTAAGTTTAAAAATTTTGGTGGAATCACCAAGTTCATTTCGTAGGTTACATTTCTGGCGCCCAACGTGGGGCCGTCGTGTTTAAAATATTATATTTTGAGTAATTACCTTGGCTTTTTGATGAATATAAGTCTTAGATAATTTTCATGCTGATAGAATTGAGTATATGTATATGCATTTACCATTTGTTGTAAGAACTGAATAGTGTACCAATTTGATTCATTGATTCACCTTTTTAAATGATTTTTACTATTTGAATTTTGAGTATTTATAAAAAGGTCAACTAATAATTGTGTATTATAGTTGAAATTTTGACTTTATTATTATTTTTGTACTATATATTGTATATTTTGGAACTTATATTTATATCGAGTTTATGAGTTTTGATATTAAGATGGCTCGTAAAATGTTTATTAATCGTTTGGAGAAAGAGGAGCTTGAGTGGGAACTCCGCTTTAGAGGTCTCAATGTTGGCACCGCAGAAGAGATGCGAACTCAACTTTCTATGGCTCTGCGTATGGAAAAAGCTGGTGATAGTTTTAAGTACCCTAGTTATCCTTTTAAGTTTGCTGATGATGAGGCTGCTCTTTCCAGGAAGTGTGTGGAGTTAGACGCTTTGTTAAGTAGTTATAGTGGGAGTGATAATGTTAGCGAGACTCAGAAACTGCAGAGTAAGTTGTCACACACATGGAATAGGTTTGATCAAATGGATACTGCTGGAGATGTAACACTTGAAGGCAAAAGAACAGAAATATTGACCAAATTGATTAGTTTGCATGATGAGTTTCAGACGAAATCGCGACCACCTCCTAGTAAAGATGCTATTGTACCAGCTGCATTGAGTGTCGTGACCAGTAATCTAGATGGACAATTTTTGAATGGTGTGCAAAATGCTGCTACTTCGTCTCCTGTTGTTAGTATTCCACATGCTTCTTCTCAGGCTAATATTTCACAAACTAATATTTCGCAGGCTAATATGTCTCATAGCCTAAATTCTAAAATGGTACCGCCACATAAGTGGGGATTAGAAAAGTTTTCTGGATCATCTAGGTCTTTGTCCATTACAGCTTTTCTCGAACGAGTGGAAGAACTTCGTATCGCTCGCCATGTTCCATCAGAAATATTGTTAGATTCAGGTGTTGATTTGTTTTCCGACAAAGCTTATCAATTCTACAAGGATGTCAGGCTTCGTGCTCATAGTTGGTGTGAATTAAAAGATGAGTTCAAACGAGAGTATTTAACTGCACATCATACTGATGATTTGTTTGATGAACTCAGGAAAAGGACACAACATTCGTCTGAGTCTATAGGTGTTTATCTTGCTGTTATGTCTAGTTATTTTAGTAGGTTGGGATGTTTTGTGTCTGAAAATGCAAAAATGTCAATTATTATTAAGAATTTACACCCTTTTTATCAAGATAGATTGAGAGATCCACTCCCTAGTACTGTAGAGGAGTTGAGACAAGTATGTCGTCGTATGGAGGATAGACGCGATGCTATAAATAGCTATGTTGAGCCTAACAGTCGAAGAGGTAATGTATTAGAAAGAGATTTGGCTTTCGTCGATGTTGACACACGTCAAGTAGATCGTTTGGAGGTAGATAGTATGTCGATTGGTAAAGAGTCGTCAGTTGTATGTTATCGGTGTAAGAAACCTGGACATCGAGCAATTGGTTGTCTTCTTCCCAAGCAGCTGAAGTGTTTTAAATGTCAGCGTGAAGGTTATACAGTGAGGACTTGTCCAAGGTGTAACCAGGGAAACGAAGTCAGGCGCTCTTAACTGGTCGAAAGAGTAGTGCTGTACAACGTTCGACTAAAGTTCAACCCATTCTTGACTATATTTTGGATCATGCTAGGGATGATGAAAGGCCCTACCTTAAGGTAAACGTATTTGGAATTGAGTTATTAGGTCTTTTGGATTCGGGTGCATCGAAGACTATTGTAGGTAGTACTGGTTGGAAACTTTTGCAGACTTTAGGTTTAGAAGTTGATACTTCGAAGAAAACTAGTTGTAGGGTTGCGAATGGACAGATGTGTGAGTGTATTGGTGAGTGTTTGGTTCCATTTGCCCTTCGAGATCAAGTGAAGATTATTCCTGTTTTAGTAGTGTTAGATGTTCCACATGTTCTTATTTTGGGTGCTGATTTTTGGAGAATAATGGGGGTTGTACCAGATCTTAGACATAATGAGTGGCATTTTTCAGAGTCTTCCGTTGATATTGCCACAGTAGATCATCTTAGGAGCAGTTTTACGCTTAGTGATTTGCAGAAAGCTCGTTTGGATGCTGTAATTGAGCATAATAAAGTTTTAATGGGAACTAGTTTAGGGTGTTCTAATGTTTCTGAACACACAATTGTTTGTCATTCTCCACCCATTAAACAAAGATATTACCCAGTTTCTCCAGTGATGCAGGAACATATTGATAAGGAGTTGGATGAAATGCTTCGTCTTGGTGTTATTGAGAAATCTAACAGCCCGTGGAGTTCGCCGATTTTACTGGTGAAGAAGAAGGATGATACTTTTCGCTTTTGCGTGGATTATCGCAAGTTGAACGCTGTAACTGAAAGGGATAGTTACCCTCTTCCTTATATTACCAATACTTTGGACAAACTTCGTAATGCCCATTATTTATCCACATTGGATATCAAATCTGCATATTGGCAGGTAAAGGTGGCTGAGTTTTCAAGGCCTTTTACAGCTTTTACTGTCCCTGGACGTGGGTTATTTCAGTTTAACCGAATGCCCTTTGGACTCCATAATGCCCCTGCGACGTGGCAACGCCTTATTGATCAAGTTCTTGGACCCGAGCTGGAACCTAACGTTTTCACCTATCTAGACGATGTAGTAATTGTTACTCAGACCTTCGAGGAACATTTGGTTATTTTAGAGGAAGTTTTTAGGCGTATTAGGGAAGCCAATTTGACTGTTAGTTGGGATAAGTGTTATTTTTGTCGTCCCCAATTGAAGTATTTAGGGTATGTTATAGATGGGACTGGACTTCATGTGGATCCTGACAAGGTCAAGGCTATGTTGTTGTTACCTACGCCTAAATGTGTTAAAGATGTTCGTGGTGTGATAGGAACTTTCTCATGGTACCGCAGGTTTATTCCCGATTTTTCCACTTTGATTTCACCAATTACGGCTTTGTTGCGTAAGGGTAGAAAGTTTAGCTGGACACCAGAGTGTGATGTTTCATTTAATAAGATTAAGGAATGTTTGGTGAAGGCCCCTGTGCTAAGTTGTCCTGATTATAATTTTCCATTTGAAGTTCATTGTGATGCTAGTGGTTATGGACTCGGTGCTGTCCTCGTTCAGATTCATCCAGATGGGGATCGAGTAATTAGTTATTTGAGTCGTTCGTTGACTAAGCAGGAACGTGTTTATTCCACTACGGAGCGTGAATGTTTGGCTGTTCTATGGGCAGTAGAGAAACTTAGACCGTATTTAGAGGGTGTCTCATTTACAGTAATCACCGATCATTATTCCCTGGTTTGGTTACAAAATCTAAAGGACCCTGCTGGTCGATTAGCCAGATGGAGTGTCAAACTCCAACAATACGACTTTAAGATTGTTCATCGCAAGGGTAAAGATCATGTTGTGCCGGATACTTTGTCTAGGGCTATACCGGATGTTGAGATTAGTGAGGTTTCTGTTGTTAAAGATCGTTGGTACAGTGGTATGATAGATAAGGTGTTAAAACACCCTATAAAGTACTCACAGTGGCGAGTCATTGATGGTAAGCTATTCAAACACATTAGAACAAATTATAAGACTTTAGGAGATGTTGCTGACGATTGGAAAGAAGTTGTTCCTAAAGGGGATAGGCGAGGGATTATGCAACAATTGCATGATTTGCCTTTAGCTGGACACATGGGTGTGTTGAAAACTTTTAAGCGTGTTAGTGAAAGGTTTTATTGGCCCAAACTTAGGTCAGATGTGGCTGCGTTTGTTAGGAATTGTTCGGTTTGTGCAGCGCATAAGGTTGACCAGAGTGGCCCTAAAGGACATATGACACCCCAACCCAGAGCTACTCGTCCTTGGGAAATTATTTCTACTGACTTGATAGGTCCACTACCTCGATCCATGGCTGGCAATAGATTCATCTTAGTCGTTGTCGATCTGTTCACCAAGTTTACGCTTACTTTTCCTTTGAAATCCTCTACTGCACCAATAGTAGCTAAACGAATTGAAGAGGGGGTATTTTTGTTGTTTGGTATTCCGCGTTTGTTGCTTTGCGATAATGGTCCACAGTTTACTTCGGGAGCCTTCTCTTCATTGATGAAGGAGTATGAAGTTTCGGTACGGTTTAACGCCCATTATCATCCTCAGGCGAACCCTACTGAAAGGTATAATAGGACTTTAAAAACGATGTTGGCTATGTATGTTTCTGATAATCACCGAAAGTGGGACGTTGACTTAGCAAAAGTGACTTGTGCTATACGTACTTCTTTTAATGAGTCTACTAAACAGACTCCTTACTATCTTAATTTTGGGAGAAATATGGTCTTAAAGGGTAGCGAATTTGCAATTAAAGATAAACTGAGAGATTGTTCTGCTGACTTTGGTATTAATAATGTTGAGAATAACAAGGCATTTGATGATTTGTTTAAGGACGTCAGGGAACGACTAGATAAAGCTTCGCAGAAAAACGAAAGGGTTTATAATCTTCGGCGACGTAGGGAGGAATTGCTTCCTCATCAATTGGTTTGGCGTAAGAATTTTGTTTCTTCTGATGCTGCGCGGTACTATACTAAGAAACTAGCACCTCGATGGGTTGGTCCCTATTTAGTTAAGAAAAAGGTATCTCCGTGGACATATGTTTTGATGGACGAAAAAGGTAATGACAAAGGGACTTGGAATATTAAAGATTTGAAGACAGCTAGCGCTGGTGAGAATTCACCTGAGTGAATTCTCTTGAAGTAAGGGGGGAATCTGTAACGTTCATTTTTGGCCCCACGAATTAATAAAATTGTTTTGGCTTACCTGGTTAATCATACGAAAAAAAAAAGGGTAAAATCGTATGGTTGATATCACTATTATTTTGGTCATTAACTAATTTCACCTGTATTCTAACTTTCAGACATCATTATTACAATTTATTTCATCTCACCACTAAGTAAAAGGATGGTAACCCTCCTAAAAATAGACCAAGTTTCGTTGTAAATTTATATATATTATAGTCTCACCTTTGGGTAATTAATTATTTACGATACCATTCTTTAAGATTTTCTTTGTTTATAGCTGTCAGAATTGGATTAATGTTTATTAATTATGACAGTGAATGACATAAACGTCATTTGACGACAGAACACCGACACGTGTCATGTTTGTAGTACGTTCCAATATCGGGCTCAGAACCCGAGGTAAGGTAGTTTCACAATGAGCGATTTTCAGTCGTGAGGGATTTTTTGGCGATCGCTGTTGTATTAATTTTTGTCGGGAACAGTTTCCCAAATGTAGTTATACTGTATATAAATATAGTTTTTAGGGTACCTTTCGTAAATGGTCTGTTAAGTTATATAGTGGGGAATTCTTGAGGATGAATTTCTGAACCCACTTGACATTTATCGGAAAGGGATTTCGGCCATTTTGGACGGCTGACGTATTGTTTCTGTCAGTGGTGTTGAATCACGACGAAGACGATTTTTGTGTCGAAGTAGAATTTTCTTAATATTTAGCCCCATCGGCTTACCCTAATTAAAGGGGATTTTAGATTCTACTTCATGGTTAATTGTGGGTAAATGGACATTTCGTATTTTGAGAGGAATTTTAGTGTATTGGTAAATTCCTATGGTCATTGGTCCAGCCCATATCTATTATAGGATTTTAACGCAAGAATTGGACGTTCACAGCATTTGGAGTGTGGAATATTGTTGTGCTGTGGATCTTCTCACGTGTTTCTCATCCTTGGAAGACTACCAAGTTAACCCTTTACGAAAAAGGGTTTCACCCAGGGGCCTGTTAGCCCAAGATTCGTCGACAGTTTCACACAGGGGGTTGTTGACCCAGGATTTCAACAGTTGTACACACAGGGTTATATCGTCCGGAGTTCAACGGTTTCATCGAGGGAACACAGAACATTGGTATACTAGCCGCCTAGCTTACTTGCAGCTAGATTTACAATGATGATTCTTGTTCTGGATAGGGAGATGGGAATGCTGTGAAAGAAGACACCCTACTATCAGGTTTTTCTTATACGTTATATTGAATGTTTCATGTGTGCATTGTTAAACTATACATTCACTTTCAACCGAATGTTGTCAAGGTATTCTCAACATTATTTATACTTTTGAGCACAGAATGTTCTAGGGTTATTTCACTCATAACTTAAGTATTATCAAATGTTACATCGTTTAATTGATTAATATTTTAAAGTTTTGCTTAATTTAAGCACTTAATGCTGATGTAGTAATCCTTCGGGTCGCAGAACACTTGGACTGCTTCCACGTTTAAGTTGTAATTCTTCAGTTATTAAGGGCTACTGCCATAATTTTACTTTATTCAATTTATTCATTATTAAATGGACAAGACTTAACGTATAAGTTAAGCAATCTCAGAAGACCCGTGTGGGGGCAGAGATTAAGTAACCTCTTCCAACCTGGGAGTTTAAGTAAATAACCTCTGTGTCTGAAGTCCTTTAGTGTATCTTTGTATTTTTGTTATTTTTTTGATATTTTTATTTAGTTTTATGAATTATACTTAATTATAAGATTTCATGGTTTAATAATTTTCTTTTGGGTAGTTTGGTCTTAAAATCACCTTCCAATTTGGAGAGGGTTTTAAGCTTATAAGGATTATAAGTGTTTATAATATATGATGTAGTATAGGTGCGGTTATGCACAATATTTAAGTTAACTATTATTTTATATTTTATTTTTTATGTAAGGTGGAAATTAATATTTTGCGCATGCGTCATGCCTGGTACTAAGCTAACGACGAACCGTGCCATATTTTGATTTAATAATTTATTTTGGGTTATGCATATACATATACAGTGTAAATTTTCCTTTTAATTTCCTCCAATTTTTTTTTTTTTTTTTTTTTTATTACCTAAGCCATTAGGAAATTAGTTTGTGTATTTAGTAAATATTTTTTTTTTTATAAAGGAACATAAGTTGAGGTTTGTCTTTTATTTCTTTCCTCATTTACTGGGTTTTTGGGGAAATATGATCATAGTTTGGCCACTATATAGACCCAGTTGGCGCCTATTTATTTGTCTACTATTTCCGGAATTTTTGTAAGCTATCCACCCCCTAGCTGCCGTCTGAGCGACGTCGAAGGCCCGAAGGTTGACACCGGAACAACCGAAACTTGTGTAACCGTAGTAGACAACATTTTTAATTGTAGTTAATACTTTAATAAATTTTTTTTTAAGTTTAAAAATTTTGGTGGAATCACCAAGTTCATTTCGTAGGTTACAGTATGTATGTATGTATGTATGTATGTATGTATGTATGTATGTATGTATGTATGTATGTATGTATGTATGTATGTATGTATGTATGTATGTATGTATGTATGTATGTATGTATGTATGTATGTATGTATGTATGTATGTATGTATGTATGTATGTATGTATGTATGTATGTATGTATGTATGTATGTATGTATGTATGTATGTATGTATGTATGTATGTATGTATGTATGTATGTATGTATGTATGTATTGCAACAGTCAGTCTTTTAGCAATACAGAATATAAAAACAAATATAATATTATTTAAACGAATAAAACAGAATAATAATTTAATTATAAATTGACATAAATAAACAAGAATGTAAGAATCTTTAACAATGTTTATTGGAAGGTGTTATAAAACACACTAAGATGGGTTATTTTCATAAATATTGCAAAATTTTAACAATCCTATAAAAAAAATATCTTTAAAAAATTCAAAATTTACATACCTTATTTAACTTCATATCCAGATATTATTTGACATGTATTTTCAAATTAAATTATTTCTTTTGTAAATCATGAAGGGGACATCTGACATCAGGTATAGACACCATGTGGGTCCCAAGAGATAAAATTCTAATCGGCAGATTGAATAATGTTGGATGATGCTCCGATTTGACATCTAAAAACAATTCGAACATTAATAACTTTATAAACATCCTGTATGTGTTTAGAAACACAAAGTAAGAATAATAAATAATATTAAAATACAAAACATAATAACAATGGTTATTTTGTAATAAAAACAGAATTTTTGAGTCATGTA
The DNA here is from genome assembly GCA_927349885.1 of Psylliodes chrysocephalus. Lineage (NCBI taxonomy): Eukaryota > Metazoa > Arthropoda > Insecta > Coleoptera > Chrysomelidae > Psylliodes > Psylliodes chrysocephalus. The sequence goes on from OV651816.1 coordinate 30,836,574, forward strand.
ATTTAAGTATTTTTGTAAACAAATTTTATTGATAATTTTGTAAATATTTAATCTTAAGAAGTGCTACTAGTGCTAGTGATACAGGGACGTTTGTTTGTGAATGAAGATGGATTTTGGACATTTTTGGAAAGATAAACCATTATTAATTTTCCACAAGGGGGAAAATCTCAACACCCTGTAGGTGGATTTGGATTATTTGACATTAATCGTGACAATATCAAATTACCTTTATTTTCCACAATAGTTGGCTCTTGCTAGGAGGATAATTCCTGGTTGCTATGAACGACGAGGAGAATCAACAAGAGGGCTAAAGAAGAGACTCCATTTTGATTTTTCGGTTGAAGAGGTTTAAAAATAAAAACTTCCACAAGTTTTTACACAAAATTCTATCTGCAGAAATGTTTTTATGCACCTTTAGTTAAGAAAAGCTGTTTGGAGCTTCTGACAACGTAAATCACGAAAGTTTGGTGATAACTAGGCGATGGAATCCAATTTTACACTACACAGTGAGGACAGGTATCACCAAAACTGTTTTATAAAATTTCCATGTCCATTGTATTGGATAACTACTAATTGAGTGTTTTTTATCGTAACAAACACAAGAACTATATTTGTCACCATTTCTTTTTCAATAAAGACTGAATTTTTCACCCTGTGTATATAAAAAAAAACTTTTAACTCACTAATTTCATTTAATCTATAACACATATTTTTCTTCTATTTTAATAACAATTATTCTTGAATTCGTTTCTGTATTTTTCAATCATGTTTCTAGGTTATATTTGTATAATTTAATTTTTAAAGTCAGCTGACAAATAATCGATTACTGGCTGTGTTCAGAATCGGATCCATCGAATCTATCGATTCTACTCTGGACTATGCCACAAAAAGCAAAATTTACTATCAAAGATTCTGTTTTCATGCTATTTATAATATTATAAAAACACTTGTTGCCAAGATAAATAATTTAATTAAATAAAACATACCTTGTTATAATTTTCAAACCAGTGTTATTACTAAATCTCTCGAACGAACCTACGGCGCCCAACAATCGATTTTTCCTGGTATTCAGATTATGGAATCCAATTGAACCCGAGATGTCTCATGCACCATTACAGGTAACAATTCCGAATACGAGGGGAAGGTAAAAATTACATCTTATTCAAAATAAACTAACAGTTCAAAAATTAATCATCATTTTTATTATTATTCATAATAAACACATCCCCGCAAATGGCGCCCAACGTGGGGCCAATCTGAGTAACAGGAATTTCGAAATAAAGTTTCAATAAAAATTTCATTTATAAAATATCATAAAATTTATTAGAGGGATTTTCGTACAATTTTTTTCACTACAATAAAAATAAACAACTTATAATAATAAACTTAACAAAACGAATTTAACATGGGTAAATTTAAACTTTTGAAAGATTTAACATCTGCTGAACTAAGCATCATTTTGGAAAAAAGGGGTCTGGACAAGACAGGCATTAAAATAACAAAATTTACCAGACTGGAAGAAACGATGATTACAGAAGGACTAGATCCTGAAAAATATCTCTTTGAATTAGAAGAAGAAGAAGTAGAAAATAGAACAGAAAACAAAGAAGAAGGAATTTCAGCAAAAAAGTTGGACACATCGGCAAGAGGAGATGAAAATCCTAAAAAGGAAATAGAAATAACAGAGATAATGCAATTTCTAAGGAAGATGACAGAAAACCAGGAGAAGATAAGGGAGGAACAGAAAGAGAGGGACGAAAAACTAAAAGAAGAAATCAAAGGTACAATGAAAAGAGAAATACAAGATCTAAATGACATTTGGAAGAAAGAATTACAGCAACAGGCGACAGAATGCAAAAGAAGACATGAAAACATAGAAGAAGAGCAGGCGATACAGAGGAAAAAAATAATAGATATACAGGAACACATAGAAGAAAAAGTGCAGAATAATCTTATGATAACGATTAAGAAAACCACAGAAGACATGGCTGGTGTAAATAGAAAAGAATTGGAAGCAATCAAGAGGAATCTAGCAGGAAAGGAGAAGGCTATAATGGATCTGAAGAAAGAGGCGTTAGAAATTAAAAAACAGTATGAAGCGTATGAACAAGGAAAAGGAGAAGGTGCTAACGTTGATAGGGAGAATGATCTAGAATTTCGAAAGAAAATAGAAAGAATAAATAGAGAAATAGAAGACCTTAAGGAGAAAGTACAGGGATCAAGCAGAAGTAGAAATATAGAAGAACAAAGATTGGAAAGTGAAGTAAGAAGAAGACTAGAAGAAGTATACGTAGAAATGAGAAATGATATGGATAAGATAAAGGGGCAGATGACAGATAGGTCTGGTGTGGTAAACAATACCATAATACAGAGTACGAGTGACGATAATTTAAAATTTGATGGCAAAATTAGGAAAATACACCCTAAAATATTTCTCAAAATCCTAAATAATAAAATAAAATATTTCATTTCTTTTGAAGACATAAGTGAAGTCATAAGAAAACATCTTATAGGACAAGCTTTATTATGGTTCACTAGCCAAGAAATCAATTTCAAAAGTTTCAGAGATTTTGAACAATCTTTTATAAAATTATATTGGGGAGAGATTGTACAGGGAGAAGTAAGGGAACGACTATACTTTGGGCAATATGATGAACTAAGGGGTAATTCCATGCATAGTTACTCCATGTCCCTATTTTCTCAAGCCCAATACCTAGAACCTATAATTAAAGAAGAAGAAATAATAATGTTCATCTCACGACATTTCAAGGCACAAATTGCAGAAACGATAGCTGTACAAAATATTAAAACCTTTGAACAGCTAACAAGCTATTTATTAAGAATAGAAAGAAACTTGACAAGTAATCGTAGAACTAATAATGATCAACAAACGTATAATAATTACAATAAAACAAACCTAAACAATCAAAACTTTAATAATAACAGAAATAATTTTAACAATAACCAATACAATAATAATAATAATAGGAAATATAATAATAACAACAACAATAATCAATCAAGCTACAATTACAATAATAACAACTACAGAAATAATAATCAATTCAATCAAAACAACTATAATAGAAGAAATAACCAAAATACAAATTCTAACTACAATAATTACTCTAACAATTACTCTAATAATCAAAACAGATATAATAATAATGATCAAAATTACTACAATAACAGACCAAATTATAGTAATTCAAATAATAATAGAAATTATAACAATCAAAATAACAATAATTATCAACCAAATGATAGAAGGCTAGTACGTAGCAATTCTGATGGTGACATGACCAGAAATGGACGAGGTTTAGCTCCATATCCAAACAACGATAATCGTAGAGTGCATTTTAATAGATCTAGTAGTGCAGAAAGGGTAAACACTCATGATAGATCACAAATATCCACAAATCATGACAATGTTCAAGTCAATACTATGGATTACTCCTCAACAATGGTGAATCCAGGAACCAGCGCCACTTGTGCTGATGTCCCACCGAATTTTCAATGATGGGTGAATTAACACGCAATCTGTACAGTTATGTTCACCCTAGGGAATTTCTGAAAACAATAGATTGCTTAGATAACATAGACAAAAACATTTTAGTCACAATAAAGGGTAAAATTGAAAAAAAACTTGTAAATATTTTAATCGATAGTGGCTCAGAAACATCTTTAATTAATGAAAATGTTGTTAACGATTTAAACTTGCAAAATAATATTATTAAGGTACCAAAAGTTAATTTAATAGGTTTGAATTCAAAGAAATTTTGCGAAGTAAACAAATCAATTATAGTCAAATTACAATTGCCTCCTAACTATAACACAGGTGTAGAATTACAGCTTTTAATAACTAATAAAATGGAGTATGATATTTTATTGGGTTCAGATGAACTATATAAAAATAATGGGGACATAAATTATGAAACTAGGAGAGTAACTTTAAATGGCAACAGTGTAAGATTTAACTTAAGTGAAGATCAGGTGGAAAATAAGAAGATGATGAATATTTTTAAGAAGAATAATGAAGAAGATGAAATTTATGAAGAAAAAGCAAACAGAAAAAAAGAAGTATACAATGAAACATATTTTAACGGAGAAGATGGTATGGATAATGGTGATAGGGACAAGAATGGATATTATGAGTATGATATGGAATTTAATAATAGTAATAATAAATGGAATGAATTGAATTTGGATTGTGATAATGGTAGAAGGAAAGAAGTGAGAAAATTGTTGGAGAAATATGAAGATTTATACAATGAAGTACCAAGAGTTGCGAAGAATTACACCCACAGTCTTAAGGTTAAAAATATGGAAACATTTAAAGTTAAAACTTATCCTATACCCTATAAGTATAAAGATGATATGCAAAAATCTTTAAAAAAGTTAACTAATGATAAAATCATAGAACATAGTACTACACCATACATTAACCCTATAGTTATTGTTAAGAAAAAGGACGGTGATATTAGAATTTGTTTAGATGCTAGGGATCTTAATAAACGATGTGTGCCAGAATACGAGGCACCTTTAACTATCGAAGCTATTTTAGGTAGAATTTCAAAAACTAAAGTATTTACAAAGCTAGATTTAAAACATAGTTTCTGGTTAATACCTTTATCCAAAGAAAGTCGAGACTATACTGGTTTCATGGTAGATGGTGAGGTATATCGTTTTAGAGTTGTGCCATTTGGGACGCAATCTGCTACTTCAGCATTACTCAAGGCGTTACACAAAATACTCAACAAGTTTGAAAAATTTGTACTGCATTACATAGATGACATTCTTATATTTTCCGAATCTCTGGAAGAACATCTAGAGCATCTGGAAATAACAATAAAGGCATTAGACGAGGCAGGTTTAAAATTAAATATAAACAAATGTCAATTCTTTAAAAATGAAGTTATCTACTTAGGTTATAAAATTGATAATAAAGGTGTGAGCATGGATCCTAACAGAATAAAAATTATTCAGGACTATAAAAGACCTACAAATTTGAAAACCCTAAGAGGATTTTTAGGAATACTTCATTATTTTAAGAGGTTAGTGCCCAATCTGACTGAAAAAGAAATTCCACTGATAGAACTTCTAAGAAAAAACGTAAAATGGAAGTGGACACAAGAAAGAGAAGCAGCATTTCAAAGAATAAAAGCAGAGTTTACTGAAAATATTAAAATATTTCATCCGGATTACAACAGAACTTTTATCTTAAGAACTGATGCTTCACAACAAAGGTTTGCAGGTAGTCTTATACAAGAACATGAGGATGGTGAGATACCAATATCTTTTGTTTCAAGGATCACAAAAAAGGCTGAACGCCAATACAGCGTTAGTGAACTTGAACTCGCCAGCATTTTGTTTTGTGTAAACAAGCTAAGGTTTTTTCTATTGGGAAATAGATTTGTTATCGAAACCAATAACCAAGCTCTGACCACCATTCTAAAGAATAAATATGGAAACAATCGCATTCATAGATGGACATTACTCTTACAGGAGTATACGTTTGACATAAAATATATTCCAGGAGTAAAAAATGTTGTATCTGATGCAATAACTAGGATGGATGGCGAAATAACAAGAGAAAACAGAAACAAACAAATAGGTGTCAACATAATGAAGAATAATACAGGGATTTTTTCATTTAAAACCATACTCGAGGACCAACTAAGTCTCACAAATTTAGAAAAACAGAGAACCTTGGTAAATAATGATAACGTTATATACAAAAACATCAATGGTAAAGAATTATATGTAATTACACAAAAAATTAACTAGGAAAATAATTTATGAACTTCACATAAAATACAATCACATAGGTGCTAGGAAAACTTTTAATATTTTTAGAGAAAATTATGTATCTCGAAAGGATTTGTCAATAGTAAAAGATTTAGTCAGTAGATGTGAACTTTGTCAGTTGAGCAAAAATAAAAATTTCCACAATCAAAATCTTCCAAAATCAATAATAACAACACATCCTCTAGAACTTATATCAGTAGATTTCATTTCTAGTTTAATTCCTAGCTTAGAGGGTAATCGACACATATTTGTAATAGTAGACAATTTTTCTAAATTCATATCAGTCTATCCCTGTCAAAGGACAAATAGCAAAACAGTAAAAGAATGCCTAACAAAATATTTTGTGGAAATAGGTATGCCTAAACAATGTCTAATGGACAATGCTACTTATTTCAATAATGAAAATTTGAAAACTTGGTTAAGAAAATCAAATATTAAACCAATTTATACATCAATAAGACATCCTTGTGCTAATCAGGCTGAAAGGTATGTACAGGAAATCATCAAATGCCTAAGAATACTAGTTCACAAAGAGCAAGTTATGTGGGAAAATAATTTAAAATCAATCCAACACAGTATAAATAATGTTCCACACGATATTACTGGTAAATCTCCTATCAGGGTGATGAAAAACATTCTACCTGATAGACCCTGGGAATTTGAATCTTTTGAACCTTACGATCAAGTGGTAAAGGAAACTTATGAAAGAATTGTCCGCAGAGCGGAAAAATATAAAAGCAATCGTGAAAAGAAAATTAGAAACAAAATAACATTTAAACAAGGTGATTTAGTAATAGTTAAAGCTCTAAGAGTGCCAAATAGAAAAGAAAACATATGTCCTAAGTTACAATTGGTGTACGAGGGGCCTTATAAGATACAAACGCAGAACGGGGTAAATAGCTATCTATTAGTACATCCAGTTACTGAAATCCCTAGGGGAATATTTAACATTGACGTGCTGTACAGATTTGTGACAACAGATAACGCATAAAGACGTTTATCTAAAACTAATTATGTAAATATGTTAATTAAGTAATAAACACAAAATAATAGAATGATAACCTAATTATCGTTAAATTTAAAAATATTCATTAATAATTTAAGTTTTATCTGTGTATAAAGTACACAAAAGAAAATCTTTAAATGATTTGAACAAAGTGTTTGAGTTCATCGAGAAATTTAGAGAAACGCATGAAAATGACAAACAATGGTCTATAAAAATTAAAATTTAAAATGATTTTTGTGAATTTTGTTTACAACATTCTAGACTTCAAAAAAGTTATAATGATTGTAAAAAAATTCAGGGTATGTTGCAACAGTCAGTCTTTTAGCAATACAGAATATAAAAACAAATATAATATTATTTAAACGAATAAAACAGAATAATAATTTAATTATAAATTGACATAAATAAACAAGAATGTAAGAATCTTTAACAATGTTTATTGGAAGGTGTTATAAAACACACTAAGATGGGTTATTTTCATAAATATTGCAAAATTTTAACAATCCTATAAAAAAAATATCTTTAAAAAATTCAAAATTTACATACCTTATTTAACTTCATATCCAGATATTATTTGACATGTATTTTCAAATTAAATTATTTCTTTTGTAAATCATGAAGGGGACATCTGACATCAGGTATAGACACCATGTGGGTCCCAAGAGATAAAATTCTAATCGGCAGATTGAATAATGTTGGATGATGCTCCGATTTGACATCTAAAAACAATTCGAACATTAATAACTTTATAAACATCCTGTATGTGTTTAGAAACACAAAGTAAGAATAATAAATAATATTAAAATACAAAACATAATAACAATGGTTATTTTGTAATAAAAACAGAATTTTTGAGTCATGTAATTTAAGTATTTTTGTAAACAAATTTTATTGATAATTTTGTAAATATTTAATCTTAAGAAGTGCTACTAGTGCTAGTGATACAGGGACGTTTGTTTGTGAATGAAGATGGATTTTGGACATTTTTGGAAAGATAAACCATTATTAATTTTCCACAAGGGGGAAAATCTCAACACCCTGTAGGTGGATTTGGATTATTTGACATTAATCGTGACAATATCAAATTACCTTTATTTTCCACAATAGTTGGCTCTTGCTAGGAGGATAATTCCTGGTTGCTATGAACGACGAGGAGAATCAACAAGAGGGCTAAAGAAGAGACTCCATTTTGATTTTTCGGTTGAAGAGGTTTAAAAATAAAAACTTCCACAAGTTTTTACACAAAATTCTATCTGCAGAAATGTTTTTATGCACCTTTAGTTAAGAAAAGCTGTTTGGAGCTTCTGACAACGTAAATCACGAAAGTTTGGTGATAACTAGGCGATGGAATCCAATTTTACACTACACAGTGAGGACAGGTATCACCAAAACTGTTTTATAAAATTTCCATGTCCATTGTATTGGATAACTACTAATTGAGTGTTTTTTATCGTAACAAACACAAGAACTATATTTGTCACCATTTCTTTTTCAATAAAGACTGAATTTTTCACCCTGTGTATATAAAAAAAAACTTTTAACTCACTAATTTCATTTAATCTATAACACATATTTTTCTTCTATTTTAATAACAATTATTCTTGAATTCGTTTCTGTATTTTTCAATCATGTTTCTAGGTTATATTTGTATAATTTAATTTTTAAAGTCAGCTGACAAATAATCGATTACTGGCTGTGTTCAGAATCGGATCCATCGAATCTATCGATTCTACTCTGGACTATGCCACAAAAAGCAAAATTTACTATCAAAGATTCTGTTTTCATGCTATTTATAATATTATAAAAACACTTGTTGCCAAGATAAATAATTTAATTAAATAAAACATACCTTGTTATAATTTTCAAACCAGTGTTATTACTAAATCTCTCGAACGAACCTACGGCGCCCAACAATCGATTTTTCCTGGTATTCAGATTATGGAATCCAATTGAACCCGAGATGTCTCATGCACCATTACAGGTAACAATTCCGAATACGAGGGGAAGGTAAAAATTACATCTTATTCAAAATAAACTAACAGTTCAAAAATTAATCATCATTTTTATTATTATTCATAATAAACACATCCCCGCAGTATGTATGTATGTATGTATGTATGTATGTATGTATGTATGTATGTATGTATGTATGTATGTATGTATGTATGTATGTATGTATGTATGTATGTATGTATGTATGTATGTATGTATGTATGTATGTATGTATGTATGTATGTATGTATGTATGTATGTATGTATGTATGTATGTATGTATGTATGTATGTATGTATGTATGTATGTATGTATGTATGTATGTATGTATGTATGTATGTATGTATGTATGTATGTATGTATGTATGTATGTATGTATGTATGTATGTATGTATGTATGTATGTATGTATGTATGTATGTATGTATGTATGTATGTATGTATGTATGTATGTATGTATGTATGTATGTATGTATGTATGTATGTATGTATGTATGTATGTATGTATGTATGTATGTATGTATGTAGTATGTATGTATGTATGTATGTATGTATGTATGTATGTATGTATGTATGTATGTATGTATGTATGTATGTATGTATGTATGTATGTATGTATGTATGTATGTATGTATGTATGTATGTATGTATGTATGTATGTATGTATGTATGTATGTATGTATGTATGTATGTATGTATGTATGTATGTATGTATGTATGTATGTATGTATGTATGTATGTATGTATGTATGTATGTATGTATGTATGTATGTATGTATGTATGTATGTATGTATGTATGTATGTATGTATGTATGTATGTATGTATGTATGTATGTATGTATGTATGTATGTATGTATGTATGTATGTATGTATGTATGTATGTATGTATGTATGTATGTATGTATGTATGTATGTATGTATGTATGTATGTATGTATGTATGTATGTATGTATGTATGTATGTATGTATGTATGTATGTATGTATGTATGTATGTATGTATGTATGTATGTATGTATGTATGTATGTATGTATGTATGTATGTATGTATGTATGTATGTATGTATGTATGTATGTATGTATGTATGTATGTATGTATGTATGTATGTATGTATGTATGTATGTATGTATGTATGTATGTATGTATGTATGTATGTATGTATGTATGTATGTATATATGTATGTATGTATGTATGTATGTATGTATGTATGTATATATGTATGTATGTTATATTTTGTTGTTATGTGAGTGTCAGATACACTGCGACCTATTTATCGCATTTTGTCATCAAGACGGCAAGGAGACAGTCTCAATGCTACCCTTCCAACTTTATATTTTACCCTTCCAACCCTATATTTTTTAAGAAACTTTAGAAATTAGAGAATTTGTTCTATCTGGTATACTCCCAAGTAAAGTGCCCGTGAATTCTGTAGTACCACATATTTTGTCAGAATGTGAATTGTGATATCATCCTCCTCCCAGAATATGTAGTTACTATGTTCAATTAGTTAAAGTTTACTTAAGTGTTCTTTCAGTTGGTGATGTGCGGTAAAGATCCCTGATAATATGCGTATCTTGTTCTTTTTCAGACAAAAGAGGCTTATTCTCTGGTTATAAATACTCAAATGCAACAAAACATGTTTGAGCTCCTTTTCTAGCTAGACTATATGCAATCTCGTTATTCTTTACTTCGTTGTGTACTGGGACCGCAACTGTACTTTTGCTTTGCTCATTCTGGACAGCTGCGAACCATTTTTGAGCTGATTACGTAAGAGCGCAGCATTTACATGGATGCCGGAGAGGCTAACCGCAAGATTAGTGTGCATCCACATTTTTGCAACAGTTAAGCCGTGATCTTTCCGGTTACGTCATGGATGAGTCGCTGCTAGGATGTTTCTCCATGGGCCGTGTGACTTACCCGACAAGCGTTTATCCATCGACAACATGGAATAAATGACAGTGAATAAGTGTGTGAATTATTGAATAAAACATTCGTACGACCTGTAAATGGTGGTTGAATAAGCCGCAGACTGCAGGGCTGCTAGGCTTTAGACAGATTAGGGTGATAGCACGTGACGTTGGACGAGTATAAAAAAATGGATGTTTGGACTAAGTATGTAAGAAGGTGACAGAAAACAACTCTCATTCCTTCTCCGAAGTAGCATTGAAAACTATACCGTCAGCCTCTATAGAAATAATTTCTAATCCCATCACTTGACCAAATCATAAAAAGGGAGGTCGAAATGAGTGCATATAACTTGGATATCTGAAAAAAATGGGACCACCTGGAAAATATAAGTTATACCAGAATAAAACACTAGGTAAATGATCCAATAATAAATATGAGATATTGTAGTTTGACGTTGTGTCTAAGGAGGAAATACAAAAAATAAACTAGTTTAATAGATATCCAATCATATTTAAAGGTACTTGGTTTAAACAGAAACAAGTCAAATCCGGTCTAGAATACTAAATGACCTGTCAACCAACAATACGGCAAACCAAGCGTCAGTATCAAGATATAATGGTATTATCAAAGTAAATAGAAAGTGTGATGAAATTACTAAAGAGGAATCAGAGCTATAATTTTTAATAGGACCCGAACCTATGTTTGAGATATGCAGAACATCTGCTAGACAGTTAGTTAACAGGTTAATAATCACTAAACACCAAACTCACTGGCAACAGATAATAGAATACAGACTAAGCAAGTTTATGCTAAGGAGACCAAATCTACACATATTTGCTGAAGAGCGTCTGACCAACTCCTAAAAGGGCATGCGACTTTGATTTATGAACATAGTTTTTATTGTTTAGTCATTTTTTTTTCTATTGTATACTACTAGTTTACACTCAACATGGACATACAATTCGAGTACACCCATTTTTGCTTTATTTTTTATAAATCTCGTCTATTATATTCGAACAAAAGATACTATAATTATATGGACTGTGGAATCTAATATTTATTAGTACCTAAACAAATTAAAAATAATAATTTTGCAGAAGTGTAAATGTGGCGTATATTATTAAAAAGTAAAATGTTAATAACACATTGTTACAAAATTTCAGTTGTACATTTTTGTAATTTTTCCTTTATATTTCAATACGGTATTTTATTATTGGTATCTTCGGCTTCGATAACTTAATAATGTAGGTTATGGAGTACTAGTCAGTGACGCATCCAGAGTTTAAGTATGGGTGAGGTAGTGGTAATATTAAGACTTTATTTCTAATAATAATAAATATATATTACCTATAAAAAGTTAGGTTCAAAAATTCTTGTATATGTATGTATACGCGCTCCTGGTACTAATTCTAAAAGGCACGCGCAAAATTAATGTATTAAAATATTTTTCAAAACAAAATGACTTGTGTTTTGTCATGATGTCAAGAATTAATAACAAGTTATAAAAGTAATTTTAAAACACCGACATTAAAATCATGCAGATGCCACCATCACATCTTGACCAAATTTATAGGGGACAACCCCTCAGGTACCCCCCTTAATAACTAAAAAGAATCATAGAAATCGGATGAGGTGGTAAAGAATTACCTCTAAACGTTCATAAAAAAAATAAGAGTTTGAGGGTTTCCTAATGGATCCAATTATTATATTTTGACTATATTTATATGGGACCACCCTTGAAGTACCTTGCTTTTAACAAAAAAAAAATAGTCATTGAAATCCTGGAAACAGGGACCTCCCGTACAGGCTGAACTCGTCTGATACACAGACGGTTTAAAAACCAAGGAAGGAGCCGGTGCTGGAATCTATGGACCCAAGTCGAAATCGATTCCGCTGAGTTTAAGAAAATACGCAACAGTGTTCCAGGCTGAGCTAATAGCCATACAACACTGTGCAAGAGAAATATTAAATCAGCAAGTATCAGGCAAAACTATTGCCATATACTCTGATAGCCAAGCAGCTCTAAAGGCAATTTTCTCCCCAGAAATCAAATCAAGACTGGTGAAAGACTGTCTAGAAGACCTGACAGAGCTAAGTAGTCAAAATTAGGTGACCTTAGCCTGGGTTATAGGCCATGAGGGATATCAGGGCAACGAAAAGGTCGACGAATTAGCCCGAGAAGGCTCAGATAAGGCCATGACATAAAATAGTCTCAGGAATAGTGGAACAACTATCCAAGACTAAGACAGACCAAACAGTTCATCAAGGAACCATCGGACAAGTTCACGAAAGACCTACTGGATCAAAAGCGTCAAATCGTTAGGATAAGAGTAGGCCTTCTTACTGGACACTGTCGCTTCAAAAGGCACATGAGTGTTATAAATCCAGCAGAAGAAGCAACTTTGTGCAGGTTCTGTAAAGAAGAAGAGGAAACATCATTCCACGCCTGTGCCAATGCGAAGGCCTGGCTGGAATGAGGTTTCTAACATTGGGCGAAGAAAAGCCAATTGCATGCAACTACATGCAGGAGCCACTGTCAAAGCTACTAAGTCTAATAAAAAAGACCAGGCTAGACGACATACTCTAAAACAAACGGAGTCTTACAATAGATCTAAAAAGGTCGCGGTGGACAAGGACAAATAAAGTCCAACTCCTTATCTAATCTAATCTACTAGGATAGAGTGATAAAGTGATAGAGAATTAGTCTTTGGTAAGCAGAATTTAAAACATTTTACTCTAGTTAACAGAGATTGCATTATTTTGCCACCATTGTATATATTTTTTTATTTGATGATTGTTACTAGTCATTATTGACTAACTTACAAGTTTAATCTAAAAATCTTATGAACTAATTACTTATCTAAGAAGTTCCCATTGGGATGTCTTAAATGTTTCTATAGAAAAGCATCACAAGTTGGCATGGGGATTCATTACACTGTTTTACACTAACATAGAACATTAAAGTTAACACATTAACATAAACGTTTACTGCGCCAGCTCAAATTGATTCTTCTTTTTGAGTGTAGAGTTGTCCAGTAATTATAGCGCTTCTTCGTTGACGTGGAAGTAAAGTCGACCCTCATATTTCGCAGCAAACATCTTTGCTTCTTCTTTGACTGTTGGCGTCTTCAGGTCTCTATGAAGAAAATCGGTTTATTACAACCTTGTATTATATTGACATTACTCTTGCTGGCATATCCCCATAGCTATACGTCATAAATCCAGATTGGTTTTACAATTTGTTTATTAATCAGCAGTTTGTTGTACACTGATATCTTGGATTTTCTTGTTAGGAGCCAATACATTTATTTAAATTAAGGTTGACGTTATTAACGCTTTTCGTATGTGCTCTTTCCATTTAAGTCATAAATATAGGTTTATCCCTGAGTATTTGGCCGAATATGTTGCGGAATAACATTGTTTATTCTAATTTGTTTTTGTTAATTTGGTCGAAGAGTAAAATCAACATAAACTGATTTAGTTTGATTTATTTTTACTTTTCACTTTTTTGTCCACCGATTAATTCTGTTAAAGGTTTCCTGGAGTTTTTCTGATATTAGTTTTTGCCAATATTGCAGTGGCATCCGCAAATGCTGTTATTTTCACACATTGTTGTTGAGGGATATCGTTGGTGTATAATAAGTAAAGAACCGGTCCTAGCACATTGCCTTGTGGGACGCCCGCTTTTATTTCTTTCATTTCGGAGCATGCCTCCTCTTGCCTTACTCTAAACATTTTTTCCGTCAGATATAATCGAAAAATGTTTACATATTATCTAGGGAGCATTTTTTTAAAATTTTGTTCTTTTCATTGCTTCAGACAGTTCTTTTTGACAAGGAGACGATGTTAGAATTGCGGTTTTGCTTCTTTTTTTTTGTAAGCGTTTAACAATGGTCTTTAATTTTTGTATTGGCATAAAAATTGCAGAGAAAGAACTGGAAAACTGGAGGTGTTAGATGTTTTTATTGGCGCATTAGGAGGGTCAGGCATCTAGTAACATTGGGGTAAAGAATTATTTTGAGTTTAGGTTCTATTTTTTATAGTGACTTTGGAAGATAAGGTCGAGGAATCCTTATTTTCCGAAGTTTCATCAACTGTAGGACCAGCTTGTGGTTTAGAATCATTATCGGCTTGCGTTTCAGGCTGAGACCGGTTTTTACTACAGTATTTTGAATATTAGTTGTTTTGGCTGGTAAAAAAATCATCATCAGTGAAGATATCCTCATTTATTGGCCAAATCCCCATTTTCCCGAATCGTTTTAGGGCAGTTTTCATGTTTGCACTATTAAAAAATATTTTCCTAAATAAGGCTGATATTTGGAATAAAGTAATGATTTTACCTGAGTTTGACAGTCACCCATCCTGAATCATTAACCTCAGCCCAACCACCAGGCGGTAAACTTAATAGAAATTCTTGTTGTTTTTCGGAGGAAAATCAACATTGAAGGCATGAAATTCCCCGCAGCAGAACAACAAATTTCGACCGTTACTGTATTTCCACGCTTGGCAGAAGTCAATAGGCCAACTTGACGTTGTACTGTATTTGCAATAGTTCTTGAATGTTGCTTTGAAATTTCTGTAATACCGGTATCGTCGTAATTCTTTTCTCAGTAATCTACCTTTTTACAATAACTTGATTTAGCAATGTTAAAACTGTGCGACTGCTACTCTGTTGAACCACATTGCATGCGCTCCTGAAGTTGCTTCGGGGTTTCTCAAGCTTAACTCTGGATGGCGCCTCATGAAACCTTGTGCTGTGACATTTCTGGCTTGTTATTAAATGGATGTCTTTAACCATTTCGGGTTGCTAGTTCATAGGCTAACCTTCTCAGTCTTTAATTGTTAAAACAAACAGTCTCTTTTGCATATCCTTTAAATACAAAACGAGTTCTAACTCTTGATTTTTAGTAAAAACACATTGCTATTTACCAGTTGTTTTGTCAATTGTCAACCACATAATTTGGACCATCCTTGCGCTTTTTCACTTATCTTTCTAATGTAGTTTGCGGAAGTTCAAACTGGTCTGACGCTTTTTTGTAGCCCATTACGACTCTGGTAACCTCATTTACTACTAGTTCTATAGATT
The DNA here is from genome assembly GCA_927349885.1 of Psylliodes chrysocephalus. Lineage (NCBI taxonomy): Eukaryota > Metazoa > Arthropoda > Insecta > Coleoptera > Chrysomelidae > Psylliodes > Psylliodes chrysocephalus. The sequence goes on from OV651816.1 coordinate 30,852,375, forward strand.
TAGTACTGCACTGCTGACAAAAACTGACATTTAGATTGTTAAATATAGTCGGGGTAAAATGGGGAATGCTCCAGCTCACCCCACCCAATTTTTTACCTCAGATGCTTTTAATAACAAAACATAACCTTTTACCAGACTTCTTTACCAATATCTTAAAGAATCTATCTTATAAGATACCTAAAAACATTCGGTATACAGTGAAATAAACAATAACTCTTAAAAAAATCAATAATTAACTAACGTTGTGTTAAAAATGAGGAAACAATATACGAACATACACAATTTTACCAAGTTTGGTTGAAAACACTCTCAACGGTTTCCAGTCATCTGATTGTTGTTGACAGATGATGCGTGGCGTTCTAATAAATGATAGCAGAGGGCGCTAGTAATACCGGACGCCCGGTGCGTGAAATTTCAAACCAATCCCGGTAACCCGTTGTGCCCCGGTGTCTCCTATATTGCACAGAAATTCCCTGGCCTAAAATTAAAAAGGAAAATATTTTAATAACCCCAAAATGGCAGCTAGTTTTTGTAAAAGCAATGTATAAAATTGAGTCCAATAAATTATTTGTGTCAACAATACAAAACTTTCATGCTAATGCTGAATCACTTAACCAAAAGGACTTGGTTCAACATATGCTATAAATGTCTGAAAATCTTGGTTGTAACATTAGTGTCAAACTTCACTGTTTAGACTCTTTGACAGATCATTTTCCTGAAAATCTCGGCAACTTTAGTGATGAACAAGGAGAAAGTTACCACCGAGAAATTCGTACCATGGAGGAACGATATGAGGGTAGATGGGACGAGCACGTAAAATGATGGTGTATTACTGCTGCTGTTTGAAAATATACCTGATTTGAGCATCTTATTTAAAAAAATTATTAGTAAAATAATGTTTTGCTTCTTTTAAAGATTAAATATTTTTTATGTAATAAGTGTCTTAAGTGTTTTCCTAATAAAAGTATACATATTTCTAAAACTGAACCTAATGGATGAAAATTGTTTTTATTTTCATACTGAGGAACTTAAATACTAATAGAAAATCTACTTTTCCTTTCAAACAAAAAATATTGGTAATTATGTGTAATGACAATCTAATTAATGTTTTATTAGCTGAGGGGTAATAGAAATTCACTTTACAAAAATAAACTTTATTAATCAATAATGGTTGAACAGCTAATCATGAATGTATCAATGCTGGTCTATATTTCTTTTTCTTCATTGTTAAAACTGCGTCTGTCCACTCATCGAAATATTAGAATATCTTGTGTCAGCGAAAGACGCACCGCATCCAAAAATACTACAGGAAGTGTCTAGCAAATATTTATATAATAAATACTGGAAGCTAACAGTTTACTTGCAACCGAGGTTTTCAGGTAGTTATAGATGAGCTGATACTTTAATTTGCATTAAGACTGCCGGAGAATGTAAGGTATTGAACGGCTATTAATTCTCGTATTACATTTCTCGTAAAAAGTTTGTCCTTTTATCATAAACTACTATTACGGAGGTGCAAATAAATTGAAGATAATTAAGATGAAATTTTGAATATTTTTTATTATCTAAACACATTCAAATAAAAATTGTGTATAAATCACGGACCAAAACTGTTTTGTACTCAAATAAACAGCTAAATATCTGATACTTTTGTCCATTTTATCTCGCTACTGCATAAAGCATTTTTTGTTTCTCCTCTTGATAAAAATTAAATAACAATTTCATATATGACATGAAATTTTTGTCATTTATATTAATTATTTCCCAGAAAATAAAGGAAATACAATTTATTTGCAATGATTGATGAATATTTAGCGTAAAATAAAATGAAAACAATATGCTATTTGCTCGTCCAACCAGTATTTCATTTCATAGCGCGATATACTGGTACTGGGACAAATAATAAAAACGTTATATTTTATGTTTTTGTCATTTAAAAAACGGACAGAAAGTACATAAATAAAATATATAAATATCATATATTATGTGTGTATAAATAACGTGTATTTGTACACATGATCAAAGCCCTTCTATATTTTGGTAATCAAAAATTTTCAATTTGTTTGTATTATGCGAGTTGTTTGTTTTATTTTATATTTTGATTTAAAATGCTGATATTCACGTATTTAAGTATGAATGGAGGTCAGAAAATCAATATTTCAAAATAAACAAATACATATTTTTCTTCAATTATCCTTTTCCAGCCTAACATAGATATCAAAAACCCTAAATAGAGCATCGTAAATATGTTTGACCCTTTACATGAGTTAAGGTGACACTACTGAAAAGTACATTTAAATTATTCAAGTGAATTTTAACCCCTGAAGCCGACTGAGCGACTTGTGTAGGGGAAGGGACGGTTATTATTATTATTATTTGACGTGGCGTATCGTGGTAACTTAAAGATGATTGATGGTGCCATTTGACTTACAGGTGAGGAAAACCCTGAAAACCCCACCCACCATCATCGAAACGGTAACGTATGGCAATTTTTATAATCTAGATGTCATATTAACAGAAATTAAATTTATGCTAATACGGAATACATGAAATCCTATAATCATGCAAATAAATTCATATGGTCTTCTGTAGGATTCGAAAATTGCTCGCAAATGAATGCCAGCGCCTTTGACTTTTACTCTTCTGTCCCGACGAAAATAGTAAGGGACATATATGTTTGAATATTATATGTTTAACTAAAATATTCAGATTAGTCAAAATTTTGTTTTAAAATATCGATTAGCTTTAATAATGACTACCTACCTATCTAATGAAAATAAACATGCGCCAATAATGTTAAATTATGACAAATAGTAACAAACGTCAACTTTTCATTAAAATTTAAATGTGCAAAAGCCAATTTTGGATATCGTACAAAAAAAATGTTTCCATCAACAACTATTTCGTCAAAATTGTAAAATGTGGAGATATTGATCGTATTATATCTAAACTTAAATAAATGGTAGAACCGTTGGTTTAAAACTTTTGTATGTTGCGTTAGCGCAACGAAAAGATAACCATAAAGCTCACCTAATTTCTTAACACATGCAGCATATAGCAAACATGCGCATGCACCAGATGGGTTAATTCATCCAGCCAGAAGCTTCAAGTGGCTATTTCGTACCCACTATTTAAGCTACAGCTTCTCTTTACTACGTACCTGCACAGATGCCAATCCGTACCAGCCCAAGATGGTCAGCACAGACGCCTGTCAGGCTAGGAGCTCAAGGACGTACAGCTACCTACACTAGTATGCAAAACACATCCAAAGCTGTAGCCAGACCACCAAATCAGTTCACCATGTGTTGCAACATCAGCGTACCCAGACCAATCACAGGACAACAACTGACAAGTAGCACGGTCGTCCACAAGCTTTGTTGCCAGGTGCTCACGCTCCAGTTCAACAGACAGACACACTCAGGGCCAAGAAACTCTGACTGCCACTATGTTGGCCACTGCTCCCCCACAGGAACAGAAACAGATGTACTCCGATTTAGTAGGTAATATCACTGGTATGTTGTTGCACATGTTGGAACACCAGGAGTCGCACAAGAACAAAGTTGAGAAAGCCGTCGCTGTATTGCAAGCCCATCAAGTCAAATTAAAAAATACTAAATTAAAAATTGCAAACAGTCATATGACAAAAAGGAAAATAAAAATTCTGCTACTTAACAATTCGATTTGCATATTCTTGATTTTTGCAATGTTTTATAAATGTAAGATCAAGAATATTGTAAGACTGACATGTATGTTTTTCAATTTATTTTGCTGTTAGGGAAGCATTAAATTAATTTTTTTCATATTTATGTTGATTTTTTACCTTTACTAATAATAATATTCAATGAGAACACATTTTACTGTATAATATTAAGAATAAAGGAAATTGAGTTTTATGATTTGTGGGATTTTTATTTCATTTATAAGGTTACTTCTTTTATTCTACAGTCGTTTTATATTTCATTGATAAAAAACTTTTTTTTCAGTTCGGTAAAAATGTGTAAATTTGTTTGTTAAACAGAACTAGACACACCAATAAGGTTTGCTAAACTTTTATTCCTATTTTCAACTTAGAAATTATTCATCTCTCTCACAACCAATAACAAAGTAGAAATTGTCGGTGTTTCATCGATTAAACTAAAAATAGTGTAATAAACACATAGTCTGGTTATGTCGGCCATAGCGGTCATAGCGATATTAAAAATTTCTGGAAAAATGGTCTATTATGTGTAGTTTGATCAAAATTCTTACACATATTACTGAGGCCCTTCCTATGGGGCCTCAGTATTGCATTCGTGCAAACGGAAAAATTTTCTTACCCCCATTTTTTAAAACTTTTTTTTCATGTTTCCGATCATTCTGAGTAAGAAAATGCAAAAAAAAATTTCGTCTGGTCCTCTGTGTGTATGTATGCTGGCACAATAACTCTAGAATGAAAGTTCTGATTGACTTACGGTATTGATTTTCTTGAATAATTACTTCTAACTTAGAAGCCTATTGATTTTCAGAATTTTCGGTTCATCCTAACTACTTAAATATCAATTTTCTTAAAATTCGCCTATGCAATACTTATGTGACAATTTTAGGAATTCCAATTATTTCTAACGTCAACATTCCTAACATTCTCAACATTCCATAAATTGCAAACATTCTCTAAAGACCTGTCAAACAACAGCTGTTGATAGTAAAGGTGAAATTTCTAAGGCGGGTTGCGACCTTTATACTTGCAACCATAGCCATTTTGAAGGCTATTTTTATTCAAAATTAGTCGCCAAACCTGCCAATTTATGAAAAATGTATAAGCAGTTTTTTGAAAATGACTTTTTTATGGTGGTGCTAACTTAAGCGTACTACTATTTCGCCCCTAGCCACAAAAACACCTTCATCAAATTTACTGGCTCTCTGTCGGAACGCCACAGAATAATTAACCGGCTATTTTATTTGGCAAAAAATAGAATAATGCTTGACTGTGCCTATCAAGTATCAAGATGTCAACTGTGATATGTGAGTGGCTCTTAAATGTCAAATTATTTAAAAATGTATGCTTCTTTTGATATTTATTGCAAATAATTTGTAGTGTATCTCAATTCAGGCTTTCCATAAACAAAATTACAGCAAGACAAATAATATATTGTTCTTATACAAAGCACTTTTTTATTATATAAAAGAGTTAGGATATAGTGCTGTTTTTTTGTAGATAATTTTAATTATACAGTTTTGGATTCAATCAGCGAATTGTAAATAATAATTAGCAAACTCCCAGAAATTTTCTCAATCCATAAAATTTAAAAATTAATCTTTTTACCTTGGGATTTTAATGACGTAATGTGATCAAACCATTTCAAATTTTGATCAATCATGATATCGAGGTATTTTGTTGTTTTTAATTTTAATTATAAAGTTGTCATTTATGTATATGTTGAAAGAAAGCCTTTGTAAATTACATTGCTCTCTATGGATCTACATTTACACAAAAATAGTTTTGTGGCTATAAGTTGCTATAACCTATCGTCGCAAAACTATTAATAATTTAAACATAGTGAGTAGTAAAACAAGGTAAAACGAGGGATAAAGTAACAATAAATTAAGGAAAATACTTAAAAAGGGCAGGTTTAAAGAGTATTATCACAAGAAAATATATCCGTTCTGTTTATTTATCAAGTATTGTTTATTTACGGTTTTTTTTTTTAATTTCTGTAGGCAGTCTATTAAATTTTTTAAACCTTTAATAAAAATTGTATTTTGAGTACTATTAGTGATGGCTTGCCGTACATGAAAGTCAGATTGGCTTGTTGTATTATAGTTGTGATATTGTGAATTATATTGATTTTTTTCTAATAGATCTGATGCGATGGATTTATGTCATTTTTATTTTATAAATACATATCAGTCATGCATTGAACATAATTCAGAACTGAAAGCCAATTTATTTCTTTTAACATAGTTGCAATACTCACCCTTCTGTCCTTTATTAATAGAGTATAAATACGCGAAGTAAGGAGCCCAAATATTTTACATGAGCAGGCCTAAGAGGTAAAGGGGCCAATTATTATTGGATAAATTGCTCGAACAAGTTTTTAAACCCAAATTAAAAATCAAGGCTTTTTCAAACGTGTCGAGAAAAGTCGTTTATTGGAAAGAAAACATAAGCGAAAAGAAGCACTTTTTTTATAAACTTCAAATAAACTGATAAAAACACTTTTTTCTATGCCAATGTCAGTAAACGTTTTAAATCAAGATTCCTTGTAAATGACATTTAACAACATGCACGTAATGAGATCTTATAACACATACGTGAGTTTTGATAATAAAACTTAAATTTCTTAGTTTAATCAAATTGCAATTAAATTTTTGTCTACATACGACTTTAATTGGTCTATTTACTTTAATTTAGTCAATTAAAAACATAAAAACTTTTAGCATTAGCGAGATACATTGAGGATTAAAAAAGTGATGCCCCTAAATGTCGGCAACATATTATAGAATTTTTCAAATAATACCTAAGTCGCGTTTTCTTAGCATGCTATGGAAATAAACGTCTTGCCATTTATATTGTCAATTATTGGAACAAAATATTATTGTAATCGGACATTTCCTCGACTTTACCTACGAATATGTCTCTTAGTAGTGAAATTGATGAAATTATGAGCACTCCAACGGAGATTTTAAAAAAAGTTTAAGCTACCCCACATAATTTGTTACCGCTAAAATCCAAAGAAAGGTACGAAATTACCTATCAAAAATTTATGAATTGGCGGGCTTTATTTAATAGAAATAGAAAAAATAATTGGGCGTAGAAAAAGCATAGTACCTTACACGAGTTTTAAGCCCATTACGCAATCGTAAAATTTTTCACTTCGGCGTATTGGGTTATTTACAACTCTTGTTACGTAAAAATCAAGTGGCTACGATTTCTAAATATTCCATTTCCATTTTTAGTTTACTTGATAATTTTTTCGATTGCGAAATAGTAATCCATAATCTACATGGACATCAAATTAATTTATTTCTGAGGTTATGAATGGGGAAAAGTACTTAAATACCACGCCGTTAAAATGTTAAATATTACGATATATCTGCAGTCGACAAAAATGAGAATATGTAATGGGAATGGGAAGTCCTCAAATAGTACTATTCGTTACAAACCGTATTTATACCACGTGAGTAGTAATCTAATCAACAAAATAGGCTTTCGTAGCTATAAAAATCTAAGAAATATCTCTTATCGTGCATAAGAATTGTCCACTATAATTTACATTCAGATTACGGGATTAATGCATAAATATTCGTAAAAGGAACTAAATTTACGCTGCCGGTTTGAGGTTAGGTCGGTACCTCGAGGTAGATGGAGGCCTTTAATGAAAAGGAATGATCTCACTTGTGATCTAGATCGCCAGACGTCCTGTGTAGCTTGGTATACTTTAGGTCCAAAAGAAGGTCTCACAAGGTTAAGCAGTAAATAATCATCAACTAGTAGGAGGTTGGTCTTGGAATAATCAGTCTCGATGTAACCCTTCTGTCTTGCATACAGATTCCGAACTGGTACCAGCAAGTGTAGTATGAGGTATGGTATTAAAGATATGGCTTAAAGAAGAAAAGTTGTAAAAAGTGACTAAAAAAGTTCCCAGATACTTGAAGGAAGGTCTGAAAGAAGGATTTGCATAAACCACACAGTAAAGGGACACGAACAAAACTGGCATGTACAATGGGGAACTCATGTGTCGACTATGTCACAAGAAACCAGAAACGGCCAAACATATACTGTGCTAATGCGCAAAAGACAGGCTCTTTTTGGACAACCCCAGGTTGATCCAAGAAAGTATAGAACCCACTCACCCGAGGATGTGTACAAACTTGTACAAGGTACAAAGGTGACAGAGTGGGTGCTATGAACTAACATGGGGTAAAACACAATAAGCCAATAGGCTTTAGTGTTATTCGGAGACATAGTCAGACGAGCCCAGGAGAAAAAAAAGCCACACATATAAATAGCCTTTTAAACTATAGATAAGCCAAGAAAGTTGTCTTATTTAAATTTTGGGACTCACCTGGAGCTGTCGGACGACCTTTTTAGTTGTAAATTATATCAAAATATATTTAAACCCACCAAAAAGGTGTTTTAAATCTCATCGATTTATTTGGTATATTATTGATTCGGTTAACAGTTTCAGCTCAACGTTCAGATCCTAGAATTACTAGAACATATGGCACAGGTTACCACAAAGCTAAGCTTATCAAAACTGATCAAATAAAGTTCCTCAAAATGGTAGAAAATCCATATGTCAATGGAAGGTCTTGAATAGTAAAGGTTAGCAGGACAAAATCTGGAAAGAGTGTGACCCTACTTGTTAAAATAAGAATTTGACACTTGTGGATGTCATAAAGTAAATGTAAACAAATAATAAAAGCTGGAAAAGTTGGTCTGCCTGCGACTTCTGTTTCCCTGGGGTCGGCAGGCTCAATTCTGTTGTTCTAGTCAGACACCTTCTTAATTTCAATAATTTTATACCAAAATGTTTTTTTACCTTCACTTAATGTATATTTTATAATTCTACCTAATTATTGTAACGTATGGTTATTTTTTAAAAATAATTTAAAATTTAAAATTCCCTCCATAACTTGTGCTTGCTACTTCAGTGGTTCCAACCCACTTTTATCTTTTTAAATATTAACTTTTGATCAATTTTCATGAAATTTATTTGTATTTCTCAAGTTGGCAATTGTTTTGACAACTTCATTGTCAACTGTCAATTGTCACTCAGTTCCTTTTTTTGGCACTGTTAAGTCAAGATGGTTACTTTTTCGTCTTTTTTGTATTCTACGTTTTAGGATTACCTGTGCCCCAACTTGCCTCCGCCTCACGGTAGCTACTTTGAAAGGGCAGCTGGCTTCAAGCTGAAGTTCAGTTTTTTCCATCTCTCTTCCTTGGAAAGGTTGAGACAGTTTATTTACACGTGTTGGGATGAGCCCCCACGTTTCTTCTCAATTTTCAACCACCTGTTAGGATTGGTTTTGCTTCGTTTCAAGCCTCAAGTTATGGTTGAGAACCAGGGACCGTATTGTGGCAGCCCTTTGAATCTAATAAATAAAATTTTAAATAATTAACTTTCATGCACCTTCTATATTTACTGACAAGTAAGTTTTAATGTTTTTCTATTTTTTATTCAATGTTTAGGAATATCTCGATTTGACTATTGTTATAGCTCCGTTTTTTATCTTTGTAGAGTCTCTGATGATGGCCTAACCGGCTGAAAGCGCTAAGACTAATTTTACTGAGTTTTATTAATATTAATAAAACTACCTACACACTTTAAATACGTTACATTCATTTCTTAAATAATAAAATGTCCTTATAGGTATCTGATATTTTAAAAAGTTATATAAACAAATTTAAGACAAAAGGTTAGAATGGGTTTTATTCTAAAATAAAATGCAAAGCTAGGATCCTTACGTCTAGAATTTTGTAAATAGATCATAACCACAGTAGGAGTAAATAAAAAGGGAAAATGTAGAACATAGAATAGCAGAAAATAGAATAAAACTAGTACAGAATAGAATAATGCTGAATAGAATAATGTAGAGTAGATTGAATTAACTTAAAATAGCGTAGTATAGTATAGGTTAAGTTATATAGCTTAGTTTTAGGACAAGGTAGAATAGATTAGATTAAATTAAATAGTTTAGGATAGATTAGGTTAGAATAGTTTAGTTTAGGATAAAATAGGATATATTTGACTAGAATTAGATATAAACTTGGTAAAATCATAACAAAAATAAAAAAGATTTATTTATTGTTTACAAAACTTTGCTATTTCGCTAAACTAATCTAGTCAAAAATTTTTACCCGTAACAGACTGTTGTACGTGATTGTTTGCATAAAATATATTTTGATTTTATATTGCTGAAGTGAGATAACAGTTTTCACTTAAGAAATAAAATATATATGTTTTTTGAATGTGTGTGCTTTGAGACTGTTTCTTGAACCAAGGTCGGTCTGAGATTGCTATGTTTAAATTGAAAAATGTCTACGAGGTCTGGCAATTAAATAACGGGACTGCTTATGGAAAAGGATTTTGTTTTAAAAGTCATTCTACAATCGAATGATCCCCTTCAATTTTCTCCCCTTTCCTATACACACCGTTTTATTCGTTTTTTGCATTGCTGGAAGTCTTCTATTGTACGAGCATTTAGGAACTCCGGCGATTTTCGCTTCAGCTCTTCCACCGGGTTCCATCTTTGGAAACAGGAAAAAGTCACAGTGTGCTAAAACAGACGAGTACGGCGCGTGTGCGGCACTGGAGTGCCTCAAGCGGCTAAATAACATTTCACAGACACGGTGTGTTATGGGCAGGTGCGTTGTCCTGATGCGAGATCCAGGACTTGTTTTTCCACAACTCTGGCCCTTTTTTAAGAACTTGCTCTCGTATTGTTGCCAAAACTTTAAAATAGTAAGTTTAGTTTATGGTTTGACCCACTGAAACCCATTCAGTTGTCACGATGTTATTGATGCAAAAAAAAACGACTAGCATGACTTTCAATTTTCATTTCGACATTTGGCCTTTAGAAACACGTGTACGAGATAGAGAATGCTCATCATATTTCTATTTCAACAACTTATAACACTCATTTAGAGTTTTTTTTTAATTTAATGAGAAATTTTACATTGATCAGTTGCTCGTTATTTTCGTCACACGTTGTTATCGGTACAAGAAAAAAAAAACACGTTCATTTGTAACTTCAAAAGAAAAAATACTACTGCAGCTAAAAAAATGTGTGTTTGTACTGGACTTGTAGACACTTCCAGCTTTCCAACAGTTCGCGCGTTTCTCCCACTACTCCTCTAGGCATGCCTTCTGCGCGCGCAGTCTTGTTATTTAATTGGTAGTCCTCATATTATGAAATTTAAATACAATACGTTTTAAAAACCTGGTCATAGAACTCCTAAAATTAACTAGTGTTTGCTTAATAAACATAATGTTTTAAGACCCTCCATTTTTGTGTTAGTAGTGTTACAAAATGCAAAAATATCCACATTTTATATTTTGAAAAGTTAAAATTTCATGAAAGGCTGTTGCGCAACATTTTGATACATTTAAATTTAATACTAAATTTGCTTTTTGCAACGTGAATATTTTAATTTAAAAATATGCTTATTAAATTCTATATTTAATACTTATTTTAGTGGACAAACAGCCTTAATAATCCAACATATTTTTTTGGCAAAAAGGTAGATACAGACAAAGGTACTACTAATAAAAATCCCACATTAATTTACACCGACCACCAACCACAAATAATCAAATGATCAAACGAAAGAATTTTCTATGAAATGAAAGAAACATCTTAATTATTTTTATAAAAAAAAAACCGATGAACTATTTTTATTGCCTTGAAATTGTATGGATTTCACGTCTATGGAAATAATTATTTTGATTCAGAAGTTTATTATTTATCGCTTCGATGACTATATAATCGAGATAAGATTACTTAGGATGATTTTTCTAAACAAAAAGTTAATCGGTATTCGTTTCAAAAATATACTCTGGGAATCAGTGATACCTCTTCTTAGTAAACCTATTATTATAGTTAATTTATAAATATAATAAATAGAATGTTTGTGTAATATGGAAGCAAGGGTTTGGTAGGTTGAAAATGGGTGATATGATCTCATCGCCTTTCACTGCAAGGGTTTACTTTGATCTCAATCAATTTTCATATTACTTGAGCCTTTCACATGAGTATATTTTGGATATGACGCTTCTATAGAGGGTTGGGCAAAATTGACGAAACACCAGATTTCTGGCTTTATTGGACAAGTAACAAAAATATGTTCAGGCAAGTCGATTTTATTTTTTTTTATACGCATATTTAATATAAGATTAGGTTTGTCACGATTAAAATTAAATAGTTGACAGCATGTGTAAATCACTAAAATGGATCTATATTGTAGCGTTATAGTAATGTAGTATTTAAGATATGTCAAAGGAAAAATAGGGATGGGTATTGAAAACTTTAATTTAAACTAATATTAAGAAAATGGTTAGGTACTAGAACTAAGGAGAGTTGAGAAAAACAACTATAAAAACTTTATTATGTTGATTTTTATAGAAAAACCATCTAAATTTATCTAAAACTGAGTTCTATCAAGAAATAGGCTCTAATGGCAATGTTATAAAGTACCTAACTTTAAACAGATCTTGGATTGTAGTTGCTAGCCAAGAAAAATTATTGCACTAGAAGATATTTCAAAAGTATGTTTTATTTGATTAAGGATCATTTTTGACCGTAATACAATTTTATATGAATAATTGTTTTATTTTGTAGGTGGTTCCTAATAAATTTGAAGAGGTACTGGTAAACTGTCAGACTAATATAGCGGTGAGGATTTTACTTAAATGATTGTATCTACAAAAAAAATTGAAGCTAAATTTACATTACAATTATTTTTTAAAGAAGATATAAAAATAAATATTGCACTGTCCTAAATTAATTCAAAAAACTAAATAGTTGCGTCTTTGTTAGGTATGTATCTATATTATGAAGATTAAATTAAATATTTACCGATATCAGTTTCTGGGAGGTAAACTGAACTATGTCGACATAGTGCAGTTTTATAAGGAGCATTTTTATAAAATCAGCTCATCGATACCTTTTCAAAGGGGTATACTATACAATGTATTAGTGATGTCACAATAGAAGTTAACCAAAAAAAGTATATCACTATGTTCAACAAATTTTCGAGTTATACAACACCATGTACCCATAATGTTTTTAACTCTCACGTTAGTCGTATCATTTATAGAAGCATGTCGTGGGTATATGACACTATGTCAAATTTGTTATAAACACATAGAAATACGTTACAAAAATGAACAATTCATGTAAAAAAAATATTATTAGTCAGATTATTAGTAAACAATACATTTTGTGACATTATTGGGGCTAACTGCATTTCTTGTCAAAATATAATTACTATAATGTAAATATGGATTACAAAAAGTGTCCAAACAATATATAGTCTTCTCTACTGAAAAGTTGACTAAAATGACATACCTGCGAGGTACTGATATACCTATTAAATTTTTTTCAAAACTTTGACTTAATCATTCTTTTATTATACCTATTTTCGTTTTCTATTATGTGGGGCTAATCTTATAAAATTAACATTTTAGTTTACTTGTTTCATTTTTGAATAAGAAGTATATAAAAAAATATATAATTTTATTTGACATGTGTGACAAATTGTGGAAATATTAAATTTACAATAAAAACAGAACAATGGTAGGTTAAATTTCATGTAATAATATTGGTACACAAAACACAATAAAGCTTTCTGTATAATCTGATAAATGTTCAAAAATAATCTAAAAAAAAATATGAAGAAAAGTCAGCTGACCATAGCTAATAATATATATAGATGGTTTGCAATGTATTAAAACCAAAACAAATATCACAATAACTAAAATGTTTACTTTTTAACTTAGCAAAATACCATTGTAAATTATGTATTTGTGTTCACACTCCTCGAATCTTCGGGTCACTCTGACATTTCAGTTTTTTTGGCCAGTTTTAGTAGAATTTTTTTTTGTAGATTTTAGTAGATTTCTGTAAATTAATAAAAAAAACAATTACTCAACTAAAACTTCCTATGTAAATAATTATGTTAATAAAAATAAGCAATTATCAAAATAAATATTCTAATATTTCAAATAATCGGTTATTTTCGATTAACCGATTACTTAAAAATATACTTTTTGATTATCCGATTATTTTGGAATAATCGATTATTTTTTATTAATAGATTATTTATCAAATATATATCACTAGAGTACAGTTGTAACGTGTCAAATTTATCGTTTCGTTTTTGAAAATATTTAAATCATATTTTCTTCATTGTTTCATTTTAACTCGTTAATTTTTATTTTAGTTGTCCCACCTCTACACCTATACTTTGCTCAGTTTTGACCTTCTTTGCAAACTTTATTGTATATTTCGTATGAAAATTAATATTTTCAGAAAAGTAAGACTCTATTGCGAACGAAGGGCTGTCTTTCTATTATAGTTGTTGTATTTGATGCCCGGCTTGGTTATTATTTATTGTTTTTATAAGTTAATCTATCTGTATTGTAGGAATTAAGAATGTCACCTTGATCCATTCAGTTTTAATTCTCGCGCTAATTAATAGATCCGGTGTTCTTTTGGCAGGAATGCGACGCTGCCAGTTTTAATTTTAAAATTTCCGATTTTTCTATATGTTTGTAGGGAGTATTTCGGCCTGATAGATTGCTTTAGCAACTACTAAACTTTTTCCCTTGTATAAGGTTAGTTTATATTACATTATTTGTATGTTTTTCCCTTAATTTCCCGATTATTTTTGTTTCTTTGCGATATCTCGCCATGGCTCCATCTACTGATGGATTCTGTAAATAAATTTTCCTGCGAATATGGCTAAACTGTGGTTTCCTGGTCACTTTTGTTCTGTCTTTTAAAGAAACTGCCTCGTGTGTTTAATTGTAAGGGTGCTACTGGAATTTCGTGGTAATAGTGCTACCATCCCTAGAAGGGGGGTTCAGTTTTCCGAGTACCAATTGTAGGAGAATCTCAAGTACTTTTGAGAGAGTTATTTGGTTGATAGAGATTTTCTGGACTACTTCGTTTGAAGAAGGATTTTTTTTACATTGCACGTGGAGCTTTCTGATAGATATTTCACCCTTAATCAGGTATGTAACACTTCGTTTAGCTATGTTCATTTTTAAGCCGCTCATTGTTCTTTTCATAATATAGAGTATGAACGATAAAATTAATTTTGTTTTATTCCTGCAAAAAAAAAAATAAGATAATTTCTTTTGTAGTTTAAATAATTGGAGACTCGTTTTGATAGTGATTTGCTTAAAACCTTGCATCTCAAAGTCCAATTAGTTACCAAGCTTTTTCTTTATTTTAGTGATATAATTAGGCCTTTAACCGCTAAATAATAAAAAAAGGGTGATATCAACAAATTTGCCGCCGAAGCCATTTGAATAAAGAAACCCCTTGGCCAGGGTAAGTAACGTGTATTTTTTTTTTATATTTATACAGTGTTTTTTTAAATGTTTGGCATGAAATTTTAGTTTTTTTTATGCGACATAAAATGTTGTCGAATTTGCGATGTTGCCAGATTTAAAATATTTCTTTGTTTCTTGTGATTATTTTTAATGATCTATTTGATTAGCGAGAATGGTCTAGTTTTTCGCTGTAGACCAGGAACGCTTATTTTTTTTTTTGTTATTAGTATATTTTTATTTTATTTATATATACGCTTACTTTGATCTGTTGAGTAAGTTTAAATATATTAAATATAAGAAAATAAATTATTTATTACAGGGTTAAAAAAAAAAAAACTGCATTTCTTTTTTTTTAATTTATATTTAATGCAAGAAGTTCGTTTATTAAGCAGAAACTTTTGGTTTCTAATTCATATGTATATTTTAGGGTTTTATGGTTTACGGGTATTTTATGGTTCGTTTTATGGTTTAATACTGGTTTATTCCTGATTTATTCCTGGATTATTCTTGAACTGAGATCACCATCCGTCATCGGTTCAGCGCATCCACTCCAGGGACGTCGTCTTCAAAGTAGGACACAACAGTAAACCTGATCCTGTCATAGCGACGCTGAGTTCTGGATCAGCCTCCACTTGATGTTGGTTTCGTTTTGGATACACGCAAGTTATTTATTAATTTTTTCTTTCTTTTATTAATATTTTTTTTATGTCATTGCTTGTACAGCTTTTTTGCCTATTGTTACGATTTCTGCTTATGGCCAGCTTTTAATGATACATATTTACTTGTTAGCGGTCTCTAAGGTGCGAAATAATTAAACCAAAATTTTGCCTTTTAGGATCTAACGCACATGCGCCTGAGCTCAAGCGGTGTAAAATCGTTATTTTTCTTTACTATCGGTTCCTTTTCTTTACTTTTCGCCTTAAGACTAGCAAAATAACCATTAGTTATTTGTGGCTTTGTTACTATTGCATTATTGCTATTATTAGGTATAGTGTATAATAATCATACTTGCTTTACTTGCTATTTCTTAATTGCTACCGCTACTGTTAATATATTTTGGCTCAATTCACACATGGAATTTAGATGAATTTATAGGTTTGTTAATTCTTTTTTTTATTTAGGTTTGGTATTACGAATTTCAGTCGTTACCTTGGACTTAGTCCTAGATATATGTTCATTTTTTTTTACATGTTTAATAGCTCTTAAATAAATAGCTGGTATTAAGTATAATAGTTTCATTTACGTACTCGAGTTGGTGTATTTTAAGTTATTGACCTTTTGGTAAGTTATGGTCGATAAGGACCTCTTAGATACTTGTGTAAATTTATCTGGCGCCTACATTAACATTCATATTATTTTTTTTGTGGACCACACCCGTCTCCACTGAAGCTAAGCCGCGAGTATCCTGAAAAATGATCACATGTGACCGGGTATGCGTAATTTGCTTATCGTTTCATTTTTCATTAATTTAGTAGTTTTAACCGATTTGGAAGGTTACACAGTATGATATTAATAATAATAACTACACTTAATACAAAACGAAATAAAAAAAAAGCGATATTGGCACTTGTAAAAAGTTTTGAACCGAAATTACAAATGTTAAAATTATTGGAAAATATTAAACACACATTTTAAATTACCACGAATCGCCATTCAATTGAGTACGTCGAATTTATTGCCTCAAACTTCAAGATTCCAACCTAAATTTTACCAGAAAGAAGTTTCACACGACACCCAGTATATATTTTAAATGACCTGACGCCTGATTTAGACAATCAACAAATTATATTTTATAAATGAGAAAAACCAAACTTGATTAATTGATTTTGAAAAATTAAAAATGACAATGATTGTTACATGCAAGTACAACTATTTCTTCAAATGTGACTAATTTACTTTTCGCTGTTTATTGTCAACAGGGTGTTAGTATATTCGACCGACAATGCTTTACCACAGAAAGCTCTCTTCAATTGATGTATTTTGATTTAGGAACATGAACCGTTAAAGAGCCTAGTCACCCAGATATAGGGTGTTAAAAATTTTAATTCAAAATTTACCATAAAATGTCTTCAAGTATTTTTTCAAATTTGAATTACCAAGATCTTGCCAAAAACACAAACTATAAAAAAATTAACATGTGCTTACTAGATTAGAATTCAGAAATACTGAGTCCTTACAATTGATTAAATACATACAGACTTTTGTTTAGAAGCAAATTTCTGCAATACCGTTCATTTTAGTTCCATGTAGTCGGAGAGCCAGTAACACACATTTCATTAAGTGTTTGATGCACTTTGAAATTTTGTAATTTAAAATCATTTGGATGGAAAAGCAGATATACCTGTGTTGGATAGACTCTCCCCGGGACAACAGGTACTGCGCATAATAAAAAGGGGTCGTAAAAATTACCCAAAAAAAGTGTTTGATTCAGAGGCCAACAAACAACAATTGAAAGTTTAGGTAATTCTAAAAATACTAGTAATTTGGGCAGACACTTTTGAGAGGGTTATAATTAATAAATCAACCCCAAAGCTGATTTTTTTTAAATATGAGTATTTTTAGAATTACCTAAACTTATAATTGTTGTTTGTTGGCCTATGAATCAATCACTTTTTTTGGGTCATATTTTAGGATCCCTTTCTATTATGCGCAGTACCTGGTGTCCCGGGATAAGTCTAGCCAACACGCCAGTATCTTCCTGGCGTTTTAAAACAAAATTGTTTTGTTTATTTGCATTTTTCATACGTTTTCGGAGATCTAGAAATCTTTGAAACAAGTAGTAATTAAAAACTCATATTTTATTATATTGTTATTCAATGCACACCATTTTAAAGCTTAGAGTGTCTACTTTTCGAATGTATTTTTTTTTAATAAAATTGCTCCATTTTCCAGAAATAGGGAAAATTGATCACACCGGGGAAAACCAAACTTTTTTTTTAAATACTTCTTGTTCTCCGCTGTTCATTTTTTGAACATTAATACCCAGACCGAAGTGAAGCTGATATTCTCACCTTTCCATTTCTATCAACTGTTTGTTAGAATTATCTCCCCCATTTTTACTCTCTCCGTCTGAGATCCATGATATTCCATCATAACCTAACCAGGTGTACCCACGCGCTACGCGCTCACCTTAATCGTCTGCTTTTGTTGGTATACAATCTCTGTTGTTTTTGGAGTCGTTATTGTCGACTGTTATATATTTCTTTCGTATATTTAAAGAAAATTCTAAATTCTGGGTTCGAGTAGTACAATAATAAACAATGATTACTTTTCTTTTCTATATTTAACACAAATGAGTGTCGAAGATTTGGGGTTGAGGAAAGTCTTTTGTTGCTATATCTATCATAATTATTTCTACTAATGTTATTCTTTTTTTTTTAGGTTAAAACAAACATAAAATAGAAAGCCCTTTAGATACAGAGCTTTTAGCGGCACTTCTAGAAGATTTGCTTTACAAAGTGAGTGTAAATTACCAGAAAAATTAATTAAATTAAGTGTAAAAGATATCCGCCCCCCCCTCCGGAACTCTTGAAGATGATTTTTTGTCAATGCAAGACAGGCTGCGAGAAGAATTGTTTAAGTTTGAAAGCCGGACTGAAATGCTCGCCTGTCTGTGGTTCGTGTCAGTCGACACAGTCTTTTAATTAAAACAAAAATGAAGGTATTTTTCCGGAGAATTAGAGATGATCGAGACCCAGAAGGGGTTGAAGGGGAGGAGGATGAAATAGCTGTCGAGGCAGCAACACAGGGGTTGGAAAAACAGGGGGAAGGGACGCGTAGAGGAGGGGAAGGAATAGAGCAAAAGCAAGACGATGAAGAGTATGATTCTGATGACATTGAATGGTTTAACGTATAATAAATTATAAAGATTGCTATGTATTTCGTATTTTCAACATGTTTTTCATAATACAAGAAATTTTTCAGAAACTTTCTTATTTTTCTGAAACCCTGAACCTATATTGTTCCGATAGAAGTTGGCGAAAATTTTGCAAAAGACGCAGAAAATATAAAGGGTCTTCTCGGGTCAATATTCATCACACTCTAAAACTAGTAACCCACTTTTAGGCAAAGCGCCGGGATTTGAGACTGCCACATGAAAAAAAAAATGTTTGCACTTTTCTATTAAATTTTGCAACGCAAATTACACAGAACATTCGGCAATAAAGATAAGATACCCCAAGCACTGCTTTACAGAAAAAATCCCGTAGAATCCGCCAATAATTGTCGAAAGATCGATTGGTGCCCGGATTTCCATTCATAGGCCCCATAATTTAGTGAGCAGAGGTATGCCGCTGGCGCCATCTACAATTGGTCTCCAAAATACAAAACATGAAAATCAATGTATTCCCAACTCCCTCGAGTGGAAATTCAGTGAGAAACTAACATTTCTATTCAGTGCAAAAATTCGGGCTTTTTCGAAAGCCGTTTTTGCAAAAAATATTCGTCTTGCGAAAAAAATGGTAGGGACCATTTTTGTAGATAATATTACGATCTTCATTTTTTATTTAAACACAAATTGTCTAATTTGTATATTTTGGCAGATATTAGCGGGAAACCATTTTTTCGGATTTTAAGGGCCATTTTGAGCCCATTCCGACCTAGCACTGTTGGTAAAAGTTTTCGCCCTTGAAATCAACCGTCAAGACCTAAGAATTGAGCCACAAAGGAAATCTGGACCGACTTCATGACAGCTTTGCATATTTTCAGGTCTTCAGTTACTGAACTATATGTAAAATCTCAACATTTTCTATAAAATAATGATTTTTAGCTAAAATTAGATTTAAAAAAGTAGAATTATTTTTGTTATTAATATAACGTAGTGAGTCCTGAATAGAGTTTTCTGAAATTAGGGCCCGTTTGGCCAATATACAATTTTGAACCACTACCACAATTTATTTTTTGTACCTCAGTGACTAAAACACGCATTTTACTCCCTCATTTTAGGGAGTGAAGTGGCACTTTTACTTCCTTGGGACTAAAATATTTTAGTTCCCAGGGATTAAAACATTTTAGTCCTGCAAATAACAAAAACAATAAAAAATCATGGCAAGCTACTTTATTCGGAAGGTAATATAACGGGCGCATCCGAATTTTGCCACAAATTAAAGTTTTACCTGAATTTTAACAACTTAGGGATTAGTGAATAGTCCGAACTCTGCCATGACCATTAAGGGGCAATAAGTTTTATCCGTATTAGGGATTAAGGATTTAAATATTTTTTCATACCTAAAGACCTTTCAGAAGGGGTACAAAAATTAAATAAGTAATTATTAATATATTTTCTCAAAAACAAACGATGGAATTCTTGGAATATTTTGACTACTGCTCGGTTTTAATACTTAGGGAAATATTTAGAAGGGGAAATAGGTTATATGAAACACTTTATTATCTACCTTAGTTGGGTTGAAATGAATAACAGTGCGTCTACCATGTTTAGTGAAAGAGAAAATAAATTAATTGTGTTAAATACTTTTAAGTTTTCCAAAGCTAATACTAGCAAATGTGGAAAGATTCGATGGAAATGCTGTAACGCTAAATGTACAGCTAGAGTGTACTCCCCACGTTTCCAATGAAGACGTAATAATAGAGGTCAAAGCAGAACACACCTGAAAACCAAAAAGAGATGTTCAATACTGTTCTCGAGTTACATCTGAATACAAATCGCGGGGAAGAATTTCTAAAAAATAATTTTATTTTCCTGTTTTTCTAATTTAACATTTTTGTGTCAGTCATAGTGTATTTTAATGCACGGAACATTCAAATTTTGTACAAATTTCTTTTACCAAATGTTTACGATTCATAGTTTTAAAAACGGTTATTAGGTACCGCTTGTTTTTCGTCTATTACCTGATAAATCAAGTGAAACATATTACAATGTATTCCTCCTTTTGGTTTAAATTTTATACTAATAGAGATTGTGGTAGATTTTAAATTAAGCATTCACAACGCAATATACATTTTGGGAGAGACCTTGTTCTTTTGGGTTGAAAATTTCATCTCTGTCAAGCATGTTTTCGGAAAATTCAAGAATATAATTTAGTTCCGGAATATAAAGAGGAAAACTCTGTGATTGGTAGATATTTAAAACTTTATTTTAATATGATGTACCTCAGTTCTGAGGAAGTTGTAGATTTTTTTAATGAAGAATTGCACTATTTGCTACCAAATGATGAAAGAGTATTTAAATTCCACAATTATTTAAAACAAACATATGTCAACAATTTATCAATATTCCAACCAAATATTTGGGCAAATGGTGCAGATTTTTTTAAGAGGATTACTAACGCATGTGAAAGTTTTCATTCGCATTTCAATAGCTCCTTTTATAAAGCACACCCCAATATAATGCATTTTACACGTGTATTGTTAGATTTCCAAGTAGAGACTTATTCGAAAATGCGGTCAGCTAACAATAATCAGAAAACAACTAAAAAAAATGTCCAAATAAAAGTCAACACAATACAAGAAAATATTGAAAAATACAAAAATAAATTTATTTCGCTGTTTATATTTATTAAAATAATGTCATTTAAAAATCTTCCCAATGTCTAATTTCATTTTACCTGTAAAGCTTTTATTATATTTGTAATTTTCTAATTAACTGTGTATTGCAATTTTGTATTCTTGTGGTTTTTTATACTAATTTTATACTGTTTTTTTTTAATAAATTCGAATATTTTCATAATAAGTTGTTTTTTTTTATATTATTTTATATTTTTATTCATGTATGTTTGTAGCTATGTAAGTACCACAAATAGTAAACAATATCAGCAATGTCTTGGATACCTACATTGATAATATCTTAATCGGATCGGAGAGACCCTCTAATGAATTAGGAACCTAATCTTTAAAACTGTAATCCGTGGCAGAGTTCGGATATCAATTTTTATTTACCTAAAGTTTGTGGCAGAATTCGGAAACCCCGAATATAACAATACCTCTTTTATAAACGAATAAATTTGTCGATTTCCCCTAAAATAGTAAAGGTTTTCACTTGTATCGGGCGGTCTTAAGCACACACTTTTTTTATTATTACGCGTTTACGTAAGTCCCACACTTAAGTGAAATTCTGCAATAATCTGCCTTGTAAGCAGAGGACCCAGTTTCAAACCCCCGACAGGTTAGTTTTTTAATTTTTCTTTTTTCTTAATAATAATTTTGATCTTCAATTATGGGTAAAAGTTGTTGAATAGCATGTTTAAGATGTTTTTTTTATTATTTTTTCTACTAAATTTGAATGAAAACAATTGTTTACTGCAATTAATTAATGATATTTATTTCTCTTGTGAAGTTTTCTTTGGTAAGCAGGATTTAACTAATCTATGAATCATACTGTTGTTTACTGCTAGTTTTTGTTTATATGGATGAAATAAATTATTATTTTGTATGTATGTGATGGCTTATGAAATATCCCAAAGCTATAGAATTGATTAATTTTAATGATATTTAAGATCAAAAAATTCATTAAATTATTCTTCTCTAAGGGCATTAAATTAAACCATTTAGAGACACTTGAAATAAATAGATTTAAAAATTCAAATAACCTATTAAATTAGATCTTAATAATTCACCTTTATTAAATATCTTTACCTGTTCTTAGTTTTCTGTGAGATAATCCCGGTAATCATGATATCTTTATAATTTTACAAATATTGTTACAGTAAAATCAAATTATTACCAACTCAACTTTTACAATTTACAACTATAAACATTAACGTACAATGTCTATTATTTAACTAAACTGTGATGATCGACTTATATAGCTCTCTTGAACCTTCTAGATAGTTTTTGATACGGAATGGCATTTCTAGACATTTCTAGACTGTTCTTTCTTCTTTTTTCATTCGTACTTTTACTTATGATGATCGCAGCACACTGTGGGGTGATGGGTAACATTGCTCTTCGTCTTTTGTGCATGTGTATTCTATAATAGCCGCAGGCTTCTGCAGGGTAACAATTTATTTCTTAAGTACTTTAACTAGATAGTTCACTTTGTATATATATATTAAATACCGAAATGTAAATTAGTCACATTTGAAGAAGACTTTGTACTTCAAAACAATTGTCACGAAGAATTTTAAATTTTTATTTTTTTTTAATAAAAGTGTTTATGAAAATCTATCAAGTTTGGTTTTTCTCGTATAAACAATACGGATTTTCATCAAGTAAAGGCCAGAAGAGTCAAAAACACAAATCATATTTTTTATTGTGAGAAAATCGGTTTTAAAATTTCAAAAACAGATTGATTAAATATTCGAAACATATTATGATTAATTTCACAGGAAATCCCCAAACAAATTCCAATAATCTCTCTACGAAATAATGAAAATTATTTTTGAACCCCCAAGGTTATCATTAAAAAATTTTGTCCGCAGGGATTTGATCCCACCTACTCCTGTTCTACGCACAGAGCTCTTTAAATTGAGTTATTGCTGACATAGTCAATGATTTGTAATTTGTAAAAATTAATATTTTAAATCCAGCCTCGCGTTTCAGAAAATTTTCAATTCTTCAACAAACTACTGCACATCATCGTCTGAGGAAACATGCAACCGCTTGCAGACACTTCCTCAGGTCATCTGAAATATATTAAGTTTACAATATACACAACAACGTTCATGTAAACATACTTGGGCCGTTTACCCCTTACAAATGCCCATGTAAATATACATTTGGATCATTTATCCCTTAAACATACCCATATAAAAATAATATTTGACCTGTTACCTTTTTCCTTTCAAATTCAGATACCAATTTCATTCTAGAATTCGATAAAACTCGTCTTTATTTCACGATCTTCTATGTTATTCCTTTAAGATCCACACTTATTTTAATTCCTTTATCACTTTCAGTTAAAATAAATTTCCACTTAAATAAAATCCTTCAAATAGCTTTATGTAACCAGTTGCGAAATGCCTTATTTTAGGTAACGAGTAAATATTTGCGGAACGAACAGAGCGAGTACATAAAACGGCATTTCGTAACGTGTTACATACAATTTTTTTTTCTAATTTTGACTAAACTTTGATTAAAATTGTGTTTTGGTTAAACACTACTGACATTTAGGCAACCAATATTACTTTCCTGTATTGTTAGTTGCATATACATCATTTTTTTGAAAATTAAAACTAATATTAGAACATCATTATTAATTATTTATTCTCAGCGACTTGCAGTGTGTTTATATTATTTATTATAGTTACATAGTTTTTTAAAAAAGTGGGTTTATTTTGTCGTATTTAAATTATTTTGTGCTGATTTCGACTGAAAAATAAGAAACAAAACAACATTATTACTACGTTGGAAGTTTAGCCAAGCTCTATTTTTATAAGTCTTTGATATAAACGTTTAATAATAATGTATAATATTGATTTTAAAAGTTTATTTTTATTTATTTTATTTTCGCAACTGGTGACGTAATGAACTTTTCAAAACCAGTTTCCTAATGTTCAACATTATGCAACCGGTTGCGTTAACTAGATCATTGTGAAACTTGCTGCGAATACAAAAAATGTCACTTTTTATGTCAAAATTAGAATGTATAAAATAATAGTGTGTACAGCAAGAGTGTGATATAAACAATCCACTTGAGTTGTACAGTATATTTTTTCTACAAATTTAAAAAAATATTTTGGGTTATGACAAAGTTACTGATTTTAAAATAATTTATGAATTTTACTGATTTTTAAAATAAAATAGACATTGTCCCCATCCGAGATTCCATCCCGGCTTTTCGTGTGGAAGTCAAGCGCTCTGTTCTCGCGTCCACAACGACTTTTAGGTTTCTGGTTTTAATACAGTTTGATTAGTTTGATTAAAATTTATTTATTTTTTTTAAAATATGGACCAAATAAAAATAATTATTTATCGATTCTACACAAAAATAAATAATTTTAATATATATTTAATCTCTATAACTAAAAAATATAATGGCAATTAGTTTTACAGCATTGTCATTTAATAAAAATATTAAAATCAATAATAGTGGGGTGTCCAAAATATGAACTGTGATTGGTGGATTTATTTTTTTGCAGTATTTTCACTTCCTAGAATGTATATGAAATATATTCGTTCAGTTGAATGCAATGACATACTTTTTCGTTTTGTAGTCTGTGCGTAGATGAGCTAATACCCATATGGTTGTAGAAAAAATGTCTAGATTCACAGTTGACAAACATGGATATCGAGCAAAATCAGCAACCCCTTACATTGCATAAAATTAGTACATTTATACATAAAAATGTAAAGGCGAGATTTGTTTCTCATGTAGAAAAGTAATGGCAAGAAAATGTTTTCTTCGGTACTGCATTAACTGAAGATAGGGGACCTCAGTAAAATACACGAAATATTTGTAAAATTTGAAACTTTAAAATACATCAATAACAAATTTCCATTATTTTTAATAAATAGTATTTATTTATTGTCCTAATAATTAGTTTATTGGAAATTTTTTCCATTAGGAGTTAATAAAATTTATAATTTTTAAATAAAAACTCTTTCCAACTTTTTTAAAATTCTACATGCTGGTATCCGAGTTTAGTATGTAAAATGTACATGCAAAAACCATGTAATGGCTCTTTCGAAAATCGAGTTTATATTAGAATATGCGAGAGTTTCAAACACGTGACAATTTGAATCGTTAGCCAATTCTCCAGTAGGTAATACCTCACGATATTCCAAATAATTTCCGATATTAAACGACAAAAAAAAAAACGACCCGAAACTTTTCTCCATATACATCCTCGTTGGCGGTGGTAGCGGTGGCATCCATTAAAACCTTCCAAACGCGAACGAAGTCGGAACTCACGGATATCCCTAGCATCGTTAGTCGTAATTCTAAAAGGCCGGGATTCTCCTCAGAGTTTAAATTTCCCCATGGCACGAAGCAGACAATATATTTGACCAATTATCGAGGCCTCTGTCGTGATAAATACGAAGATACGGCTATTATTTTATTGAGTCACTAACAATCCGGACGAAAGTTGTGCACGTTCATTGATGAATCGGGCTAGGATGGAGCTACAGCACAGCTAACAACCGCAAACGCTTTTAATTTGGAATGGTAGCTTTGGAATTATTTGGTTTTTAAAAGTATTTTTCTACGACCATTAATAGTAGTTTGTGCAACAAGAGTGGATATGGACAATCCTCTAACAAAAAACTACAAATAATAAAATTTTAGGCCATTAAGGTAAAATATTATTAATTTAAAAATAATTTATGATTTTTACTAATTTATAAAATAAACAAGAAAAATAGAAAAAAATGTATTTTATTTTTCTCCATTGAGATTCGGACTCGAGTCTTACATATGCAAGGCAAGAACGCTGACCACAGAACCATCTACGCTTTTATTTTTTGCTTTAATAATTGACTTCATATAGTTTTATTTAAATTAACAAATTATTTATAATTATAAACAAGATAAAAATAGAAATTCGATTATTTATCGATTCTACAGAAGACTTACTCATTTTATTGTATGTTTATTCTCAATAACTAAAAAATATACTGATAATTAGTTGTCATAATTGTCATAATTATCACTTATTTAAACTTTTAAAAATAATATCAGTCGGTTGATCAAAATATGAAGTGTGATTGGTGTAAATGTTTTACAGTGTTATCACTACCCAGAATGGATATGAAATATATTCGTTCAGTTAAAGGCAAAAGCATACTTTTTCGTTTTGTTATCTGTGCGTAGATAAGCTAATATCCATGTGAGTGTAGAAAAATACACATTCTGTGTTGTTTTTAAACGTCAAAGAAGAAAATTCCGTATAAACCTATTAGTAAGGAAATATTATTCCAAACGATCATTTCACAGTGTTAAATGCACTGCAAAAATTGTTGTATAATCTTAATTATGAATAAAGGAACACAATCTTAAGTTTTAAAAATACATTTGATTAAATACACGATCCCCTTACACCGGTATGACACTAATTCGACCATTCATTTTTCAATAGACATATTGAAAGTTCTCTTAAGGTCAGTCACAATTAGCGACGTTCTTATTTTGACATCTAAAAATTTGCAGATCGTTTACGATCTAGAACTGACTTTAATAAATATAGTGCCATATTTGATTGTTTTCATGTTATCAAACAATTGAATTCATTCATTTGCTATATTGTATATAAGGTTTGTCAAAACACGGGGTTACGATTTTTTCAATTTTTTAAATGGTTTCAATTAATTGGTGGTATAACACATAGGGTACTCCATTTAAAAAACTGAGAAAATTGTAACCTCGCATCTCGACACACCCTATCTACAACACATTAAATAATTGAAGGAATTCCGTGTTCGAATAAGGAATTCTTTGTTTAAACACGGAAATTCTGTGTTCGAACACGGATTTTTAGATTTCCGTGTATGAACAAGAAATTCCGTGTTTGAATACGGAATTCCGTGTTTGAACAAGGAATTCTGTGTTTGAACACGACATTTTAAAAATAAAAAAAATCAAAAATGTGGCCCTTCTGCGCTGCTGTATGATACATATATATTAACAGTCTTTTTATTATTGTTCGATGGATTTTTCAACTCGATCCGCTTGTTTCAAATTCATCCCCTTTCTTAAAATAAAATTGGACTTTTAACACTTTTATCATAAATAACTATTATCACAAATTAATCTTAAAAGAAAATCAAATAATTTAATATTTTTACCGAATCATTTGTTTTAATCTACGGTGATAAGATTTAATATACCCTTTAATTGAATTTTGAAACGGACATTCGACGACTATAAAACTATAAAAATTTAATCTACCGAAATGAGGCTATTAAAAAAATGCATTATCGACTCAATTTTTATAATAGAACTGATTACGATGTGTTTTATGGGTTCTAAAAATTCCGGCTAGAAACAGATATTTTCCAAGTGATAAGTGAAAATATCAATTCGCTTTACCTCCTTCATTACGGCTTGTGTGTTTACGAGGTGTTTTAACAAAATATTTTCTATTTCATTCATAAAATTTTCCTAGCATTTTGAATAGGCCACGTTCAGATGTGAAATATGTTGTTTTATAAATTATATTGTAATAGTCAATATACAAGTTATTCTAAATAATCAGTTTGTTAAAAAATACCAAAGTTTTTAAAGTAAAACTAATTATAATTTAAAATTTGAAATGTGTACGTTATCAAGAGTAGACGAATCAGCTTGTATTGTAGTTTTGTTTGTTATACAGAATCACGCCAACGAACAATCCAACACTTGGAATGTCGAAGTGAACGCACATCTTAGTGACACTTTAAAAATGACACCAACTAATTTAACATTCATTGTTGTCGTTGTTGGTTGTTTACTTTTTTCGATTCTCGGGATTAATATAATTATTATGATGAATTTTTTAACAATACTTAGTTTATAAGTGCCTAAGTTAAGAATGTTAAGACAGAAAGGTTGTAACGGTTGGAACCGTTTTCGTTATTTTGACACAAACATCTCTACTCTAATGTCATTTGTCGTTTATGCCTTGTGTCAAAAGTTCATATTTCACTTGATTCTAATATATCAACCAGATCAGATTCATTTCAAAATATCTGGGTCATCCGATGTACTAAATAATTTTTATCTATCGTATATTCCGTCTGATTTTGTAAGGTAAGCTTTAATACTAATATATTTTTGGAAATATATGTTTCGTACAAAGATTTCTTAATTAAAATGTCAAGTTCCGACATAACCTCAAAATCAACAATGAATAACACACATAGATAACACATTTTATATAACTTTATATATTATTTTGTTTGGAATGAGATATTATGCTTTACTGTTTGAATATGTTAAATAAGATTTTTCCTTTTCATATTAATTTTAGTCTCTGTGAAATTATTTACTTAATAGTTTTAAATTGTTCAATAGTTAGTTAAAGGCATTTTATCTGGGTCCTGTGCAAATTTCCTATTTTCTTTCTTAACAATTTTACTTTTTCCTTTTAGCATGGCTATATCTAGACGGTTTATTTCGAGTTAAATCTAAAACAGTTTATGGAGATTTGTATCTAAACGGTTTATATCAAGAAGTTTATGGAGATTTAAGTTTATGGAGATTTAAGTTTATGGAGAGTTAAGTTTATGGAGATTTGTATCTTAACAGTTTATTTGGTTCTATATCAAGAAGTTTATGGTTTTTATACCTAAGAGTTTGGTGCAATCTGAAGACCGAGGTTTGGTTCACCTTTAGAAGATCGACAAAATATCGTTCAAGTCCAGAATTAAGAATAAGGATCCAGAATCCCTTTGAAGAAGGCTTAGAATTCCATGCAAATTTCTCATATTACTACCTCCTGTTAACAACAGATAAGTGTTTTCTTTAAATAAATCATTTAAATTTGAATTAAGTAAATCTCTGTGAATTAGAATTTGTTACTACCTTATCTAAAACTTGGTTTAAATATAAATTGTTAATGGTTAGTGATTTTCAATATTTTTATCACTAATCTAAAGTCAAGTATAGTAAGTTTTAAATATAGTGGTTCCCAACTTCTTTTTCAAGGTAATTCGAGTTATTTAATAACCTGATCCACTCCCAAAATCAATTGAGCTTAAAACACTATAACAAATAGATAAAATAACAAGTATCACGTTACAAGATATATATTTATAATTTGTTTTAATAGTAGGTACATTTTAAATGGGGCAATACACTTTATAGTTGAAACATATTTATCTCAGGTCATTAGGGTTATTAAACAGTAACATATTTTTCAATAATAAACATGTTACCTTTACCCTGTTGTTTTATTTTGGTATGGCCTCATTTATATGTATAAGAAAAAAATATTTTTCTTATAATATATTAGCTTACTTTGAAATCCACAAATATAACGCTAGGAACTGGGACGATATATCTGTACCTTAAAGCAACAAGAAGGGCCTATCTCTAATTTGAGCGAGACAGTAACGTTTAAAGATGTGCTGTTGGTATTATTTCTATAATTAGAAGTGAAAGTATAATTATTATGTATTGACTGAGAAATTGCAAATTTGTTATTGTATAAAACAAGTTATTACCTTTTAGAAGTAATCACTTTATTAAGTAATATTTTATTATTTTTAGATCTGCCAAGCAAGTATATGGGGATAATGTGATTTTCCATAAATAACTTGAGAGAAGAAGATATTTGCACAGTTAACGAAATAATTACACCTAAACATACATTATTTTGGATTGCTTTTCCCGCAGTATTGAGGTAGAAATAAAAGAAGTTAAATTTGATAATGATTTTTACAGGACATTTTAATTTGTGCAACTGAATTCTAGAAGGAGGCTATTTTTAAATGTTTTAATTGCAATTTATTGTTAGGGCTTGTGTATATTTTTAATTATTATTTTTAAATAAAGTGATTTTTTTTCGTATATCTTGTTCAGGTAATTTTATTAAATACAATTTTCATAGATTTTACATTTTTGTTTGTATACAATTATTATAATCTCTCAAATATAATAAATTAACATAAAAAAAAAACAGAAACACAAATAGTTTATTGAATTATTATTTAAATTTACTTGCTTAAAATTCACACAGAAATGTAAAAAGTTTATGTAAACTATACTTTCCTTCTCATAAATATCATTGAGTATTTTAAAATAACTGTGGGGTAATCTTAAATATATTTTTGGTTTTTTTCAATTATTTTCATTGTTTTTGAAGATCGTGCTCATTATTATTAAGTGCCTTTGAATCGAATATTAAATATGTTTCTTCTGATTCTAGCAAAACGTCACTATCTTCAAAACTTTTAGAAGGTTCTGAATATTCTTCCAGAAAGGTTTTTAGGTCATACACTTTCGAACTTATTTTTGCTTTCTTTAGTATAACCAACTAAAGTAAAAATCTAATGGTCGAGAAACTGCTGCAAAAAAGCTTTATTGAATAAATATTACAAAATGTATTTAACTTTGACAAAGTTATCATAAAAATTAATCTTGACGTTTTTCCAAAAATTACGGTAACTATTCCAAAATAAAGAAATTAAAAATACCAAAGAATAGCGCTTCATAGGCGTATCAATTAAAAATGTGCAGGTAACCTCTTCACTTATAGTAGTCTCATTTTAAATTTTCCGAAAGGGAAAATGTCAAAAACTACTGCTGCATCTTGAAGATCCAGTGTATTTTTATTAAATAGGACATTTTTTTATGTTTTCTATTTTTCTTTTTTTAGCGGAATCAGTGAGCTGACTCTTGTATGGTGAATAACAAGAACTTCGAAAACATTTGCGTGATACTACCCACTTCTTAATATGTAAAGGTTTATCCATCATTTAAAAATAAAATCATCGTATCTAAAAAAAAAAATCATCATAAATATTTTTTTCTAATTTTAAAATATCGCAGTAAGTTTAAAATCATCTACTATACGCAACTAGTTGCATAATCTTGAACGAAAAATTCATTATGTCACCAGTTGCGAAAAGAAACCAAATAAAAATAAAGGTTTTTGGTTTTAACCATTATTATAGAAAGTTTATATCAAAGACTTATAAAAATAGGATTTGATTAAACTTACGATCTAGTAATAATGTTGTTGTGGTTCTTATTTTCCTTTTTAAATTAGTAGAAAATAAATAAAACACAATAATACACGACAAAATAACTCACTTTTTTGAAAACTAAATAACTTTATTAAGCAATATGAACACACTACACCCAAGTAGCATTATAGTGACATCGCCACTTCGATGAAGTGACTATATAGTAATAATAACTTCATTTTATATTTTCCCAGTTGTAGCTACGTGTATTTCGCCACCACTGGGAATCACTTCAATGTTTTATATTATTTAGTTGCCTCTGAAGGTGTTTGAAACGTCTTAGCCACTAAGCAGAACCGCTTTAAAGTTGCAAAAACCTAAATGTGGAAAATAGTAATTATAGCCACCAAATCATATCACTTAAATACCACCTAGAAGTGGAAGTAATCTTAAAGTGGGTTTGATAGTTTTAGTAAAGTTTTGGGAAACATAAATATATCTTTAAAGTGATCGCCCTTAATTGTATAGCTGTAGCGGTTTTTGCCGCGCTCTTAAGTTATTTCCACATATTGCGTGGAACAAAAGCCACTTTAAAGTTACTATTACCTTTAAAATTCACAATGAAGTAGGTACCCGTTGCCTATCAGTGGCCTGCTTTCTACATTGTCTGCTTTTACAATAAAGAAAAAACTACTAAAGTGTCGTCGATCTGTGCGCAAATTACTTTGTTTTTAGACTTATCTATTGGATTTCGCCTCAACGTTTCTCGTTGTGAAAAATTTAAGCCTGGCCAAAATAAGCTTCCTTCGTTTTGCCACATGTCGGGAACAACGCAGAAATAAACACCCCTCTTTTCTTAAGTCGATACAATTTTAAAACTCATATCTAAATCTAAGGTGTGCACATAAACAACATAAAATATTAAATACATAAATTTAAGTGATCTGTGACATAAACAAATTTAACCGGCGAAATCCACTGTAATTTGTGAGGTTATATGAAATAATACAACTAATACAGTGTTGCGATATCATCAGAGCGCAATTTCCCTGAGAAGATATAGTATACAAATTTTTCCCATAATCTCCTTGAATGTACACTATGTTTGTACAGAGTGTTGTTATTTTTAGAACGGTACTTAAAACGTTTATTAAAATAGATAAAATAAATTGTTAATTAAGTTATAAGGCTTTACTAGAAATTACTATTAAGATAAACAAACGGTAACCAGAAAGGTAACTAACAAGTATCAAATTTGTGAATTAAAATGGAAACCCTATATATTTTTTACTACGGCGATTCCAATTATACTGTACCTTAATATTTGATTAAGCCGTTTTACGCTATTCAAGATTAATATTGCTTTAAATTTACATTACATATTTGTAATTTTAGGTAAATTTGATTTTCCCCCTTGACATTGGCCTTATAGAACAACTCAAAAACTCTGAAATAAGTGGAAAAATGGCTGATCTGGCAACAATTTAAATAATTAATTTTATGGTGGCAAACTCTAGGTGGCTGCCACGTAACCGCCTTTTTGAAGTGGTGAAAAATATTTTGGATTAGTTCCAGCTGGTACTTATTTGATGAAAGTAAATACAAAATTGCATATTTTTAGTTTCTGCAATTTTAAAGTTTTTGTTTTCATCACGATGACATATTTAAACCCATTTTTAAGATCGCCATTATGAGAAAATATAAAGGTGCTATTTAGTTTTTTTTTTCGTGCATATAGCTTCAATGCAATAAAATTCAAATATATTTAATGATTTTAATTAGCCAAGATTAAAAAAAAATTACTGTTCATGGCATCTAAATAAATTCCAATGGCGCGTGCCCATATTTCAAGCTACAACACGATATTTAACAGTAAAATTCCAATCGTTCCAACTTTTTGTCTATCAGAATTCCTGAAACAATATTTTTATAACACCTTATTATTATTATTATTATTATTCAGTATGTACCTACTTATTAGTTTACTAGTTATGCCAAGTTAGAGAATAAACAAGGAGAATGGGAGAAATAATTTGCAGGACGGAGACCAAGCTACAAATATCAATCAGAATACAAGGGCAGTAAGCAAAGTTCAGCGTTTAGTGTCGGCCACCGTGCCACCACGTTTTCGCCACGTTATCGCCACGTTTTCTCGACGAGGCCTAAACTTGATTATATAAGTTACGGAAACGTGGCTGGAACGTGGTTGCCACCAAGAAAGTGTTCCTTATTTTGGTTACCGCCACGTGGTAGAACCGTGTCTATTACGTGGTAGAAACTTTGGCAATACACTTTAAAGTAGCCACATTCCGCCCACGAAAAATGCTACTTGGGCAGGTCGTTGAGACTAAATAATTAATATGTTCTTCTATTTAACAATAAAATGAAAATATTGCATATAACACGATAAGAAATGTCGTTTTATGTAACTTATTCATGTTGCGAGACCTCGCTCTGCTCATTCCTCAAATATTCACTCGTTATATAAAATAAGGCATTTCGTAACTGGTTGCAAAAATTGATAATATTTAACACGTTACGAAATGTCGTTTTTTGTAACTCGCTACATAAAATGAGACATTTCGTAACTGGTTTTATAAATAGCTCTATATTTATATTACAAAATTAATAGTAATTTAGCTTTTTCAAATTTTTCCACCATAATGTTCTCAAATCTATATATTTCCCTGAACTTCCGGTAAACGTTTTCGCGATATTATTACAGCGTAGATCTAATACAGTAAGTATTATAGATCAGTGCTTAAAATTCATAAAATTTTACAGAAATTAGCACAAATTACTTATTTACGAGTATAACATAACTGCTTACCTTTCAAAGAGATATTTTTTTTAAGTACATTTTTTAAATTGATCCATATTTATTTATCCATCACATGCTATTTTAATTATTATTGTTTTAAATAATTTACAATAATTTAAAAAAAATTAAATCGACATCATTTTTCAATAGTGCCACCTGGTAGCGAATCTTTACCTGTTACCATTTAATATGAAAATAGTAAATTGGAAGTCACCCTTGATACTTGCCAACTAAAATAATAAAATGAAAATTCGATGTCTAGTATATCTAAAATTGTTTAAAAGTTTATTCATTAAATCCTACCTGTATATTCATCGAATGCACTATACCCATAATTTTCGAGAAACATCTCATTCCTATCACCAAGCCCGGCACCCTCTCAGACCACAATAGAGACATAAGCAGCTTCAGAAAGCAATTTGTTCTCCCTGAGGGACGTCGGGAGAATCCTGCAAGAAACATTGTTCTCCCTGTACGTCCATCGGGACTTCATACACCGTAAATTAGGATAACTTTCAAAACCGAGTCACGTTCCGCATAAGGGCCAAGATATTTACTGGGTCAAGATAGGAACTATCCCTGAAAGGATCTCTTGGTAGTGTATCAACCTGTGGGTCATTTACGTGTGGAAGGGTTTCGACGATTCGCAGGAATAGGGGTGAGCGATGGGACTGATAAGGGAGATTTTTTTTTAGCTTGTGATATGTTAGCAAAAGCTTGATAAGTTTGGTTTTGAGGATTAGGATTGTATACGAATTTAATTAATTAGTAATCAAGTTAATTATGGGTAAATAATTGTTGTTTTTAGTAATTTTTCATATATAAAGTAAACCTATTGTAATCGTATCAATTGTTTAAATGATCGAATATATATAATTAGATATTTGTAACTGGTTATAAAAGTTAATTTTGCCACCAGTTAAAAATAAAACAAATAAAAATTAACTTTTTTTTGGTTCTTAAATCAATATCTACAGGATGGGCTACTGCTAAATTCTCGGTCTGTAGAGCCAAAAAAAGTTGTTTTATAATCTTTTTTCACAGTAAAGGCAACAATTTAAAGATAATTTCAAAAGAGATAAGCGATATATATAAAAGTAAGGTTTTTTTAAATGTGATACTCTGTATTTTATTTTATACATATATCCATTGTAACAATATTAAATAGTATAAAATTACATAGGGTATTTCACTTCCTATAACCAGTTTTATATGAAAATTGTATTGATTTCAAAAACTTGTATACATACTGCAAATGTGAAAATTAAAAAGCATTTTTTTTTGTAAAGTTTTTCGATGTTTGTTATCATATTTTATGCTGACGCGCTATTTTTTCAATTTGATACAAAATTGTACAGGGTAAATCGAAACTAAAATACACTAAAATACACCCAATTATTTTTATTTATTTCTGAAATTTTCGGAGATTTTCGTCACTTTTTGACATTAATTGATATAACGTGACATTTTGACAGTAAATAAATGTTTAACTGTCAGTGCTCTCATTCTTTCGCATTTTATTAGTAATTTGGTTCCAATTTGGCTTGTTTAATGTTAGCGAATTTACGTTTTTTTTTATTAGACTTAATTAGACTTGTTTAGTGTTGGTATATATTTTTTAAAATCGGTTTAAGTTAATTTTAAAAGAGTTTTATTTAAAACAATGTCATTAGGAGCAAAATCAGTAGTCAAGGCTGTAGTTCTATCTGATGAAGGTTATAGTCAACGTCGTATTGCTGGAATACTTGGTGCTGCTCGTGAAATAGTCAGAGCTGCCATAAGGCGTTTTCAAAAGGCAGGTTCTTACACCAGAAGGCCTGGTCAGGGCCGCCATCGCTGCTCTTCAATGAGGGACGATCGTTTTGTTGTGAGCACGCTTTTAAGAGATCGGTTTTATACCGCTGTTGAAGCCCGTACTCGTCTTGCTGAGGCTAGAAATGTGGAGGTCAGCGAGAGAACCATAAGAAGAAGGTTGGCGGAAAGGAATCCTATAGCGAGACGCCCTTACCGAGCCCCACAGCTTCGGCCGCATCACAAAACAGCTAGACTCCGTTTTGCGCGTAAATAAAGTATGTGGAATATGGATCAGTGGAAGAATGTTTTATTCCCTGACTAGAGCAGAATTGCTTTAAAATGTCCAGATGGCCGCCATCGTGTATGCAGACGCCCGACAGAGCGGTTTGCTCCTTGTGATCTTATGGAAACTGTGGGTTATTTTTGATAGAGGCGGTGTAGATGCTCACAGGTATATTCAAGAAGTTCTTCAAGAACATATCATTCCTTTTGCGCCACATATTGGCGGTGACTTTGTTCTTCAGTAAGACAACGCACGATGTCATGTCGCTCGAGTGGTTACGCAATAACTTAACAAAGTTGGCATCAGAACTTTGCCATGGTCAGCACAGAGTCCCGAACTCAATCCAATTGAACACATTTGGGACAACCTAAAAAACGGATTCGAGCACGAAGACCAGTTCCAACCACTATTCGAGAGCTGAAAACTGCTGCGGTGGAATAATGGGAAAACATCCCACAAGCTGAGATTCAAGCCATCATGGATACCATTAAACGCTGGCTTAGTGATGTGATCAGAGCAAGAAATAGTAGCACTCGTTACTAAAGTAAATTTTGTTATTAACAATACTTTTTTGTCGATAAATTTCATGTATTGCTCATCTTATTCAAAAAGTTCAAAATTTTCGAAAACTGTTTTTCTTTTATTTTCTAATATTAAACAAAAACTTTCATTTGATTGGTATTTGTTTGCTTTTTCAAGATGTACTTAGACATTAAAAAGTAAAAAAAAATCAAAATTACAAATATCTGCAACTAAATAACGAAACATTGGGTTGGCGGTTTATTCTGCCGGTGAGTGTACATCATTTTCTCATTATTTTTTATCATCATTTCAAAGTTATTTTGTTTCATTGAAGCATTCCCTGTTACTAAAGTAAATAATTTTGGGAAATTATTAAATTTAAATGATAGAAAGATAATTAAAAAAAAAATACTTTAATTTTTACTAGTTACTGGTTAATATAAAATAGACTGTGTGTTAATTAATAATTAGGTAGAATTTTAACAGCTGGAATTTATTATCGACTAAATTAGTTTTTGACAATAACTAATGAAGGGTACAGGGAAAAAAGATGAATATCACAAAAAAATAGTTTGTGAGAAAAACTATTTTAAAAACATGTAGATTTGTATATAAGGTGCGTCTTCACCGAATCAACACTGTCGATCGACTCTGTATATCGACTTTGTGTGTACGCAGAAATCAACGGTGTCGATCGAAAAACTAAATTGATCGACATGCCGATTTGTTTTCCATCGCCTGTCGGTAAACATGAAAGAGCAGTCGATCGACTTTAGTGTGTGGACGTGTTTTCGACGTTCGACATTCGACAAACTGTACTCAGTAATGTCTTGCCTTGTTGACATTGTAGTTGTGTTTTCGTTAGAAAAATGGAATGGGAACAAGATAAAGTCATAGCCTTTATTGAGACATACAAACTGAGAACAAATCTATGGGATTCTAAAAACAAAAACTATAAAAGCAGAAACTTAATGCACGATGCCCTTATGTAAATTGCTTATGAATTTAACGTCGAGAAGCAAGCGGTAGAACAAAAAATTAGAAATCTTCAAAGTCAATTTGCTAGAGAAATAAAAAATAAAGGACAGCAACAAATCTGGCACTGGTACGGAGGATGTATATAAAAGTAAATAGTTTGCTTTTGTTTGTGATTCTTACTTGACAAAAATAAGCCCAGGTAGATGTTGAATTCAGGGGTACGTAGACTTTGAGAATTAGCTATATTTTTATTTTTTAAACGACTAGGCGTTTAGTACATTGTTACGCCCTCATTTTTGGAAATATATTCTTATTACGTTCGCGGGCGAAAAATATTTAAACGATGGCGCAACAGTAGCATTTCATGCTTTTGTTACAAAATATTTAGTATTGGGGTTTTGATCTGGGTTACGAAAAACTCGATATATTTCTGCTTGTTTATTTCGAACACTTGTTTTATAACTTGAGTTGATAGAAGGGTTTTTAAAATAAATATTTAAAAACGTTTAACAACCGCATGACAACGGACCTCTTTTAAAATTCATGAAATCACGAAACACAAAACTACTCCCTCTAACGAGTTATTTCTAAATTAAAAGTGGCATAAAATAAATTTTAAAATTTTTTGTATTGTCAAGGAACTTCTCCTTCGGGTGTCATAAAATAGCCTTTTAATATGTTTCTCACTTCTTGGACATGCAGTGCACTTCTTCTGGGCATTCTGGGTAAATTTGCTAAGCCAAGCTGATTACCATTTTCTTTTCTCCAAGTTCCGGGAATAACGTCTCTTGAATCAGAGCAGTCAGAATTGAATGTTCCAGGGGAATTACAAAAATTTTCTTAGATGCAATTTTTTTTTAATAAAATTCTGCAATTAACATCCTGCTACATTACCTTGCATGTAGTTTGGGGTTCCAATAGAAATGGTTTGCGGAATATTCTAAATACGTTAGATATTAAGCCAAACACATTTTCTGATATTCTTCGAGCCCTGCTGAGGCGATAATTAAATACTCTTTCACTAGAACCTTTAGTGTGACTTCCTGCATACGGTTTCATTATGTTTTTGACAAAGGAAATGCATTGTCTGCAACAAAAACGTATGGACTTTTCAGTTCTATTTGGAAGTTAATTTTCTTCAGTTAAATGCATTTTATTGTTTTCTAGAAGCCTATTAAATATGGTACTACTAAACACGCCACCATCTGAAATGCGCCCTTGTCATCCTACATTAGCATAAATAAAATTGTAATTTGCGTCGACTACGGCGAATAAAACAATACTGAAAAATCCTTTGTAATTAAAAAATTCACTGCCGCTGTTTATTGGATATGTGTTTTCCGTCCATAGTTCCGACGCAGGTTGGAAAGTTCCAACGATTGTAATAGTCGTCAGTAACGGTTTTCCATTCTGCTTCGTTTTTAGGCATCTGAAATAAAGAAAGTAATTGTAATATTTTTTATTTCATTTTTTAAACTTTACACTAGCAAGAGAACCAACAGTAGTAAAATAAAAAATCTTTACATTACAGATTTCATCGGTGATGGATGACGATGCGGATAGTACTTTTTATAAGCAAGAGAATACTCAAGATGTCATTTTAAATAATAAAGAAAGCAATTCTCAAGAGTCTACGAGCAGTAATGTAAATGCCGGTAATGCTGAAAAAGCAGAGGAAAATGTAACTACAAAAAACAGTTCCAGTCGCCAACTGTTGACCATGTACCATCAAGGAAAAGGAAACGCGATGATCCATTGGATAATGACGCATACAAGATAATGACGCAAACATTAACGGCAAAAAAAGCAAAGGATGTATTTACTATATTTGGCGAAAAAGTGGCTGTGATATTGCGAAATATACCCACTACTTATGGTCAAGCTACAGTGCAACACAAAATAAGCATACTTTTGTTGAAAGCTAAATTGGGAAATTACAACTATCCCGTAGCACAACAACCTCGGAAGCAGTATTTTTCTCAGGCTCAGCAATAACACTATTAATCTCAGTTTTAGAAACAAAAATATTTTCCCAGTCCAGCAAATTCGGGTGGCTTACTAACAATTCCACCGCCGCAACAGTCCCCGGAATCATATTCCTTATGCTCTTCTTTTAGTAATCCCCCAACTCCGGCACAATCAGATACTGCTCTACTACTGATGAAGATGAAGCCGTAGATCATTTCCTGACCCAACTGGAAACTCCAGGACGTCATACGGAACAATAAACTTAGATATTCCCAGAACCATTTTAATTTAGGGTTTAAATATTTAGTTTTGTTTTAGTTTCAGCTTATTTTTACTATTGCCGTGCTTATTTATTCTTTGTGGTTGTTAAAATTTGATTAAGAAGTAGCCATAATTATTTCATATTTATATGAATCTAAATATTAATAAACATCTAAGTACTTACCTTTATTATATATTCCTCTAATACATCAATAAGGGCTTTGCACACCTCCACAACAATTTTGCAAATCGCCTGTTTTGAAATTTTGAAAAGATACATTAGTGAGTGGTACGAATCCCCAGTTGATAAAAATCGCAACGTTACAGCAAGTAATGGGAATGGCAGGTCTATAATTGGTGTCTTCTTTACAAATTATTGGCCTGATTTCTTGTAATTAATATTTAAAATCACTGTTCGACATTCGAAAAAAAATTCTAAAACCACCATTACACCTGT
This sequence comes from Psylliodes chrysocephalus, assembly GCA_927349885.1. Classification (NCBI taxonomy): domain Eukaryota; kingdom Metazoa; phylum Arthropoda; class Insecta; order Coleoptera; family Chrysomelidae; genus Psylliodes; species Psylliodes chrysocephalus. Next base: position 30,893,000 of record OV651816.1, read on the forward strand.
ATTCAAGGCTCAATATGTTGACGTTATCTTTTTTTAAATCTTCTATCAAATTACTAGCGTTGTATCTAGTTCTACTTTGAAGACTTGGTCGAACCGAAAATCTTCTTTTGCGTGCAAGTTTTCTTTTTTTAGTCGCGATAGTAATATATACGGCACAGACACAAGAAACTATATAGTCATCTTCGCCTGACATGTTAATTTCGACTGATCAACAAACATTTCTGTCAACTCTGGTGTGGACAGATGCAGTTTTGTAGACTTGTTGACCAACAATGTCGATAGACAGAGTCGATCGGCAGTGTTGATACGATAAGGACGTACCTTTATATCAAAAATATCAGTTGGATTGCCATTGGCGAAGGGAAAAATGATTTATGAGGGCTAAGTATAAAATTATGTATAAATTTTGAAAAAAAAAACTAAAAAAATATAAAAGTGTAGCTGGTAAAAACATATTCTTTAATAATATAATTTTAAATTAAACATTAACAACATTTTGGCTATAAGGTAAATTTGAAAAATAAGGTCTTGCATCTGGATTTTCGCAAAACTTTTTCAAGTCTAGAAGATTCTGTTACTATAGGAATTAGTTTCTGGTATTTCAGATTTGGTAACTAAAATTGAGCATTTGCTACTTTAAGATTTTGTTGCTTTTGTTTAGGAAGTGTTAGCAGAGAAGTAGTGAACTTTCCGTTATAAGATTCACGATACTGTATAAGTCTGGACATTTCTTTCAATATTGTAATTCCTTTGATTGGTTTGCTCTCAAATGTGCACTTTTTATGAAAGTAGTTTGTAAGGTGATTTTGAATAAGTTCACTTCAATCAGATGGATTTCTATGGTGGCCTTCTGGTTAATTAGTCCCATATTACGATCTCATTCCAAGTAACTGTGCCCCCTAACTAAGAATATCTTAATTTTTCTTAGACGTTTTTTTGTTTGTGAACGGTAAAGTGTATCAAACAGAAAAATTCCTATTCTGTCTGCTGCATGAATCGCAGAAAATTTCTAGTATCCAATGATTAAAAAATAAATAAAATAGAATAGATGCTACCTCATTAGTTCCTTTTTTCACCGCAGTTTCTGTATAAGTATAAAAAAATGATTCGTATTACATGAAAATTAAAGGAATAAAATGAGAGTGAGTTTGTAATTAACATCATTACCTAGTACTTATGTTAGGCACTGATAAGTTTTCTGAAAATATATGGCTATTACTTTTTCTCGTGTAGAATGTATCAGCCTTTAAAAGATAAACTCTGTGTTCAGTTTCCAAGCGCGATTGGTTATTTTATTGTGTAGGACATTTTACCATACTTAATTTCTTTGACTTATACTTATCATAACTTCTGCAAGTGTTCGTTTGTGGGTAGCCAAAACTAATGTTTAACGTCGATATAAATATAGTTTGGTATGTTTCATATGAAACTTTTTTCACAGGATAAAGCACCAAAAAACATTTTCTAAATACTTTATGTACTTCATGTACTACATGTAAATACTTCATATAAATATTTTCTTTCTAAATGCTAAAGAGTACGTAGTTGCTATTGGATACCTATTTTGCAGTCGTTTTGCTGTTATACCATGTAAAGAAAGCATTGCTTTTTAACATAACGGAACTCCAACATAATTACTATTTCAAAAGGAAAAACTTGTATTTCGTGCAAAACTTTTTTATTAATCAATGCAAAGCGCTTTCGGCTTATTTGCCATCATCAGTGCTCATTGTCCACAACGTATCCAACAAGTTCCTGGTCGTTTAACGGTTAAACAACTTGAACCAAAATGAAGAGAGAAATTTAAATTTGAAAATATTAATATTAATAAAATTATGATTTAGCAAGTTGTAAATATCCCGAAATATATAATTTTGGGAGTGAGGATGACCAGGAACTTGTTGGATACGTTGTGGACAATGAGCACTGATGATGGCAAATAAGCCGAAAGCGCTTTGCATTGATTAATAAAAAAGTTTTGCACGAAATACAAGTTTTTCCTTTTGAATCTAAACTACGTGCACACAGCTGTCAACCTTTTTTGGTTTTTTTAATTACTATTTCTCTGAACACGAATTTTAAAGGTATATGAAAATGAGTGATAATCAATATCCTCATCGTCATTTTTTCTACTACGATGGTGTTTTACTGGGCATTGTGAAATTAGAATTCCCAAATACAGGATTTGTTCATCGTGTGTTTTAGGTTCATTAAAATGTTTTATGTTTTTCTGGTCTTCTTCATTTACCTGCTCAAAGCATTTATGCCTGGCACAAATCACAACTAACATCAGTTTCATGACTATGTTGTTTTAGTTTTTTTGAAACATCAGACATGCGTCCATGAAAGGATCTGCTTTAAGATGTAAAGAGCAATTTTTCAACTTCCTCGTCACTCATAGCGAATACTTAAAAAAATAACATAATACATTCCAAGCACTAAAAGAAAAAAACTTGTTCGCTTACAGACTCAATACTAGTAAGTAGTAAACACTCAGAGACTATTATTAATTTTGCGATTTTTAATAACAAAAAGTACACAATTAATGCTGCACAGCCAACTATTATTGTTCTACTTCCGACCGATATACTGATACTGAAACTAATAAACTAAAACTATAGCAAAAAATGTCTATTCTGCACACAAGATCGCCACCCATCACTGGTGAACATTTATATTTTTTGACCGGGATAGCTGGATATTTATCTTTATTGCACTGTACACATTTATTTAAATTTGCTGTATCTTGCAGCGCTTATTGGTTTTAGCTGGTTCGAAGACTGTCAGATTTTAATGTATATTAGGAATGAATTCCTATATTAATCTCAAAATCGCGGTTTTTAAATAATCATCTTTTTTCCCTGTGCCCTTCAAATGCGACTTTACATTCAATAAAATAGATATTTCAAACTTTATTTTAAGTTTTTGTAAGAGTTAGTTTGGTAGGTTTGATTTAAATAGAAAAGTTTCTCTAAAAGCCTTCAGTAGCATTATTTATAAAGATCTAAAGTCGTGTTTCAAAGATCCGACACGTATTTCTGTTTCGTCAGTAACAACTTTAAATAGAGATCCTATTTACGACTGATATACTAAAAAACTACCAAGACTTTTTAAAAACAATTTTGCACAGCTTATGGCATTAGTAATTAACACAGATACTCTATTTCCTATTAACCAGTTAACATTATTAAAATATTACTTGAATTACCTGTTTCTTCATTTAAATTAAAAATCTTCAAATACTATTAACTTCATGTATAGGTCATTTTAAACTCAAATAAAAGTATAATTGGGACACTTTTGAATGATAGTATAAAAAACGAGAAAATGATATATCTGAGCTTAGCTCACTATGAGCAGAATTGTTGCTCAATTGTTTCGTTCCTAGTATACAGGACATTGAAATCTATACGATTTTCATGTAAAACTGGTGTTAGCGTGTAAAATACTCGATGTAATCCCATATTTATGATATAATGGGAAAAACGAAGGCAATTCAAATATAAAATAAAGGATGTCCCAATAAAAAAAACTCTTGGATATTTATCACTTTCCTGAATAACCCTGTATAATTACAATTATTTTTAAATTCTTGCCTTTTCTTATATATGTCGTAGCCAGATTACAAAACCCGTCGTTTTATAAATTGCCTAGGCGTTTTATAAATAGTGGCCAAATTGTCAAAGTTTCGTTAACCTTTCATTATTTTACTATCTGGCTAGCCGGATTATAAAATGCCTAGGCGTTTTATAAAAAGACGGACAACACACGGCCAGATTGTCAAATATTTAAGATTATCCCCGAGAATAACCAAAGGTTATTCTTGGATTATCCTCTGTTTGACATTCCGGCGGGTAAGGTGTTTCAGTCGTCTTGTAAAACAGTGTTGATTTTCGACATGAACAATTTAATTTAAGCTGATAACAACTGTATAAGAAAAAATGCTGAAAATGAAAAAAGCAAATAATAAAGATCAAACTAGATAAAATTAAAGGGAAGCGTTGTAAAAAAAAAGTAATAAAAATACATTGCAAAATAGATTAAAAACGTGTATCTGACCAAATAGTCAAAATCACAAAAAATGGAAATATTTGCAGGTGGGTGAGCATGTTTCTATAACATTTACAAAGTGTGTCAAGGGTCCGCTTGACCCTAAAGCTGTGTTAAAAACTATTCTTGATGTACGAAGTGGAGTAAACTAGATAGGAACTGAACATGGGCTTTAAATCGACGGTTTTCTAGGGACCAACCTAACTCAATTGATACGTCAAACTTAAATCCAGAAAATACCAGTATTACGTTAAGAGAAGCTATTTCTAAGGGTTGTTAATTTAGAGGACAAGGGTTTAAAGAAAGCCAGTGAAAACATATTACAGTTTTAATGCTGTACAGACAAATGTCTTGGTTTTATTGCACCGGGAAAATGACAGAGTAGGTGTCATTTCAATGATCCATATTCTAATAAATAAAATATGCTTGAGAAATACGTGTTCGTTGGGTTGCCTATCAAAATATGGCCGTAAGTACTTTTAATAGTACATTTTTCTACTTTAAGATGTGTTTCTCTTAGAATTGTTTATAGAAGAAAATTCTTTCAATAAAAGTTGTTTGTGGTGCTATTTTCTATCATTTAGGCTATACAAACGATCTCTCCAGAAAGGAATATAATTAAGAAATTTATGCAAAAAGTGTAAATATTTCTGTAAATATCAAATGAAAAATGAATTACAGATAAAAATTATTCAAAACATTATTTTATAACTTTGCACTTTTCCTCAAATTTCTCTATATGATTCATATATTTTTTTTTCATCTTTGGTGTACGGCTTCAACATCTAAGGTCATTAGCCTAATGTTCTATGTAGGTTATGGATTGTACTAGTAGTCTAGTACTCCATAGTGCAGGAGTATTAGTACTCTAATACTCCTACACCCCTACAGACAGGCCTTGTTACTGTTTCCTTGCGCCACTTTAGGAACAGCACTGTTAATTAGAACCCAACAGTGAATGGTCGAGTGGGGAATCCTACCAAGGCATCAGGATTCATATATTAAAATCACGTATTTGACCAAAATTATGGAGAATAACATCACAACAAATCATGTTGAAAGAATTTTTTTCTATAATCATAAATAACAAAAATATACCTTTAAGTAATATTAAAAAGCCATATTTTGAAAATTGTATTTTGATTAAAAAAAAAACAGTGCAGAAATCATACGATCGGATCTAAGACTATCTATTATTGATTATTTTAAGCTTAGCAAGTGTTGTTTGTAGTTCGTTTATCCTTTAGTTTTATTGGTTCTAGAGTTTAATTTGTTCTGTTTATTAGAAAAATCTGTAAAATATTCGTTATAAAATAATTTAATTCCATTTAATCCATAAATAAAAATTTTGATAGCCCTAACTCTAAAGTAAAATTCGTATTTTATAAAGACTAAAACATTTTACCCGCCAGAGTGTCAAGCAGAATATAATTTTAAACATTTGACAATCAGGCCGCGTGTTGACCGTCGTTTTATAAAACACCTAGGCATTTTACAATCCGACTAGCCAGATCGAAAAATATTGAATCATAAACGAGAATTTTACAATCTGGCCGCCTTTTGTAAAATGTCTAGACATTTTATAAAACGACGGGATTTACAACTTGGCTACGACATATACATTTCTTTATGGATACATGTATATACTTTTTCATTTTATTTCAAAATAAACGTTTTCAGATGTAAAATAAGATACTTAAAATACCTATTTAATTAAAATAGATTTGCAATAAGATGTATTCAAAAAAAAAACAATGAATTATTATTTTCTTTAGTAATATAGTGAATTTTAATACGTCCAGCGCCATCTAGACTAAAACGCCTAAACGTTCTCACTCATTTTATCGTGGAGACAAACCAGCTATCATAGTCGCGACGGTATATAAAACAAGAATTGTGATGTATGAAACAATCTGGAAGATTTTTATATAAAAAAATGCATTTTTATCTCTTTATACAAGTGAATAAAAGAAATCAGTTTTTTTTTTTAATAAAAAACAATTGTAATACATTAAATATTTAATTGAATTACCTACTTAAAAATGTATTTAAAAAAAAATGCAAATTTCCTGCAGTTTTCTGTAGAAATACAAACACGTTATACTATTATTTATAAAAAATCTCACTTCAAACAATTTTGGACTAATTATTTTGGATTTCTTAACTCAAAGTCTTTTGAGCACGAATTTTACAAAATAAAATCACATTAAGTGCATAAAAGCAGATCATATACGTTCATCATACAGTGTGTGCTATACAGTTGGATATGTATGAGAATTTGTTTGTAATACTGCTTATTTAAAATCTTAAAAGAGTCCATATCAAAGTTGGATACTCATATTAGTTATAGGTCAAATGTGCATTTAGAAAAAGGCCATTTATGAACGATTTTTCAAAATTATTACAAATTTGACGGATAACTAATGTCAGTAGTCAACTTTGATATGGGCTATTTTAAGTTTCTAAATAAGCAGGCTCTACGACGTTTTTTGTTTTTAGTCATAGATAATTTAAAAAAGTCTCATATGGATGAATCCAACTTTATTCTATACAAGTCTTCAATGAACATAAAATAAAATAATCAAGATTAACTCTTAAATAATAAAAATAAAGTGTGGAATGAGACAAATACACCAAGCAGTGGCGTAGGTGGAAATTTATCAATCGTGAAAAAAATGTTGCCACCATCGTGGAGGATAACTGACTTTTATTATGGCACTACTGACAAAACAGAATCGGCACGACATTAGTTTTAACATTGAGATCGTCGTTTGTTAGTGTGTAGACCGTATTTCTGGTTCTAGTATTTGTTTTTTCTTTTTTTAGATGATTTTTTTTAGTTTCTTAGTTTTAAAAATTAAACATTTTTTAATTTACTGTTTTATGTTTTGATAAAAATATTTTTGTAATTTAATATTGACTAAAGTTTAACAGAAATTTCAAAATAATTTTCATAGTTTATTGTATACTATGCTAATATATCCGTTAATAGCCTTAGAGGGGCCGGAAAAATGTGTTCAGATCATTTTAAAGAAAATGAATTTAAACCTTTTGAAAAACACAGGCAAATATAAAGCCCAGAGTTATACCGTCTACTTGTGAAAATGTTTATTCAACATTAAAAAAAAAGGTTTTCTACATAATTTCTTTTGCTTGTAAAATAAATAAGTTTCACGTTGAGACACTTTTGATTTTATTGTAAATAATGCACAAAAATACAACAATTGTGGATTTACAAAATTAAAAATTTTTCTTTCATTTTATTTGGAAGCGCTTTAATATAAAAACTTCATTTGGCTTTTCGATTTCCCCTTATTCGAGCGCCTGAAAAAACTAAAAATTATTAAAAAAGAGATTGATTTTTTAAAAGTTGTTCTTGGGAAGTACTTTGGACTGTTTTAGTTATCCTTTTATCTTGATTAGGTACACCTTTTTTTGATTAGTAAACAATAAGTGGTTTTATTTTTTGCCCTATCTAAAAAATATTCATAAGCTTTCACATAAATTATTTATGATTTTTACGGCAAAAACTTTGAAATTTCAATCTTGCTGGTTGTCTTTTAACTTTTTATTTGTAATATTTATAATTAAACATTTTTATTTTATTTTTCACTGATAAATCCATCTGCTAAATTCGTTAGAGGCTTGTTGTAAACTTTTCATTCGCTTCATTTGAATTTGCTACTGTTTCTAAAAGATCAATGTCAGCAAACATAGCAATTTTAACATTGACAACAGTACAATTTTTACAAGAGCGTGTCAATAAAAATAATTATTTTGTTCACTTTTTGTTTGTTCATCTTTGTTTTTCCTATGTGGTATGTGGGTTGGCATTAAACCGAAGTTTTAATGCCACAGCAATCTCTTGTACATTGTCTCATAACTGCTTAAGGAGCATTTTATTTTCTTTTACTGGTATTTTAATGATTACAAAAAAGCCGAGAAGCGCAATATCTTGTATATCTCTACTACTATTATCTCGACATCCAACAATTACTCCCATTTTCCTCGACGACCCACTGCGAGCGCCTTCCGGTGTCCAGGACGCGACCATTACGTTTAATTTTTTTCACAATAACCCTAATTAATCTTTCTTTCAGTAGCGAGCGCCACCTATGGGGATAATTAAGTTTTCGGGTTTGAATTCTTATTCTTTTTAATTGTGTTTCGAATTTTAATCAAGGAAAGCTCGTAGATTTTTTTTTTGTTTCTTCTCTTCGTTTTGTTGTTTGGTTTGGGTTATCAGATGTATTGACTCTGTTGTTGGTTTTAATGTTTTTTGTGTTTGCTTCGCTGTGATTGGGATGGGTAGCTGTGTCAAATGGAAAGAATTAATCTAAATTAGTCAAACATTAAATTTATTATTTTTTAATATACATGCAGTCCCAGAACTCGCCTGTCAAACGGGAAGTTCAGATAATAAACTTGATTTTATGTCCATTTTACTTGAATTACCTTATCTGAAAATGCTTAATAAGGGAGTTAGAGAGAGCTAGAAGTTTTTTCCAATATATTTTAAAAATTACATTATCTCAAAATTTTAAACTTTGCACATTAACTTAGTATATCTAATTACCTCTCAGTCGCAGTAAATTTGTTTTTTCTATTTTAATAACACAGGGGTGAAATGGGGGTCAATAAATTTTTTCAATTTTATTTTTTTTTCCCTTCGGGCATTTAACATTTTGCTATATCTTATTTGTGGAGAAAGCTATGACGCTTTGTTTTCGAGAAAACAAAATTTGGACATTTTGCGTTTCTTTCTTTTATGAAATTAATTTAGTATACAAATTGGTTTTGCCAAAACAACAAATTTGGCAGGTGGAAATTTTAAATAATTTTTGAGTTAAACAATTAGTATTAGTAGTTGTTGAAAAAATTTACTTGAAGGCGTCCAACTTCAGCTCCCCTATAAAGCGATTTCAAATTAAGGTAATTTAGACTAAATCAACATAAATGCAAATTTTTATATCTCTGTTTTCCATTTGGCAGGTATAATTTTTAACGCGAAAACTATTCGCGATTTAATTTAATTTTTGCACGCCTGTCATAGTTTTGTGACGGGCGTTTGTATTTTTGATGTTTTAACTGTTTTTAGATATTGGGGTCTATTTTGTAACAATTCCTTTATATTTAACGGCCTTTAAAAATATTGGCGGCCTTTAAAAATATGTTCGTATTCGTTAATTTACTTCTGTCATTATTTAAACAGATTTCGTTAAGATAGTCCTCTAATGTATTTTAAAGATCCGTTTAAATAATGACAGAAGTAAAGAAGAAAATATTTTTAAAGGCCGTTAAATATAAAGGAATTGTTACAGAATAGACCCCATTATCATTTACATAGTGTTTTAATTACGTTTTGGGGTCTAATGAATCCGTTTTGACTATTTTCGCCATGATGTGTGTGTGTGTGTGTGTGTGTGTGCGTGTGTGCGTGTGTGCGTGCGTGCGTGCGTTCGTGCGTGCGTTCGTGCGTGCGTGCGTGCGTGCGTACATGCGTGTGTGTGTGTGTGTGTGTGTGTGTGTGTGTGTGTGTGTGTGTGTGTGTGTGTGTGTGTGTGTGTGTGTGTGTGTGTGTGTGTGTGTGTGTGTGTGTGTGTGTGTGTGTGTGTGTGTGTGTGTGTGTGTGTGTGTGTAACGTTCATATGTACTGAAAATAATCATATTTAAATGAACGTGAGACAAAGTAAATTTGTATGGATTATCGTTTAAGATTTTTACTAAATTTTAAGAATAAAAGCATGTCTTTTTATCACAAATTAATTAAATAGTATTTCAGTGCCATGGTTTAATCGTGTTACCTACCCTTAAAGTGTACACTAGTCTCGTTGACTTCTAATTCTTTATTTCCTTTGGTCATCTATTTTATAAGTCCTAATAAAATTAAATATATTGTTCGTTGACATTCTTCTAACCTGTTCCAATAGTAGGTACGTTTTTCAAGTAAATCTTACAAGTCCGTTCTTTCGAGGTGCTGGCTACACCAGTACTACTCCGAAGGGACTGGTATGGTTTCTCGATGCCTGATGACTGACTCTTATTTCCGTTTCTCGCTTTTTCGGTTCCATGACTTTTGCGTTCTCTGGAGCACAGGCGAAAACGATGAAGACAAGGTTAACCATTTTATCTTTCGTTTTGGCGAGCTAAAGGCACGGTCACGGTGGCGTTACAAAATTGTTTGGCGAAAAAGGTCATTTCTTTTGAGGTAAATATTCCCTTTTAAATTTATTGAATCGAGGTACAACTTTTCCATTTTTGTTTTAGAGATCATGCGACCTAACTACCAAAAACTATAACATACTAAACTATTACACAAAAAGTTTAAATAAAAAAAACCGCAAATGGCCGATCTATTGTGGGCTTTTTGGTTTTTGCGCTGCGAGAACTGCATTATTCTCAAGGATTTATTTTGGTTGTCCTCCATGTTCTGGGGGCCCTTTTCAAGCATGATCTGCTATTTTATGATCTGGTGCTTGATGATCTGGTGCTTTATGGTATGCTGCTTTATGATCCTTTATGGTTTGCGTAGTCTTGAAGGAACACCGATGAAAATTAATACATATATTCAGATGAGAGGTCTATCTCTCCTAGAGGGAAATTTTTTGTGCAGTATAAGTTTTTTTGGTGAGTTTCAACCAGTTTATTTGATTTTAAGTTTTTTGGTGAGTTCCTGTTGTAAGTGCAGACCTGTATAATCAAAATTGTTATAATTGTTTTGTTTTTTAGTGTTTTGAAAGATTGTATAAATAAAAATATTACTGTCATCACAAGTGCAGACCTGTATAATCAAAATTGTTATAATTGTTTTGTTTTTTTTTTAGTTTTTTGAAAGATTGTATAAATAAAAATATTACTGTCATCACAAAGTACATTTTATTTAATTTTACTTCAAAACGTATCAAAGTCCTAAATTGTCGCGATGGTTATTCGACATGGAAGTTTAAGATAAGAATGTATTTAAAACATGAAAATCTTTGGAAGACCATTGAAGATAAAGGTACCGAGAGAGAAAAGGAATTAGCTTTATCAAAGATATGTCTAACATTAGATGGTTCAGCGATTACTCATGTAAGGGCTTGCAAATCTCCTAAAGAAGCTTGGGAAGCGTTGTCTTCTGCGTACGAAGATAAGGGAATGGGACGCAGGTTAGCTCTAGAGCGTAGGCTCTATCGTTACTCGCTTGCGGATTTCGATGATGTCGAAAGTTATATAAACGCCATCATGTCCACAGCGCAGGATTTAGACGAAATTGGCAAAACAATCGAAGATGTTTCATTGGCTGCTATATTATTAGGAGGTCTTACTCCGCACTACAATCCTTTAATCATGGCTATGGAAAATTCCAACATAATAGTGAGTACTGAATTGGTCAAGTCCAAGTTATTAAATGAGTTTACACGAAGTAATTCTGAAGATGGCTCTGCCTTAAGCTCAAGGTATAGTCAGAAACAAAAGCCTTCCACGTCAAAAGCTAGGAAACGGGTAATATGTTATGAATGCAAAGAACCTGGACATAAGAGACCAGATTGTCCTCACAGAAAGAACAAGAATGATGGAGCTTGCAAAGAAGAGTCAACATTATTGAGTGCACTTAATATATGTGGCAACATCAAAGGTGACAAATGGTATATTGACTCAGGTGCTTCTACTCACATGTGTTCCAGGTTCGACTGGATGGAAAACCTTAAGCCATTATCAAAGGGTAGGGTGACCATTGCTAACGGAGACCAATTGAATTGCGAAGGTATTGGTAATGTTTCTATTTCAGGTGCAAGTGTAAATAAAATTTCAGATGTTGTTTATATACCGAACTTGAATTCTAATCTGATATCTGTTAAAAAGGCTACTGAAAGGAATTTTATTATTGTTTTTGATAAAAATGGTTGTAACTTTTATAATTCTGATAATTTTTCTTGTACAGGTAATGCTATTTTACACGGTTCCTGTTGTGATGGATTGTACACTTTAGATTGTACTGTAAATCTACCTAAAACACTAACTGCTTTCGATGTGCACTACGATTGTGCTGATTATAAACTCTGGCATAAACGTCTAGGTCACCTGTGTCGTATAGGGCTGGACGCACTTAAGAAAGGTAATGCTCTTGGCATAGATTATGCGGAAGTTGATAAGGAACCCTGTATTGCTTGTATTGAAGGTAAGCAGTCGAGAAAACCTTTTAAGAAAATTACTTATAAGAAAGCTACTTCCAAATTAGAATTGATACACTCGGATCTCTGTGGTCCTATGTCACAAAACTCCTTTCAAGGTAATAAATATGCTTTATTATTCATAGATGATTTTTCCAGGATGGTATTTATTTATTTTGTCTCTTCAAAAGTTGAAGTAAAGAATAAATTTTGTATTTTTCAGTCTATGGTTGAGAGAGAAACGGGATTAAAAATTAAAGTATTGCGGTCTGATAATGGGACTGAGTATGTTAATAAAGAATTCTCAAATTATCTAGCGTCATTAGGGATTCAACATCAGACTACAGTTCCATATAGTCCCCAGCAGAACGGCGTTTCTGAAAGGACGAACAGATCTATCATAGAAAAGGCCCGCTCTATGCTTTCAGATAGCAATCTCTCTAAAGCATATTGGCAGGATGCTGTGGAAACTGCAACGTACTTAAAAAATAGGTCTCCACATCGAGCCCTAGATGGTCAAACACCATTTGAGAGGTGGTATGATAGAAAACCCAACTTATCTCATTTGAGAGTTTTTGGGTGTCGATCTTTAGTTCAGATTCAATCTAGTTCTAGGAAGAAGCTAGATCCAAAATCTCTTCAACATATTTTCGTTGGATATACAGATGATCCAAAAAGTTACTATCTTCGTGCTGATAACGTTTTGAAGTAAAATTAAATAAAATGTACTTAGATGATCCAAAAAGTTACTATTTTCGTGATCCTTGTTCTCCAAGAAGATTAACTAAAGCAAGGGATGTTGTTTTCTTTGAAAACTCCTTCTCTGATTTAAAGCTTTCAAACCCAGAGTGCAGCTCAGCAAAGCATTTACTAGAGCCCGAACCTGCATCCTCAGTTTTGATTCATTTATCAGATCCAACCGCAAATGATTCTATTGTACCAGAACCAATAGCTGGTCCAAGTATAGCAGAGGTTGATATCTGCGAGGATCCTCAAGAATCTTCAACAGTTGAGGAATATATTTCTGATAAAGAAACTGCAGGACAAAGATATCCACTCAGAAACAGAATAGCTAACCGCATTGATGTGAATTTATTTTGTAATAATGTCACAGCGTGCGAATATTTTAATGAGCCCCAATATTTTGCAGAAGCTGTTAATTCAAAAGATAATGAGTATTGGTATTCTGCAATGAAAGATGAGTATGACTCATTAATAAATAAGGGAACTTGGATGCTTGTGGACAGACCTAATAAACAGGTTATTCCTTGCAAGTGGGTTTACAAACTCAAGAAAAATGCTGAAGGCCAAATAGTTAAATACAAGGCCAGACTCGTTGCTAAAGGTTTCAGTCAAATTGCTGGTGTCGACTACTATGAGACCTTCTCTCCAGTGGTTCGCAACTCATCCCTTCGTACGCTTATAGCTTTAGCTGCAGAAAGGGATTTAAAAATGCAGCACTTAGATGTTGATACAGCATTTTTAAATGGAGAATTGGAGGAGGAAGTCTATATGGCCCAACCTGAAGGATTTATCAAACAAGGAGAAGAAGGTAAGGTATGCTTGCTGAAAAAGTCTCTTTATGGGCTGAAACAGGCAGCACGCTCATGGAACATAAAACTAAATGAAACTTTATCTTCTTTGGGTTTTTTACAAACTCCTTCAGAACCTTGTGTTTACACTAAAAGGTTTAATGAAGACCTACTTATACTGGCAGTTTATGTTGATGACCTTATAATTTTTTATAAGGAAAACAATTCTTTTGAATTTGTTAAAAAAGAGTTAAACAAATATTTCTCAATAAAAGTATTGGGAAATCTTGAATATTGTTTAGGTTTAAATGTAAAACGTGATGGTAATTCGATAAAGATTAATCAAAAAACATATATTTTGGAAACTTTAAAGCGATTCAATATGCAGGATTGCAAATCAGTTTCTACTCCTCTAGAAAATTATAAATTAAAACCATATGATAAGGGTGAACAATCTTCTGTGTATCCTTACCAAAATCTGATAGGTTGTTTAATGTTTTTATCTGTTAATACTCGACCGGACATAGCCTATGCAACAAGCTATTTGAGTCAATTCAACACTAAATTTGACAAAACGCATTGGCTAGCCGGAAAAAGGGTTCTCCAATATTTAAAGGGTACTATTGATTATTCCATAGTTTACAGAAAGACCGGCGACTATTTACATGGGCATACAGATGCAGATTGGGCAAATTGTCCAGTTGATCGACGTTCTTATACCGGGTTCTATTTTTCTTTGGCCGGTGGACCAATTTCTTGGGAGTGTAAGAAGCAGGCAACAGTTGCTCTCTCATCTACTGAGGCAGAGTATATGGCCCTCACAAGCGCTGCCAAGGAAGCCACGTTTCTTCGAAGATTTATTTCCGAAATAATAGGAACAAAAGACAGAGTTATTATTTTTAGTGACAGTCAGAGTGCACATAAAATAGCACTTAATCCAATCCATCACAACAGGACTAAACATATAGATACAAAATATCATTTTATAAGAGAAAAGATATCTGAAAAGATAATTGATATACAATATTTGCCAACAGAAAATATGTCAGCTGACATTCTAACAAAGCCGTTAGGACGTTTAAAACATAATAGGTGTATTTTAGGATTGGGTTTAACTTAGCCAATTTTCTCTTACTAATTTTCGAATTCCTTTTAGTTAGTGTTTTATGATTTATATTATACTTTGTCAATCATACCCGAATTTTGATTAAGGGGGAATGTTGTAAGTGCAGACCTGTATAATCAAAATTGTTATAATTGTTTTGTTTTTTAGTGTTTTGAAAGATTGTATAAATAAAAATATTACTGTCATCACAAAGTACATTTTATTTAATTTTACTTCAGTTCCACCCAGTTTAAAATGGACTTTTAAGTTTGAAGTGCCAGGCAAGGCATACTTTTTATGTAACTATATTTATTTAGTTTTTTAATTCACACATAAATGTTCTTTAAAATTATTGATTGAATATTCTTTGTTATAACATAGTGTGAACCGAATACAGCTATAGGAGGGGGTATAACGAGTTAAAAACATATATGTACATATTTTCTGATAACCATTCAAGCCACTCATGTATCAGTGGACTTGTGGATGCATTTAAAAATTTAACATAAAAATATTCTTTTTATAAAACCCTTTGAAGGTTAAAAAATTGTAAATCAGCAGATACTAACTTTAGTTAGGAGTAGGCTTCTGATATTATTTTATAAAATAATTTTATTCATTTTCAATATCGAGTATTGGACCTTTTTTATTTGTTCGCCTGCAGGGGATTAAAGGATTTGTAGAAAAAACTAGTTGTTTTGATTAAGTCTTTGTTTTTTTAGTTTCTATAACATCAAAATTAAATGGCGTCCACTATTAAAAGTTTTCAGAACCCACGAACCTTTCGTTTCCCTATGCATACCGTCTCAAAAAGGGAACAAAAAGTGTTACATGTATATCCACCATAACTCATGAACGGATACAAAGAAAAACACCAAATTTTAAACTTAGGCTTACTCTGGCCTTTGATAAATTGATTAAATTTGGACAGTGTCGGAACATCTGAGGGGGTACTTTATAAAGGGAAATTTTTATATTTTATGAACTATATCTGTTATTTACGTTTGAAGAAGAAAATTATTTAAATAAAAGTTACTTATCATATTAGTATCTATAATTTTTATCCTATACAAAATTTTTATAAATTAGACCGTATTTGAGAAATTTGACAAAATTCTCTATAATTCTTGTGCTCTACATGATTTTTCTAAAATGAACCGTATTCGAGAGATTTGTAGAAACGTGTAAATTTTGAATTTTGAAGAAAACTCAAAAACAGATAAGGAAAAAACCTTAAATAATAAACTAATCCTTTATTCCTGAGGTGAACTGATTAGATTTTGGACAGAGAGCGAAATCAAGGCCGTAATAGGACTCCTTACGGGACACTGCGGCCTTAGAAGACACCTAAATCTCTTAAGGATATCTGATGACTCCCTATGTAGAATATGAAAAGAGGAGGACGAAACTCCTGTTCACATACTATGCCACTGCCGGAACCTTAAATGGGAACGGGAATGGTACTTCGGGGTACATTATCAGGAAACTGAAGAAATCGCGAAAGCGCCCATCAGACATATTCTTGAATTCACCAAGAAAATCAATCTGATAGGATAGAAACTGTGAGGGGTACAATAAGCCTAGAGTTTCAGTACAAGTGGGCTTTGAACCACGCCCTAATTCAGATAGGATAGAATGGAATAATCTCTAAACATTTACAGAGGTGCTACAATAGGTTTTACAAAATAACCGAAAAGAGCCTGAAATAACTAGATAGGAAAGTCATGTGTTGGACACATCAGATTTTTTAAGCATAGTTCATGTACTTTTAAGTTTGTTTTTTGTGCTTTCGTTATAAATATTTTATTATTCATTGGTTTAAGCAGTGGCGGTTCGTCATTAAAGTCATGAGTGTTCTGCTAGATTCAACGTTGAAATTTTGTTTGAAAAATTATACGTATAAAAAATACCATTTTATAACGTATTTTTCTAACTATTTTTAACGGAATGTTGAAAATTTGATAAAATAGTAATGGTATTTTCTCATCTATAATCAACGTTCATCATATTTTCGCTTTATACTATATTTGAACCAAAAGTTGATTTTTTATTTAAATATTCCTTATCATATTAACATTATTTTAAATTACATAACACTTGTAATAAAAACGTTATTGCATCGGATTACTTTTACATTTTGGTGATATTTTAAACTAAAAACATACGGT
The DNA here is from genome assembly GCA_927349885.1 of Psylliodes chrysocephalus. Lineage (NCBI taxonomy): Eukaryota > Metazoa > Arthropoda > Insecta > Coleoptera > Chrysomelidae > Psylliodes > Psylliodes chrysocephalus. The sequence goes on from OV651816.1 coordinate 30,910,008, forward strand.
ATTTTAATATTAATTATTTAACTATTTTTTATTTAATAATATTTTTGAACGGAAAGTTAAATATTTTGTTGATTATATGTAGAATATTAAAGTTTGTTTATATTTAAATAAAAGTCATATAGAAAACGTTATTGTATTGCAAGATTTTGACGTTTTGATAATAATCTAAAATAAATACCTGTGTTATTTTCAATAATATTAATTCAACTATGTTATACTATTATTATTTTTAAAAAATTACATGTAATTGTGGTTTTACCGGAAGTTAAAAATTTTACTAAATAAACGTGTAATATTATGGTAAGTTTAAATTAAAATACAAAGTGGTATAGAAAACTTTATATTATCAGAAGCTTTTAAAGTTTAGTTATTAATTCAAACTAAATAATTACGCTATTTCAATATTATTTATATTTTATTACCATTTTTAAACGTTGTTATGTATTTGTAATTCTACCGAAAGCTAAAAATGTTGTTAAATATACGTATAATATTAACAATAGTTTAAATTAGATAAAAGTTGTAAGAAAACCCTATTTCTAGCGGAACCCTTTACCGTTTCGTTTATGTATTAAACTAAAAAATTATTATAAATTAACTATATTTTATTAAATTTGCGTGGATCACTATATATTGTTTAAGGAGGAAGTTGATCGAAGAAACTCAATGTTGTAACGTGATACTAGTTATTTGTTATATGTGTTTAGTTTCAATTGATTTGGGTAACTTTGGTAACTTTGAAAAAGAAGTTGAGACCACTATATTTAAAGCTTACTATACTTGATTTTAGATTAGTGATAAAAATATAGAAAATCACTAACCACTAACAAATTATATTTTAACCATGCTTTAGATAAGGTAGATATCAAATTCTAATTAACATAGTTTTGCTAAATTCAAATTTAAGTTGATTTATTAAATAAAACTTATGTTTTGGTAAAAGAAGGTAATATAAGGAATGTTTTATCGCATGGTATATCCTCAGGCAACTTTCTCTAAGGGATTCGGGATCCTTAATTGTAATTCTGCAACGTGAATGATCTCGTGATATTTGGTATTCTAACTTTACCTCAAAACTGTCTAGATCTTCTAGAGATAAATAAAACTACGGTCTTCAGATTGTACCAAAACCAAAAAAACCTTCTAGATATAAAAACCATAAAACATCTTGAAAGGAATTCAAAACCGTCTAGATATAGCCATACTAAAAAAAGGTTAAAATGTTAAGACAGGAAATAGGAAATTTGAACAGGATTTAGATAAAATGCTTTAACTATTAAATGATCAATTTAAAACTATTAAATGAATAATTTCACAGAGTCTAAAATTAATATGATAAGGAAAAATCTTGTTTAATAGATTCAAACATAATAAAGCATAATATTTTATTAAAAAAAAATATATATATAAAAATACCATGTGTGTTACTCACTGTTAATAGGATTTGAGGTTATGTTCGGAACTTGACAATTTAATTAAGAAATCCTTGTACAAAATATATATTGTCAACAATATATTATCATTATAAAAACTTACCTTGTAAAATCAGACGGCCAATAAGAATATTAAAAATCATCTAATACATAGGATGACCTAGATTAAAATGAATGTCATCTATTTGATATTTTCAAAATGAAATGAAATGAAATATTAAATTTGACACAAGGCCTAAACGACAAATGACATTTAAGTAAAAGGTGATTGTGTCGAAATAATGAATAACGGTTCCAACCGTTACAATACCTAGATGTTGCATAAGGTTTAGGTGTATTTGGTTTGTTATCGAAGTAATGTAGATATCTGTTTGTTTACGTGTTGTTATAAAGAGGATTATTTTTGTTTGAAGGTAGATATGTAGCATGTGGTAAGCTTAAAAACATTCGTCTCTGATGTAAAGAAAGTTTACCTGTTTATACATAAATACTCTCAATAAAATACGTTCAAAAGGCACCAAGAGCAATACGTAGCTCAGCATTGTGGATAGAGTCCAGTGAGATTAGCGTTGATTTAGAAGCAGAAGCGTAAGCAATAGCATGGTAATCAATTTTAGACCTAATTAATGTTCTGTATATAGCAACTTATGTGATATAATCAGAACCCAATCTCGGTTGGATGAAGTTTTCATAAAGTTTAATCTTTTACTACATTCGAGTATAAGTTGTTTAATGTGCTCCTGCCGAGACATTTTGATCTAATAATATATTCAAGAGTTTTACAAATGATTTGAAAGTTATATTGATGTTGTATAGTTTTTGGAATACGACATTTTTTCGATATTGAAAAGTCGAACTCTGTTTCGACGGACTGTTGTTCAAGTCGGTCTAAAAAGCCTTGCAAAATGGATGTCATTTAAGGTACATTTTTACCTTTGATGTAAACTACAAGATCATCAGCGTTGTTTGAATTGGGACATTTGCAATCGGCATATCATGACTATTTAATAGTTATGAAATAATTTAAAACATAAAAAACAGTGTAAGTATCTGTACTAAATATTTCAGCGAATAAATGTAAGTTCCTGTACTAAATATTTCCGCGAATAAATGTATCGCAGTAGCCGAAATTCGGTTTCGTTTTCTGGTTTAGAAAACACTTTAGGGCCCACTTGGAGGGGTTGCGATCCACAGGTTGAAAACACTAATTTAATGCAACAAGTCCAAATAAAATGAACAAAAATTTACACTCATTTCAATAAAAGATTAGAAATTTACAATTTTATTAAATTGAATAACATAAACGTTCCTTTACTTAAAAAGATTTTGATCGGTAAATAGTTTGATAATGAATTTCAACATATGTATAATGTCAAAATCGATTAAAAATTGTGAGCTTCTCCACTATTAAATAATTGAAGTCACAGAAATAAATTATTCTTTTATTATATTTTTATTTAAATCACAATAGAAATTTCTTAAATTCCTTTATGATCTAATATTATATTTGCAGATTAATTTAGACAGAACAAGACTAAGTTTTAAAATGAATCATTACCATATCCTTCAAAGGTACTAGCCCATGAATTAACAGTTACTAGCCCATGACTCATATACATATATGTTCAAAAATAATTTATGTGTCTGCGAGCTAGCCCATCATCACCGTTTAAAAATAAATTATGAAAGGATATCTTCATAAATTGGTCTTATATATCTTACCCGTGGCATGTGAATACAAGAGCGAAGGATAAATTTGTAGGAAGGTTTGTGATAGCGTAAATAACAGTAGTCTGTCACGCAATATGAACGATTCTTCAAAATACAAAACTGACAACTTCCAAGAAATTGTGTACACAAAAATAATATTTTAATTATCACGATGTACGAAAAGGTTTTTATATAAGACCGCTCTTAAAAGAAGACATTTAAAATAAATATAAATTTTAATACGTTCAATGAAAACAGTCTACCTGAAATATTTTTCTTCGATAATGTAGATTTTGATTTCAATGTAGACCTATTTTGATCTTTAATTCATAAATGAAGGATCATCCCGCTAAACAGGGTGGCACCTTCATCAAGAATAATAAATGACATATGAGACAAGTGGCATATCAGTTGAAATATTTTTACGAACATATTAGAGCCTGTTACAAGTGTGAAATAAATCAAAGAAAAAAATTTTAAATAATAAAGTGTTCAAATTGCGACCCATTTACTTCTATACAGTAATAAAATCATTGTTTAACATTTCCCGCATATTTTGTAGCATTTCGGGAGTTACTTCACCACATGGTACCATTATTTTGTGGTTAAAATTTTCTAAACAGATAGTTTTTGTCTTCTAAATAGTACTTTTTAAAATACTCCATGAGAAAAATGCCAGTAGTGATCATTCTGGCGATCTTGGGAGCCTCTCAATGAAATCACTTCTACAGATAGAGGAAAAAGCGCTAAATTTAACCACTTTTGGACTTGATTTTGAGCCAAACACGTCTAAATGTTAATTTAAGTATTTATTAAGAATGTTTATGCTTAAAACTGAGAGCAGCCAGATTCAGTTTTGAAGTAAATTGGATACTGACTATGTATAATTGAGCACGTTTAAATAAATCTTACTTTTTTTACCTAAAAATAGAAACAGTGGAGATTAATTTGATTATATAATTATTGGTTTGAGAGAGATCTATGGATTATTTTGAAATTGGCATTGGTTAAAAAGAGCTCTTAACATCTTATTTTTTTTTTTCTAAAATAAGAACCTATCGTTCTTAATTTTAGTATGCATTTCTTAATTTGACCTATATTAGAGCATAATTTTATTTAAATTTAAATATTTAGTTATTTTTTCACCTAAAATATGATCTGTCATGCTTAATTTATACCTTTAGTTCTTAATTTGAAATGGATTGGTACTTGGTTTATGATATGACGTGGTTAAATTAAGGAAGTTAGTTCTCAAATTGTTTTCAATAATTTTAGGTGTTTATGTAGAAAAAAAAACGTAGATTTTAACTGATTCATTTAAAAAGTTCTAACTTAAGTTTTTAGGGATGCCACTATCTCCATCTTCCTATAAGGGAAGGTGGTGGTAAGATTTTTATACAAAAATGTTGCAAATCTGGTATATTGTAAATGTGTCAAAAATTAGTGTTTATCTCTTCTGTAACTATTTTTAAATGCCATCACAGTTCAGATCGAGTATTTTTCAATGTGCAAACATATTTTTGTAAAAATTTTATGAAAAAATTTGAAATTTTGGGTTTGCGTATGGAAAATATTGGTAGATTCCAAAGATGTCGAATAATAGATACGCTTTGTATACATTACACTTGTCCGCAACATCTTTTCGACGGTACGCTCTTCCTATGTTATCAGATCAAATATCAAGCATTACATTTTTATTAAAAAAATTACTATTCCCTTTAATATAATCTAATAGAAAAAGGACATAAAGTATTGAAAGCATCAATATGTGTGTTTTTATTAATTACAATCACTTAAGACTTTCATTTAGCTATTTTTACATGTGTATGATATGGGAATATTAAACATTCTGGTATATATCCTTTAAATTTGGCCTAAGACATTTTGCTGATGTTGTCAAAGTGACAGATCAAGTTTTACTGTGATTTCAAGAATAATTTAAACCCTAAACTTTTTAATAAGGACTTTTACGATGGAGAGGAAATGTGTAGCGTGCCGAAATACGCAGAATAACAGTGTTATTCGGTAATTTCATAAGTAAGATTATCTTAAAACATAGACGTAGGTATATACAGGGAATAAGGCTTAATTTACTTAACAGTGTAAAGGCATTTACCACTATCATTGTTTATTTAAATAATAATTTTCTGAAGTTTCTGATCAGGTTTCCTAGAGAAATTATTCAAAATCTATGCTTGGTGAAAGAAGACATAAAAATGATAGAAGCCTTAGTATGTTCTGACCATTTTTTTATGGCAGATATTTATGAAAATTTAAGTGGTAGACACATCTTAAAACATAATGCTATACCTATCAAGTAAGTACAATATTTATTATGAATATTTTTGTTATATGTAAGCTCTAAGATTATACAAAAATCATCACATTTTACAGAATTTTGGAAGAGGTAGTTGAAGATGCGAAAAATGAAGAAGGAAAATGTCTGCATCACCAGAAAGGTAACTTAATCATTTATATTGAGAGAAGCATTTAATTATATAAAAATGTTTTCTAGTTTTTTGAACAACAATAAAGATCCAGGCTCATCTAGTACTCTTACAGGTCCTAGTGTATCTGGATCACCATTTCATAAAAAATAAAATTTTAATTGTGTATATTATATAAATATTATATAAATTTATGTAAATAGCTTATTTAAGAAAATTGTCACTGCTTAAGTCAATTCTGAATTAAATATAAAATATTTTAGATATTCAAATCTTCTGTGTACCTAAAAAGCATTTTATTTCAGAATAAGTAATTTTTAATTTTAATTATTTGTTTAATAATTTTTTGTCTATTTTTAGGTAACTGGTTCCATAAAATGCTCTTATTCTTATTCTTCATGTTTAAATATTTTAATACATGTCCATCTACTAACAGCATATTTTGTCCAGACAATTCTAATTTTATCATTGAAGACAATAGTTTATAGTAACTGCATTGAACAAAAGTAAAGAGAGTAAATATTCACAGCTTATTGTTGCCTAGTAATTAATCCCTATTTTTTTTTCTACGATCACTATTCAAAGTAGGCTTTTACACATTAAAATCTAATTAGAAAGTTGACGTATTCCGCGACTTGTTATAATTTGACATTATTGGCGCAAACGTGCGCCAAAGTAACTTTGGCGCAAGCTTGTATGTTTTCATTTGAATGAAATAAATGAAAGCCAATCGGTTTTTTGAAACAAAATGGAAGCTAATCGAAAATATTAAATTGATTTCCTAATATTTTAAATCATTTAACAGTATTTTCTGTAAATAATTAAATGAATAAATCATAAATAATTACCGACAGATAAGTGCTCTGCTAACGCAACGCCTCGCAACTTTTTGTCTCAACTGCCAAAGGTGCTACTTTCTGTTCTTAATTCACAAAAAGCTATTTTGTCTTTTTTCCCAAAATATGCTTTACAAAATATCAGTTATCTTATAACACTAAACAAATCTATTAAGCAGGTTCTTCACTAAGATTTTGTGAGTAACCATTGATAGTGAAGTGATATTCGAAATGTAACTAAAGAAACTTCCTTTAGATTTTTTTTTCTATTCGGACAAATTAGAAATACAGTCTCTCTTGACAATCTTAAGCTAATGTCCAGATATTATTAAATCGTTGCTGATTACTCTCCTAAATGAGTTATTATACCATTATACAAATAATGCTAAAAATAGGTGACGTGACATGCAACCCAAATGGTATGTAATGGAAAGATCCTATTTGTATATTTATGTGTCTGAAATAAAATTGTTTTATTATTTTTAATAAGTGTTTTCATAAACAAGGTATTCCACAAGATAATTCTTCTTTTTTAGACCTGTAGAAAAGGATTTTTGACTATACCCATGTAAAAATAATAATAAATGGCTTTTGTATTTGTATTTTCTCTTTATATATTTAAAAAAAATATAATATATAATAAAATACTAACAAAAATGTTCTTCCACTTTGAGCCACCTACTATTTTAATCTATAAGAAAATATATAAAACGACTTTTTGAATACCCTGTATAAATTGAATATGTTTTCTTTAAATTTACCTTTGATTCCGAAGACTCATAGGTAATTGATTTGGTCATTAAATAATTTTTATTAAAAATATATGTAAACCCTCCCGAAACACTACGTCTATGTGCGACGTACGATTCCCCTTTTATCGTCTGGTATATCATGCGGACAGAGGCTGTATTGGTTATACAGTGTGAAGGGCGAGTCTATCTTAGATAATATGATGTCTATGGTAGATTCCAACGGTATTATTTTTTGAGGGTGTTACCCCCTCCATATCAGCTAGGGGCGGGGTGGGCGAAATTTTTTTATTCGCTTTCATATTTTTGGAATAATGCATCTATATACCAATTTTGGTCTCAATATCTCAACCCGAACTGCCCTAGCCCCAACAGCCGAACCCTAACCCATCTCATCTGTTATGTTGGGCTGAAAGAAACAATTATAAATTAAATAATTATATAGGTACTTATCACTTATAAAAACAACGAGGGTTACAAATTTCAAAAGGATATTGATACAATATTATCTGAAGAAAATGCTATTTTCCAAAAATTAAAAAAATGTTATTAACTATTAACTATATAACATATCTTAATTCATATTTGCCATAAAAGTTATCTAATCTGATGTGAAAATTACCCTTTAATACCCCGGGGCTTAACGAGTTAAATAACATTTTAAAGAGTTTAACAGTTTCAACCACTACAAATTTCTACTTGTTTTAATACCCGAAGTTATTGCGAGAGACTATTCCAAACTCGCCCTCCCCAAGAAAGTAAAGGACGTGTAGAGTTAAAATTGTTCAATTTATTTTTACGACAATCCCAGACCATTCGCCCGTCTCCTTCGCGATTTTTGACGATTTCGTAATTCGTTACAGAATTAAAATTCGCCACATGGTGCAAAATTGGAGCGGGACTTCCTGCAGCAAACGAAATTAACTTGTTTTAATATTTTTCCAGCTGACAGATGGTAATTAGAATTTATGCAGAACTTGTTAAAATGATACCGTTTTTTCTTTTTTTGGGTTGGTGTTTGGTCGGTTCAATCCCGTTGTTCTTTGTTCGAAGTTGCGTTAAGTGAATTTCTTAGTTAGAAATGGAGACGCTGAGCAGAGAATGCTACTATGTTGCTTTTAAAGTGAAATGTTAAAATTGTCTGGGATAAAAAGTTTCTTAAACAAATTAAATATAACAGATTAGAATTCAAAACTTTAAAAAAAAAGAAAAGTGTACCTAGTCTACTGAAAACTTTCTAATCTAAGGGGGGATGCCAGGGTGTGATTGACACGTTAAGGACAAAATATCATAATTATCGTTTTAGTAAAAATATCAAGGTGTGTAGTTAAATTGATTACATGTTTATTAATAAAAATATATTTAGTATTATCAAATAACGAAAATGTTAACTTAACCACAACAAAAAATAAATGTCATATATTTACTCGTTCTGCCCCAGTATGGGGGCAAAATGGGTAAACAACTTTTTTGTATTTATTTGTAAAAATCGCATTGTCTTCTCCGGTGCACAACAATGGATTGTTGACGACACGCCACCCAACTTTCATCGGAATCCAAAACCATACACAATACAAACATTGAACATCATCTTCAACATCCCCTACAGAATCGTTATTTTTTCTTTCGTTCTTGTCAGTTTATCGTGATATTTGATTTTCACTGTCGATATTGATTGTGCTACGTCATGACATTTTGTATTGCAAAAACTCTTTGTATCTTCGAAAACTGTCATTTTATATTCTTTACTTTCTACTAGTTAATTTTGTATGTAGAATCAGTTATTGTAGTCGTTGTTCTCCGTTTTCTAGTAATCTGTTTTCTAATGGGACCTTTGAAAGGCCTACATTCATTTTGGGAAACGTAAAAGGAAAATGTGCAGTTTTTTTGGAGAAACCTGAGGTCCACAAAAGGTAGAATTTAAATTTATATGGGATCGAAATTGTTGATTTATTTTTAGATCATAACGGTACTTCAACGGATAGCGAGGCACAAGTTGGTTCATTTTAAGACGAAGTTGGTTGAACTTCTGACTGTTTGTTTGTGTTTCCTTTGACTTGCACAACATTTGTGGTTTCTTGGTTTCTGCAGCAATACTGTCGACATCAGTAAAAACAATAGAGTGTGTTAGACAAAATGCCGCTAGATTAAAAATCGTTGATCGTCAATGACATATTTGCTGCTCTGATAAATGCTTTATCAAAAAGACGTACCACCTGGTAATGTGAGACAACTGGCCCAAGATTCATACGTAATAAATTTTTGAATTTATCAACGTAGTAAACACTAAGCGATTTTATAAAATTAACGTCCAATGGCTGTAATAGGTGCATACATTGTGGAAAAAAGAAAACAGCCAATTCGACGAGTTCCAGATTTTTGATATGAGTAAAATGACTGCCTACAATTAATAGAACCGGGTTTGATTTTGAAGCTCGTGATTAGATAATACATTTTTAAAACCATTCTACAAACAAATTGCTTGAATCCAACCTGAATCGTTGCCTATGATCCTGAAGATGCTTCGTCATTTAGTTCTACTTTCATTATCTTTCTTGGAAATATAAAATATAATGGCAAGAAAGAACCGTAAGTACTAATACATATTTCTACATGGATTGTCCTTGCGCGTTGAGCGTTGCCAAGTTTGACAGCGCCAGTTCTGACACTTTCTGAAACATGTCAATTTCTTATTTGTATTTTACGGAAAATGTTATTATTTATAACGTTGTAAGGGTTGTAAATGTATATTTAAGATTTATTATCTCTAATAATATGGTGAAAACAAGCTTTATGTGTAAAAGGCCTGTTGAAAATGCTAATTCAAGATAATATCATAAGTAACTACAGACACAACCTAATTATCAGAGGCGGTGCATTAGGCAATCACCTGTAATTTGCAATTAAACTTTCTTATTTTCTTATCGAAAAATTAAAATTAAGAGCATGTAAACTCCAGCTAGTTCGTCTTCATCCGTCTCATAATTATAGTAAAGGTTAATTACTTATTATTATTTTAATATCACATCTTTGTAAAGTTTCTTGTTATTTTTTTTAGGTTTCCTTTTCTTGATATGAGAAAGAAATACATGGTTCCAAAATATAGGAATTCAACAAGTAACCACTTGAATAACTTTTTATGCTAATAAACATTTCTATTACAGACCTCAGGGGAGGAAAATATTAAAGAAAAATGCAATTTCGACGAAAGAAGTATAATAATTAATCCTGTCACTACTTCTACACTATATTCATCTGCTACTAAAATACTAAAGTAGAGAAACTTAAGTTTCTTTCAAAAAGAATGTTTAAGGAAAAAGGCATAGCCATTTTTTTTGTTGACACTTTTTTTTAACTAATCTAAAAGACTAATTTTGTGTATTGTTTAAATTTTCATTTTTTGTAATTAATTTGTTTTAGGTTTAAACACAATGAACTTCTAAGATATGCATGGAATATACCAAAAGAGCTAAGGAAGGTTTTAAAATTCTTAAGAAAACTATTCAGAGCCAAAAACATAAAATAGTCTTCCTGTCCAAAATATAAATATTTAGATATTGAGTGATTTTTTATTCTATAATTAGAACATAATTTGCTTCTAAATCACTACCTAATGAACTATATTATATAGTACAAAACTAAACAAGAATATCACATTATTCATGTTTTTTTTTAAGTTTCCTTAAAAAACGTCCCAATAAAATGTGAATATTTATTATTGGAGTTTTCATCGTTATGCTAAAACAATACTAGAACAACTTAAATAATGTGGATTTTGACTATTTTGATTTATGCAGATCATTATGATCTAAAAAATGTTTGTCAGGTGCTATAGTCAGGTATAAAAACATTCATTTATTTAAACACAGTTGCAATATACATTTTATTTGGTTTTTAAGTTAAAACCTATTAGGACATCCTAAAATGACTTTTTTCGTTTGATGTGAGATTAATTATTCTACATTTTTGTTGGTGAAATAGGATATATTAAGATGTCTTACTGTTTTCTCTGATTATCTAAAAAGTAAGAACAATATACAAAGACTGTTATAACAAAAAGAGATATACCTTTACTTAAACACACAACTAGTCAGTTCAATTGTACGATAATTTAAAGCAGAAATCCAGAAAAATTTAAAAATGTTTTTAAATGTGTTTTTACTATAACAAGGACATAATTATTAAAAAAACTGGGCACATTAACATTGACGATAGGTTTTTATAATATATATTATACAAATCACAACGAACTACATAAAATGGCATTATTAATAATTTAGCAATAAAAAAGTTAAGTACAATGATGACATTAAAAGTTGAGTTTCACGAAATACTTTTTTTAAATTGTCTCAGTACCTACCTAGTATTTTTCTAGCACAATGATATTATATGAATGTACATTGTGTGATATCTTATAATTTAGGAATAAAATGATATATTTTTTTGCAGGTTTCTGTTAACAACGATTCCAAAAACTTTTGAAAATATTATTAAAACGGCCTTTGCAAATATAATTTTCAATGAAGAGCTTTTGATCTAACATTAAATTTTTATTCTCCATAAGATTACAGCTTCCTAAGAAGAAAACAATACTTACCAGACCCAAAATTACAAAATTTTACCAAACAGTTGATGGTTCTACTGGTTTCCATAGGAAAATTCTCCTCGAAACTACTAAAAGAAAAGTGGCAGAGACAACCGAAGAAGGCAAAAAAGTCTTTTGCAAAACAAAAACTAGAAATTTGTTTAACAATCTAATTATTGTTTGAAGTTTTACCATTAATAATTTTTGATAACGATTTAAGATTATGAAGTTCTATTATGTATTTTACTCTTTAATAACATATGTTTAAATTTTTATTAGGACCAAAATAAATTATAATTTTCATTTCAACTACAAAAACCTTCATAATATTAAAATGAGGGAAAACGTTAGATTAGTTTAAACATTTATCTACTTAAAATGTGTTACTTTTAGAAGGTATGTTATTAACTTTCTATTTGTACTTGTATTAATTTATTTTATTTTATTATCAGTTGAATTTTCAAATTGATTTTGATATTAATCTTATCTATTTATATATTTATTTATATTAAATATAATGAATTCATGTTGGTTTATTATATGCTTGCATGAATGATTACTTTTATTTTCTTTTAAAAATCAATTTCGAAGATAAAGCCGAAACGGTAAGTAAAAATAAAAAATTAGACGAAAGTGACGATATTTACTGGATCTTTCATCTACACGCTTCTTTTTCTAGCCATCTACACCTGAGTCAGCAAGATTCGTCTTCCATCTATCCTTACATTCTCCAGATTTACAGAGAAAACGCCGTCCTCTTTAACATATCCAGACCTTTTTTCACGGGGACTATACCACTACATTATCAGCTTTATTTGTTATCCCGAGCAATTTAAATGCATTCGTAATTGCTCATTCTCACCTCTTCTCTTGTAAATTCCGTACTCAGTTTTCTTATTTTTAGTTACGTTTCCACTGCTCTTTTATTTTCACAGCTTTAATTCTATAATTCTGTAACGCTACAATATAGATCCATTTTTGTGGTTTATACTATTTAATGTTATTCGTAAGTGACCAACCTATTATAATAATTAAAGATTATTGTATTACAGGCCTGAAGATGTTCCTGTAAGGCCGAAACTAGTCGGTCCTGTATTTATTTATAATAAAATTGATTTTAAGGTTTTATTCTTCAATTGAAAAAATTAGATTTTTACAGTAATTTTGTTTCATTTTTTGCATTAGACACAAGATGGTATTCATTTTAAAAATAGTAAAATTAACAAATTTTTTAGTTTTTCTTTACAATTAAAACGTTTGGACAATGTATGTTTTTATAGATAAATGATACGTCACTGAACAAGAAGGATGTTTACCTTCCCCCTTGTGCCCGCTTCCTCTCTTCCTCTACACATGTTGCTAACACAACAATCGCCTACAAACTCGTTTTCACGCTCCCTCTATTAGTAATTGCTCGGAGAAAAATTTTGATGACGAATTATTGTTAGATTTAATAGCAGACGGCTTTTCAAAGCAAATTTATGATCGCAGTGTTTTGACGGAATGGACAATTTGTCGTTTTTTAAACGATTTTGGTTAAGCAAACCTACCGTTTTTCATGTTGGCCAGCAAATTAAGGAACAACTCGAATTTCCACATAATAGGTAAGTAGGTGTGACTGTAATGAAATTGAAATGTTATTAGTGTATGTTATTAAGTATGCAAATACATCAGGTTTCAGAAAATAATCTAATAATCGATTAGTAGATTAATATATATTTTTTATTCGATAATCAATTATTCGATTATTATTGATTAATCGATTAAAATATAATTTTTGAATAATCGATTATTATCGATATTATCGATTATTTTCAATTATTCGGTTATTTTCGATTTATCAATTATTTTCGATTAATCGATTATATTTGATTATTCTCGATTAAGCGATTATTTTTGATTATTCGATTATTTTGGATTAATTGTCTATTTTATATTTATCGGTTATTTTCGATTATTTTCGATTATTTTAGATTATTTTCGATTATTTTCGATTATTTTTGATTATTTTCGATTATTTTCGATTATTTTCGATTATTTTCGATTATTTTCGATTATTTTCGATTATTTTCGATTACTTTCGATTATTTTCGATTATTTTCGATTATTTTCGATTATTTTCAATTATTTTCAATTATTTTCAATTATTTTCGATTATTTTCGAATATTTAAGAATAATCAATTATAATCGATTCTACTTAATTAGTCGATTCATTTCGATTATTTGATTATTTTCGACTAATCGATTATTTTCTATTATTCGATTATTTTCTATTATTCGATTATGATCGATTAATCGATTATTATAGATTATTCGATTATTTTAAATAATCGATTATCGATTATTTATTTTGATAGTCGTCCAGCCCTATCTCTCATAAACAAAATATTAACCTGTCTCACATTTTATACAATTCGTGAACACAAGCAGCATTGCCGATTTTATGGGCATTGATAGTTCAACTGCCTCTCGCATTGTAAGAAGAGCATCTGAAACAATAAGTGCAATGTTGAGACCAAAATATATCAGAATGCCTATGGAAAGGGAAGCACTCTCGGTCCAGAATAAGTTTTTTTTTAATTTCATCATTTCCTAGAGTAGAAGGATATGTTGATATTTCAATACAATTACTAGGTATGCATATGAAGTACGTTTTCATATATTCCTAAGAACACATCAATATACATTATTAATATTTCTATTGTAAAATTATCAAAAAATTTATACAATGTATTTTGTTATATCTGGTAGTAAAAAAAAATCCGAATTCACACATATGGTTAACCTTCTCCTTTATTTCTTACAGTAAATCAAGATTGTGAAATTTTTCGTAATAGACAAGGTTTCTTTTCAATAAATACAAAAGTAGTAGGAGATGCACAATTAATGGTAAAATATATTGTTTGCCGCTGGCCAGGATCAACACACGATTTCCAGAAATAGTTGGATTCGAATGAATTTTAAAGAAGGGATATGCAAATTCAAGACTGTAAAGTATGTTCTTGTAATAAAAGAGAGCATACACTGTAATCTACCGCACCCAGGTACCTTAATAATAATAATTTATTATTTCTATTTAATAAATATAATATTGCATTCTTATTAAATAAAAATCCTTCATTTAACGAAAAATCTCCCAGATAATTAAATCTTATTTACGACACCTAATAAATAATATTTATAACCAGGTCCGTAAAAGATCCAAATTTCGGGCACGTGTCTGGGAACGTTGATCATAAAACATATTTCTATTTACGAAGTAATTATCATTAAAACACTTAACTGTCTTATCTTTCTAGTTTTGATGTTAAGACCGATTTCGACAATATTTTTATGCACAAAGCGTTCAAGGCACATATTAAATAAGCCACCCCCTTTTGCACCCACATTCGTATTTCTCTGGGAACTAAGACATACAGAGCTGTCACAAAAGCCATTAACTTTAGTATAAGAAGTCAGACCCAAATAGGCTCGTATTCATTTATTTTTAATATTTATTCATTTATTATTTGTATTCAGTTATATTTCAAATTCAGTAGTCAGTACCTTTCCTAAAACGCTCTTCCTAAACGGCGTCTATACTACAATACCTCATATCCCCGAAGATGTCAACCTATCGACGCCCAACGTCCTGTCGTCCTACTCCCTACGTCTCGAACGCTGTCACATTCCGCACCATCTAAGTATTTCCTACCTTACATTCATTCTGACGCCCAACGTCCCATCGCTCTGCTTCTCGACGCTTGCCACTTCTAAATATTTCCTTCATAATATCCTTGTCGACAACCTTCATCACGTCCCGTACTACCTAAATATTTCTACCGTATCTTTGTCCCAATGCAGTACCGTATTAAATACCTTTCTTTCCACCACGACGCTAGGCGTCCCGATGCAAGGCGACGCTTAACGCTGCGACGTACCTAAATCGACGCCGTCACAACGCTAGATGAAATTAGTACATAATCTTATATCTGTATTTTCAATGATGAGTTAAAAGATTTATGTAACTTTCTTTGAAATACCACCGGGGTTTCGTTTAAACAAGAGCTTGACATTTGCTACAAAATAATATTAATTTAACCAATAAACCACATGGCCTTCAGGTCATCCACCCCGAAAGACAGGATAAACATCTGTTTTCGATGGGTGAAATTTTGAGTATTTTAATAGAAATTATAAAAACTCAATACTAAGAAATATACAGGGTCGTATTAAGTTATTTCAATGGAAATTATAATATTCAATATTAAAATATATACAGGGTTGTATTAATTAATTCCAATAGAAATTGTAAAATCAATATTTTAGAAATATACAGGGATGTGTTAATATTAAGTTAACCAACTGGTAAATACACTGTTTGTTAGCTCAAGGGGGTACACCTATATGCTAAGCAACCCGTTCTACTAGGTTTGAAACAAAGTATACTTGAAATCAACATAGTAAGGTAATTAACTGGCAAATTGGCGCTGCTCATTACTTCCGTTGGTCATCACCTCTATACTAGTCGAAATATTTACCTAAGAGGGTACAACTTGTGTATATCTAGAATAGAATTAAATGAACATCAACACAATAGTTAACCAACTGGCGAATTGGCGCTGTTCGTTAACTCCGTTGGTCATCAACCTAAATAAGAATATAAACATCAATACAGTAGTTAACCAACTGTCGAATTGCCGCTTTTCCATAACTCCGTTGGTCATCAACCTAAATAAAATATATGTATTGATAGCAAATGAATATGGTCTGTGTTTGAACGGGACTCAAGTCAGATCTCAGTAAATAGCGACAATTGTAATATACTTTGCTAAATATTGCATCACATTTAAAGTATTAGAAATAAAAGAAGTTTCAAATATGAATTTGTATGTTTTATTTATCAATTTGTACCAAACTTTGCATTGAATCCTGGTTTACCTTAATGAACACTATCACAACGTGGGTATAATAATTTATCGATTAATTATCTAGACGATCATTTTTACTACTAAAGAAAAAAATGCCAATTACAGTAAGTATAAAATTTAAAGTAAAACTTGTGAGGTAAATAAAAACATTTTATAGAGTAAAACAACGAACAAATAATGGGATACCGGGGGAGGGCTGTAGGGCTGTAGGGACTTCATCCTGTAGGGTCTAGTAGACAAAATTACCTATTTACACCATTATTTGAGCTTAACGAATATAAAATTGGTCTCACCTAAGAACAAGAGAAGATTTCCGTGCTTACTTATATACTACAATTAGAAGTAAATACTGCTTTAGCAGTGATTAGATTAGACTTAATTAGGACTGTGAATTATGTAACATCCCTCACCTCAATCTTTTCAGATCTATTTTGGATGTTCTATAATCGTTGTTTAGAGGACCTTGTATAGTTCGGTTAGCAGTGATACCAGCAACTGCAGTTCTTCTCAATATTGCAGTAAATATGATCAAACATATTTCACCTGAAGAAAATGAGCTTAATGTGCAAGAACTTAATTACCTTTGTTACCTTCTCTTTGAATTCTACGATGTAAATTGTACTTAAAAGGTGATTTAGCTCAAATTGCTGATACTGCGTGGATTGATAATTTAACCAGGACAAATGAACTCTGAGTAGCTTGACCGGTTTGCGGGCCAAAGTCTACTTTACGTTAAAATGAAAGATACTACAATACGATAACGACAAAAAAATGTTAAGCGCCACCAAGTTTTTGAGTAACTTCCAAAACTTATCTGATTTGATATGCCCTGTTTAATTGAGTTAGTCTCGGGTACTTAAAGTTATCTGTATGAGTTCTGGCAAATAAAAGAATGTAAGAAAATTTAATAAATTTAATAAAAAAAAATTAAAAGAAAGAATTGGTACAATAAATTAATACTTAATAATTAAATTAAAAAAAAAAAGGAATTTAATAAAGTTAAATAGATAATTATTTTTCCCGACCATGTGGCATTCTAATAGCGGTACTTCCTTGTCGTATGTCGTAGACAATCCGCTTTTGGAACTTATACTTGGAGCTTGGAGCTCGCACTTGGAACTCGGAACTTGGAGAAACTACGTAACTCTGAGCTTCTTGGAGAAACTACGTAACTCGAACTTGGAGCTTAAAACTTAAAGTTTCTTGGAGCTTAAAGCTTCTAGGAGCAACTACGTAACTCGGACTTCTTGGAGCCACTACAGGTTTAGAAATAAAAAGATCCTCAGTAACAGTAAAAGTACATCTACATATACAGGCCAAAATAAGTTATAACAATACATCACGTGAACAAAATATGAATTATTTATAGGGTCAAAATAAGTTAAAAGCCATAGATTTCCGTTTATACTGTATTTACTGACTTGTAATTTAATTATTATTTAGTTTTCTTCCCCCGTATATATCAAAGTATTAAAGAAAGCTTTAAAATATTATTAGGTAGTGCAGCTATAATCTATATAAAATAAAATTAAATTAAACAGTAATAATAACCGGCACTCGTCAGCATGATGGTAATAAAAAAAGCAAATGGCCGATCCTTTCGGTTTTCCAACGAAATCCAGCAAAATGTTAAAATATAAGGTGAAAGAAACATTACCTCGTAATGATCCCAACGTTACCACGCAAAAAACACATAAAAGACAAGATAATTATGGAAAACTACTCATAGTTACTTATTTGTCGGCACAAACTACCACATTGAACTCTTGCATACTTAGATGTTTATGTTTGTCTTGTACTTTTTCCATCGGTTTTCTATATTTTACAAAATTTTGACGTGTAGTTTGCAGCTATACTTTTATTTCAACCATTTTGGTTCTGTTTTTTTGTACATTTATGTCTCAATGATAATAGCCGAAAGCACATGACGAATATTAATCTAATTCACCTGCTTGAAAATACTTTCGTTCATTTCTTTTTTTTTGGTAGAACTGACTGTTTTAGGTACTAATTTTTTATTGACAAATAAACATAAAGTTCATTAAAAAATGATCGACAACTGGCGAAGTCACCCTACTGTTAAACTTGTGCAGTGATCCTCGTAGATATATCCACTTTTGGTAAAAAACTTTGACTCTTTCCTTAAAACGATTATGAAACCATACCACACCGTTAGCCGTACGTCCCTTTTGTTGTTTCTAATCCTTCATCTTCGTTTATGCTAATGCTAATAGCAACATCTCAAGAATGACGGATAATTCAAAAGTTCTCTACAATTATAACACGTTTAAAATTTTCTATGTTGGTATTTTGGTCTCGTCTCTTTGATGTGTTAATTAGACAGAAACGGAATGAAGGATTAACCTTTTTATTGTTATGTTTCAGTCCTCTTTCTGTATTCTGGTGTCTGACTTTGTAATAGGATCGAAATAGCTTTTTTTATTTGTGAAATTTACATTTTTTAGGGATATATCTTTATTTAGTTTATTTTTTTCTAATGTTTAGTATGTCTCGTGAATTTGTTGGTAGTTTGGTATAGGACCATTCGTAAATCGGTGCAGATGAACTACGGTCAAGATGAGTCAACACACGAGAATTGCGATCAAAAAATTATTTCATCTGGTGGGAAATAAAGGTAGCGCATGGAAAAGAAAAAACAGAATAAGAAAAAATATAAAGTTTAATTTTTATTCGAAATAATAGACATAATCACAAGAATATTTATGAACAATAATAATTACAGTGAAAAAATACTACTAAATTTATCGGATGTAGATTTTATTGGTCAAAGTTTATTTAAAGAAATTTAAATGGCTCCAGCCCGCACAGGTTAGGTAAATTAGTTAACTTTTAAATTTTTCTTATCTTATGTATATTTTTTTATATCATTTCCACTGGGTCATATATATGTTAAGTGAATTAAAATTTATTTAACATACAATTTTATATATTTTACATTTAAATTCAACCATCTTATTATATCGCGAAGACGGAATTTATTCTATTTTATTACGTTTATACCTGTCACAAGCGAGATCACAGTTTGAGTGCGCTGGCCTAAATATTGGGCTGCTTTTGCCTAATTTTGTAAATTTTTGTATTGAATGAATGTATATACCTATATTTCGCTCGTGAATTGGTAATCTTCTGTTGATAATAATTACATTAATTAGTACAAGATCAAAAAAAAGAAAAAAAATTGAAGGCGAAAATAGAAACCCACTAGCTTTTAGTCTGAAGATATCTGCTTTACATTCGCTAAGCAGATTCGCCTAAAGAAATATTTACTACTTTCCAGTGACCTACACCTTTAAAAATGTATAATTTTTACCTGTACAATGCGGCGTTTTGACGATACCAACGTAATAAACACTCCAAATAAAAACACCCTGTTAGCTTGGAGTATGGATCAAAACTGGTCCATTTTTAATTTGGATAAGATGTTATCTTTTTAAAGCTTCTTCTACAAAAAAGAAAACAGGTTATTTCTTTCTTTGTACCTAAAAATAAATTAGAAAGACGATTTGGTCTCAGTGGTACAGCTAAAGACAAAGAAAGAAAAGAATAATGTTATGTTTGCACGCACTGCACACCATATCCTTCATTTAGTAACATTTGTAAGATAATTGTTCATGGAGGTATAACGCTGTATGGAGATGCCATAAGGCAATTATATCTCATAAGATACGTGTTGTTATAAACGACACCACCACTAAGATGGGCTAAAAAGGCATCTTGGCAGGGTCAAATTCAAGTCTATGCAGATTTAACTAAATTGGTTTTAACAAATAAATGACCAATCGGAAATCAATTTGATTTATTTCTTGCACAATCGTAACTCCTACACTATTTCTAAACCCATTTCTGATACGAGGACGGGCCCCAATTCTGTGACCCAAAAAGCACAGACTGTAGTGAATACGAAAAGTCCCTCCAGGAAAATGTAATTACAATTATTAAGAAAAGCAACGAGATTGAAGTGGCGAATGATTAAATTCAAAATGCTCACTAAGGGAAAGAAAAGACCCAAGGAGAACTTCATAGTGGAGCAGAAATACGGAAAAATAAAGAAGTTGGTTATTTTTTCCATCGAGCTAAATAATTGGGTTATTCGGACCAATACCGCAAATCCCCAAAAAAGTACAACAAGGCCATCAGTAAAACCAAATGGAAATCGTGGAGGAATATATCAGATTTACTTGCAAGCAACAGGCTCTACAAGATTCTCTCCAAAGATCTGAGAGATTTAACTCGATAAACAAACCCGATTACACCTACATGGTTTCTAGTAAAAAACTGTTTGAGGATCTTTTACATAGACATTTCCCAGTCATTCTAATTCTGAAGGATACGCAACTTTACCCCTACTTATAGGATATCGACAACACGACCCAAGAAGGAGGACTGACACTTGGCTGCAAAAGTTATCTCTCTAAGTACCGTGCGATTGGCAATAAATTTAGTATTTCCTGCCCTAATTCAAAAAGAACAGGAACTCCTGCTACCTCTTTTCGTGAGGCTGTTTAGAGCATGCCTGGTATGGAGTTACATCCCGCTAAGGTGTGTATTATGCACAAAGCTGGTAGTATATATACCTTAAATTAGATTAGATTAGGCTTGGCTGGAATGAGGTTTCTAACATTGGGCGAAGAAAAGCCAATTGCATGCAACTACATGCGGGAACCACTATCAAAGCTACTAAGTCTAATAAAAAAGACCAGGCTAGACGACATACTCTAAAACAAACGGAGTCCCACAATAGATCTGAAAAGGTCACGGTGGACAAGGACAAATAACGTCCAACTCCTAATCTAATCTAATATATACCTTACTACCAAAGTGATATCGTCAAATCTTCCTACCATCCTTATTTTTGAAAACACTAAAGATAATTCTAGATCGGCATAAAAGAGTAGGCTTCGGGAAATCCCGTTAAATATCTTTTAATAGGCCTATCAATGAGGCAAATCGACAGATCATGTCCTGTTTAATCTAGTAGTACAAAATCTCCTAAAACAAGGAGAGATTACGCTAGATACCTTTCTAGATAGAGAAAGTGCGTTCAATGACTCCCTTCCTTAGTCTCTGTATTTTCACATCTACTGTTGATCATTCTATAGGAGAAATACGAAGGGGTAATCTATAATATCCTTCAATAAGCCCTATGATCAACAGATAAAGCGAATAGAAACATTATGTCTGTCTACCTCTGGAAAGCTGTTATCGTCCTCTTTACCAACAGAAAAACTCTTGACAAGCTTCAACAACCTACTTTAGCAAAATAAACCATTTCTTTTGCGGAGGTGGTGAAATATCTGGGGACTATCCTAGATAAGAACCTCACTCATACTCACTCATACCTAAAAAGACATCAAGAAAGCCAGGTTATCCCTATGAATCCTCAGAGGAATGGGGAATCAGTCCTCAACGGATTTATTGCATTTACCAAGCCGTGGTAAAACCCATGGTTATGTACGACTCCATCATCTAGTGAGCAAATCTAGGCGCGGCTTGCGTGTCTCGCCATGAATAGAGCCGTGGAGCCCATGCTGGATCTAACCCCACTTTACATTTTGCTGAAAAGGAGGCCAGTATGGTTTCCTATAGACTCCTGAAGGTTGGCAGTCAATGCAATGAAGAACTGTGAAGGGTCAAAACGGGGTTGGTCGGCATTGTCTCAGACTCATTTGTGTCCCTCATTTCAGAGAGAGACTTCTGGGGGAATAAAACCCTCTTCCAGGCTGAAATAAGTACTACACATAGTTGGCTCAAAATCTGAAAAAGAAGTAAGAGTGAAAGTTCTTGGTCAGAAGCCAAGAGCTGACATCAGTAGACTTGGACTCTTTGGCCACGATCTTCTAAGGAGAAACGAAATTTTCTCTCATTATACAAGACTCTAAAGATCTTTTTTGATAGCCAAGCAACCTACAAGGCACTGATGTCAAATAGGGTTGACTCGAAGCTGGTTTTTAACTGTATAAATATCCTTGCGTAGTTTCGGTGCCCCGAACAAAGTTACTTTGATCTATGTTCCACAACACCACGGTGTGAAGGGCAATGAAAACGTAAACGTGCTCGCTAAAAGAACAATCGAATCTGAGTTCATTGGAGAACCATTCCTGGGCAATCTAAAGATCACTGCAAACGGAATTATTTTAAAACGGATAGTCAGTAACTGACGAGATACCCCATGGCTAATAAATTTATTCGAAGGCGTTTATACACAACCCTTCCATGAACGCCTCTGCTCAGATGTAAATATATACGCATTCTCATGAGATTGATAAAAGGACATTATGGTCTAGGTAACCACATTAGAAGGATGGGTCTGCAACAGACATCGGACTGTCGATTTTTCAGCGTAGAAAACGAATCTGCAGAGCACATTCTATGTACCTGCTCGCCTTGGAAAGAACTAGGTTCCAGATATTCCGATTCTCCCTGTAACATTCATTAAAAGGTGTGGCTTGTATAATGAACTATAAGTTATATTATATCAATATATCAACCTCTATCGAAATGGAAGGTGATGATATCACTTCACTCATTTTTAACCAAACCTAAACGATTTATGACTGAATTATATCTGTCGTGATGGGAACATTGAACTTAAAATCGGGTGTTTCCTTTGACGTTTGTTGAGATGCTTATTGTAAAACTAACAGTTATGTGCGGATTTTAAATCTTCTTAGAACAAACTGCAGTTTGTTTATGCAGCAGTTTTTAATAATCAGGAGTAAGCGTAACGGAAAAACAATATGAATATTGCAATTAATTGCCATTTGCAAACGGATTGCCGGGATTGCTGACTATCATAAACATCTGCAGAAACTTAAGTGGTAATTTATTTGTAATCCGCTTTCGGTGAAGACGGTCTTCGCCGAAACCGTTCTTGAACCAAAATCGAATTTTCATTAAATTAACAGGGTAGTACAGTAGAAGTTCGATTTAGAACAAGTCAGTTCTAAAATTACTCAGCTAATAGTTTTACTTGTATTTTTAAAATAATTACATAGAATACAGATATATTTACAGTATAAAACAAAGTATTTAAACTGAATAATGTAGAAAATAGGTATTTAATTGTGATTACAAAAATAAAACCTTCACCACTTTCTCAGAGCAGTAATAGTGAAAAAGTTAAAAAAACTGATGTTCTTAATCTTAATAACAAAACGGAACTAGAGTAGGTCTTGTCTGGACGAAGAACTAAACAATCACCGCAACCATGGGCGTGGTTGCGGGGGGGGGGGGGTCACAAGAGGGGGCAGTTGCCCTCCCCCCTGACTTTTACGACATAATCAATAACGCGTAAGATAAGAATTACGAACAACAATCTAATAGAAATAATAATATTCAGGTTAATATAGTTGAAGAATATTATAGGTTGAATATATTTATTGCATATCTGGATTCCCTTATTACGCTTTTTCGAAAACTATTGGTTTTTCCTTAAGCCTGTTACATCCCAAAAACATAAAAAAATTATACTTTTCCACTACCGATTAGAAAATGAAAGTAGTGGAAAAATTTGGAATCGACAATTTTGAAGTTGAATACAAAACTGGAGTACGAAAGAGCTTTCTGCACACAATGAGCTCTCCATTAATGATATAGCGTCCAAAAATTGTGAATTTTTTTAAGACATACAGAGTGGTTTAAAAAATATGTATGGCTCTTCCGCCAAGGACAGAGTTAATCGAAAAAAACGTTTAACACGGTAAGACATGTTAAAACATGGCTGCGGTCTATTCGATCAGTGCGAAGTCATGGTAGGGCAGGCAAAAGCGATACTAGCGCAAGCTGCGGGTAATTCGAGTACTTTCGGGCGATATGGCGATATTTTGTAATTTTGGCGTATCAAATATACGTATACATTTTACTTTTTACTAAAAAAAGATAGGTTAATTACAATAAAATGAACAGCCGAAGTTGCTATGTCGCAAATTATACTAGCAGAAAAACTGTAAATTATATAAATTTTCAGTGGCAAAATCTAAATTAAATCAAAGAAATAAATGGACAGCTATATAATAAGAAAAAACCTTTATTTTTGTAATAATAACAGTAATACTGAAAATAAGAGATATCAGAAAAGGTTTTAAATAAACAATAAATTATTATTTTATGATATTCTTCAACATCCCTTAAATCCTAAATGTTTAGCAAATTATAAGATTTCTCTGCCTTTGATTATTATATATGGCTGAAATGCAATCTTGTAACTTATTGATAGGAAACCAGTTTAAATCATTATTTTTATATGGGTCCTTTCGAACTAAAAATAAAGAAAATATAAATTACATTCGCAAATATACCAATTATTTTTGTTAATACGTTTTAATTCTACGGTATTATATAATTATAATGTTTTTATTTTGACATTATTTAACCTATTCTTCAATGACATCTTATTAGGCTTAGACAAGATCTCATACATTTTCTCGTAAACACCTGCCTATGTTTTATTATTAATTTTTATTGATTATACTACTTTTTTTAATAATAATAATATATATAATAATAACAATTTTTAATTAATTCTGATCCTTGGTAGGATTCCCCTCTCGACCATTCACTGTTGGGTTCTAATTAACAGTGCTGTTCCTAAAGTGGCGCTGGAAAACAGTAACAAAGCATACACAGAACACGAGGCGAAATAACCCTGGTAGTTGAAGCCGATGACACAAAAAAAAATATTAATAATTTTTTTACTTGTTTTACAAATCCATATTATTTTATTAAAATTAACATAACATATATTTTTTAATTACGAACTCTATTAAAATATGTTTTTACGCAAATATCGTCCGTTAGTTCATAAAATAGTTGGCGCTGCTGTCACGCACGCAGCGAATAATGAATGAAAATAGGCTGACTTAAAAATAAATTATATTTTCTGCTATCGATGTTTTTAGTAAAGAAAAAAGAAATTTAAAATGTGTGATGTCTTAGGGTTTTTTTTTTGGTGTTCATCATCGTGTTTGAGTGAGTTTTTTTGTTTCTGTTTTTTTATAAATTTTTTTTTGTATATTATTATGTATAGCTGTGTCTTCTTGTTCATATTTTTCTTTTATATCACACCTTCTGTTTGTTTTTTAAAAATGTGTTAAGTTTTTTTGTTTTTCCTTTGTTTTAGTTTTTGTCTTTTTGTTCAGTTATTTTATTTATATATTCAAATAGGTCAGTGAGATTGTTAGGGTTACTACTAAAGTTTCACTTACCCTTCGCTAGTCAGTGAGATATCGGAATACTTTTGTTCTGTTTCTCCTTTTTATTGTAAATTCAAATTTCTGGGACATTTTAATATATTTATCGTGTATTGACAATTTTCTGTCAGCTGTCAAAATGGCCGCCATATTGGATATTTTTTCCAAATATGTCATTATTAATTCGTTTATGGAAAAACATATAGGAATGTACTAACTTTATAAAATCTTTTTAGTCCTCAAAATTTCCATTGGGACCCATTTACCGTATACCAGTAGCGTATCTAAGCATTTTTTTGATTGGCAGACTGTTTAGTAATTCCATCCACTTTTATTTTCATTGTTAATTGAGATATTTGATTGAAAACTTATTTGTTTAAAAGCTTGGGACAAATATACTCTCATATACTGCATTTAATTGGTGTGTGACTTCATGGCTTACTTCTGTTTTATCGGAAATAACAGAAAATCTCAACTTATTTTTAATTTTTAAATAGAAACCCCCGTTTTTATTGAAAATTTAAAATTCAGGGACATTTATGTATAAGAATCATGTGTTAAAAAGTTTTTGCCAAAATGACCATCATATTGGAAAATATTTTTTTTAATATGTTACTGACAGAAACTTTTCAATACACGCTTATTATACAAAAATGTCCCAGAAATTCAAATAATCAATGAGAAAAAGAATTTTCATTTAAAAATAAAAAATAAATTGCGATTTTTTGTTAATTTCATTTACATTTCTTATTCTTTTCCTGATCCTAACTTTGCTCCTCAGCTCATCTCTCCTGTCTACTATTTAGTTCATTGCTCTCCTCATTTCACAAATAATTTTTTTTTTCTTTTTATTTTGTCTCTATGTCTTTATTATAACTCTTCAACTTTTTAACTTATTAAATTTTGAATTTTGGAATCTTCACCACCCCAGGATGATAATTCATACATTTTGATGACGTCACATTTTTCAATATCAATATTATGTATACTGGGTATATTGAGAAGTCAGCCGACAATTATTGAGTAGTGATGTATTAAATCAAGCTTCAAATATTGACGATCAAATTTTGCAACAGATTTTCCTGGAAAATCTTTACATTTCCCATATGAATCATATTGATTAAATGCCAAATGTAGCTATTAAATACACAAATTTACGTAACTAAACATAAACATAGATTTTCCAAACATCGAAATCGCATTAATAATGTTAACAAATAATCGTCAAGGGACTATTGCTCTCAGATATGCTCTGAAATAAATCTCTCTAGTGGTAATTACCGACTAAAAGAGATATATGTTTATGCATGTAGACGAAGTTTATCAAAGCAAAGTAAATCATCATGTTTAGCAAAGTCGTGATATCCACATGGGAGTGTCTATGAAACCGTTGGAAGGGACTGATTAATCTAAATAACTAATCATGTTTCAATAGGTATTAAAAATTTGTTATTTACCTTCCTAAATAATTCTCGAGTTGCGATACGTTTCGGTTTTATAGCTAATCTAAGTTTACTAAAACTCTATTAATCTAATATTATGCTTAACCGCTTGCTTGAAAGTTGAAAGTTTTAAAACAAGAACTTTTAAGAGGAGCTGGTCATAAACCAACGCGCATTTATATATTATTGATTAATGTTATTAAGTTTGAAATATATCAGCTTATTTTGTTTTGCGAAAACAAGTAGAGTTTAACAATGAAAATGTAAATATATAATGTAACAAGATTTGTAAGTTGTGCATAACGTGGAATGTAAAATTTTACGGAAAGTAAAATGTGCTGCCAACATTTTAAGACGTTTAGTGTAACGTTAAGTGTTGTGTGTTACGTGTTGTGTGTTACGAAAGAGTGCGTTTAGAAACCATGCACGGCACGTCTGGACCCTATTCTAATGTATGTGATCAGAAGCGTCGTGCGTGGTTTCTAAACGCACCAGGAGTGCGTTTAGAAACCATGCACGGCACGTCTGGACCCTATTCTAATGTATGTGATCAGAAGCGTCGTGCGTGGTTTCTAAACGCACTCAAACACACTCCCTTTATATGACAAATACACTTTCTGTCATTGCGTCACTTGTCATTTGTGTGATGTACTTTGTGTGAAACATTATTTGCAATAAAATCCTCATTTAAAGTGCATATACTTATTTGTTTATAATACAAAAAATATAAATATTGAACAGTAAAAAAATATTGTAAAATTTTTGTGTCGGAAATATACCAGAAAACCACGTCGTGTAAGTGAGGTTAAGTAGTAAAAAGGAGATAAATTAGGACATTATTATGGCAGGAGGTCCAATCAAATTACCTCCAGACTTCGAGTAACAAGTTCAAAACGTCGCCACTAAATGGAAGTTTTAGAAGACTGCATTTAAAGACTACTTAATATCAACTGATCAACACGAGTCTCCAAACAAAGTAAAATCATAAATTAAACCATTTCTCAAAAACATGTAGAGTTAAAAATGTTAGAAATGTACACCATACTAGCGATAGTTCAAGCGAAATTTTTGTACGAAATATTGTTCATAGTTGTAAACAAGTAAATTTGAACTGTAATAAAAATATTTGGGAAGTAATTATACAAATAGAAGTAAAAAAAATAAATCTAGACCAGTCATAAAGATATTGTAGTTGTTGAAGAAGCAAGTCAGATTTTATAAGGTGGTCGAACATGTCTGCTTACATATGAATTAAAAGAATAAAATCTCTTGTAAAATGTGAGGGAGACATTGACAAAAAAATTATTTAACAAAAAAAAACGTTTTTTCAGGCTCAGGTGAGTTTTATGGCGAATGCCAAATAACAAACTTAGATAAATTTAAAACGGTCTGTTTTTCCACAGTACCACTTGCCATTCGAGATGCTTACAAAGATTAATTAGAGAGGTTAATAGAACAAAAAGCTATAGTAAAAGTTCAACAATTAGATAATAGAGCGTGAATCAATAGAATTGTTTTAGTAGAAATGTTTAAATCCTTTAGATTTGTATAAAGCTATTGTTAGAACAAACCTAAATATAGAGAAAGTATGTTCTAAATTATGTGGTAAAAATATATTTACAGTATTATATTTGTTAGAAGGGTGCCATCATTAAAAATTACAAAAAAAGTCTTCTGCTTCGTCTGTTTCCTCTGCTTCTTCTGCTTTCTGTGCTTTCTCTAATTGGTCTAATTCCTTTGCTTCATCTGCTTCCTCTACTTTTTATATTTTCTATGCTTCCTCTACTTCCTTTGCTTTCTTTGCCTACTGCTACCTCTGCTTCCGCTGCTACCTCTGCTTCCTCTGCTTCTACCTCTGCTTCTTCTGCTTCTTCTCCTTCTACTGCTTCTTCTGCTTCTTCTGCTTCTTCTGCTTCTTCCTGCTTCTTCCGCTTCTTCCGCTTCTTCCGCTTCTTCCGCTTCTTCCGCTTCTTCCGCTTCTTCCGCTTCTTCCGCTTCTTCCGCTTCTTCCGCTTCTTCCGCTTCTTCCGCTTCTTCCGCTTCTTCCGCTTCTTCCGCTTCTTCCGCTTCTTCCGCTTCTTCCGCTTCTTCCGCTTCTTCCGCTTCTTCCGCTTCTTCCGCTTCTTCCGCTTCTTCCGCTTCTTCCGCTTCTTCCGCTTCTTCCGCTTCTTCCGCTTCTTCCGCTTCTTCCGCTTCTTCCGCTTCTTCCGCTTCTTCCGCTTCTTCCGCTTCTTCCGCTTCTTCCGCTTCTTCCGCTTCTTCCGCTTCTTCCGCTTCTTCCGCTTCTTCCGCTTCTTCCGCTTCTTCCGCTTCTTCCGCTTCTTCCGCTTCTTCCGCTTCTTCCGCTTCTTCCGCTTCTTCCGCTTCTTCCGCTTCTTCCGCTTCTTCCGCTTCTTCCGCTTCTTCCGCTTCTTCCGCTTCTTCCGCTTCTTCCGCTTCTTCCGCTTCTTCCGCTTCTTCCGCTTCTTCCGCTTCTTCCGCTTCTTCCGCTTCTTCCGCTTCTTCCGCTTCTTCCGCTTCTTCCGCTTCTTCCGCTTCTTCCGCTTCTTCCGCTTCTTCCGCTTCTTCCGCTTCTTCCGCTTCTTCCGCTTCTTCCGCTTCTTCCGCTTCTTCCGCTTCTTCCGCTTCTTCCGCTTCTTCCGCTTCTTCCGCTTCTTCCGCTTCTTCCGCTTCTTCCGCTTCTTCCGCTTCTTCCTCTTCTTCCGCTTCTTCCGCTTCTTCCGCTTCTTCCGCTTCTTCCGCTTCTTCCGCTTCTTCCGCTTCTTCCGCTTCTTCCGCTTCTTCCGCTTCTTCCGCTTCTTCCGCTTCTTCCGCTTCTTCCGCTTCTTCCGCTTCTTCCGCTTCTTCCGCTTCTTCTGCTTCTTCTGCTTCTTCTGCTTCTTCAGCTTCTTCTGCTTCTTCTGCTTCTTCTGCTTCTTCTGCTTCTTCTGCTTCTTCTGCTTCTTCTGCTTCTTCTGCTTCTTCTGCTTCTTCTGCTTCTTCTGCTTCTTCTGCTTCTTCTGCTTCTTCTGCTTCTTCTGCTTCTTCTGCTTCTTCTGCTTCTTCTGCTTCTTCTGCTTCTTCTGCTTCTTCTGCTTCTTCTGCTTCTTCTGCTTCTTCTGCTTCTTCTGCTTCTTCTGCTTCTTCTGCTTCTTCTGCTTCTTCTGCTTCTTCTGCTTCTTCTGCTTCTTCTGCTTCTTCTGCTTCTTCTGCTTCATCTGCTTGGATTGCTCCATTTTAATTTCAAAAAACTTTCACATACATCCATTATCCCTCTAAATTTTTTTCTTCAATGTCATACAAACTTCTCCATAATCTGATTCCATGATAATTCAAAAACTTTATTTCTTTATTCTTTAATTTCCTAGAATTTCAACCACCAAAACAATTCTAAATATACTTTATAATTTAAATACCTCTGTTATAATTTTTCAGTTTTCTAAATAATAGAAAGGTTTTTGTCCAAATAGTTTTACACAGATTTGAAATATGTTCAAACCACTTTAAAAAGTATAAGTATTAAATACGAGACCTTAACTTGTCCCAAGCCTTTGACGGTTTTAACTTTTTGTGTTACCTATCGTTATCACAAGTATTAATGAATATTATAAACAATATGATTTTTCAATTTAGTTTAAGGATTTATAAAAAACCATGCCATTATTTTTACACCAGTCAACTATATTTCATTGTTAAAATACAAACTTATAGAAAATGGGTTTAAAACTTTTAAGTATTTATAATAAATTTTCTAATTTTACAATGAAAATGTAATGTTTTAATTTAAACTAACTATTCTTTCTTGTTAAACAATACATTAATAGATACACCTACTTTTTACAATTTAAATATTAGCAAATAACGACTAATCTGATCGGCACTCTGTTTCAGTTTACAGACCAAACCATGTGTATTTTTAATTAATTGTCATAATTCGTTGAAGGAGTTGATGGGTGCCATATTAGCAGTAATTTATTTTTTGTTACAAATCGCAATTAATCATATGCTTTTAAAATTCACTGGTAAGCGGTGAATTAAAGTAAACTTCCATTCGATAAGGAAAGGTTTTTTAGCATCGAACTAAATTCATTTTCCACAGATTGGTATGAATTCAATATTTACTTTTCTATTTTTAACTAAGGTACAAATTGTAAATTATTAAATCATTATTGTAAAATATCGAGTTTATTACTGTTTATGAATTTTTCTACACCCTTATTATAATAATGCACTTATATGCCCATAATCCGTTTCATAATGATACCCATTGTGATACAGATTTTTCATAACGATACAGATTTTTAATCAATAGAAACTCATAATTTTTCAATCAAGCATGCTGTGCATTTGACGTTTGTCCTAGGTTCCTATGTAATTATTTTAGTTGTCAAAATCAGTACGTATTAAATTTTTGTAGCATTATATTATATTATTATCTAATATTTTATTGTGTAAACTAAGTAACACACTTATACTTGTGAGCAGGATTATTGTTTTTAAGGAATTATCTTAATTTAATTGAGGTGGTTTTTACAGTTTTGAGTCATTTTCTGATTGGTCAGAAGGGTAATATGATAATGCGTTATGGAACACTGATATAATGCGAAAGAAGTTTTTAAATCATTCCCGCTAACAATGGCCAGATCTGGATTAATTATACTCACTTGCGGTTTGGAGAAGGGCACAGAAGGCCATGCAACGAGGACCGTTTCCAGCGACTATATACGCCCGATTTATTGTAGTCACGGTATCATTGTTAGCGGTTTTTTTAGGAATATGCGCTAAAGAACGAACAGTCCCGTGTACCCCGATACGTGAATATTGTGGAGCTCGTGTGTTCGAGCTAAAAGAAAAAGGTACAGGTGTTTTATCGAAGCTTTATTATGAATCAGACAATGGCGTCTATGATGCTCGTACTGCACGTTTTGCTATTTTTTTAACGTATGCATGTATGGCAAATTAATTTTTTAGAAATAAGGAAGTTATTCACAAGAATGTAGTATATTTATAGAAGCAGTGATCGTGCCAATGCTGTACTAGAATTCAAAGAGGGATACTAACAAAGAAATTAGCTTAGAAATTAGGACAATATGATAATGAGTCTTCTTTATAAAATTATTTGACTAAGTATCCTTTTAATCCAGTGCTATTATTTGTCGTTATAACAATCTCTGGCGAATAAATAAACAAATATGCATTCCTTACAATATAACTGTCAGAAGGAAGGGTTGGTATATTTAAGGGGTTGTGACTTGTATATTATCTGCAACACGTGAAATCATGAATAATGGAATAAATTTAAATATTTTGTGTCGAATACATTGAAAATATTAAAAAAAATCGCTTTTTAATTTTCTGACAGGCTTGACGACTACTATCTCGATTAAAATTAGCGTCCAAGTGTGTGTGAAACATACTCTATTCACAATATTTAACATGACTATTTTTTTTTAAAGGAACACCAAACCTTGAAACAAAACTTTTTAGTGGTTCTATAATCGTCACTTTGGAATATTTTAAAAATCATTAGTTATAAATACAAGAAAGATGATCTATGTTGTGGTTTAATGGAGTAACCACATATTGCTTTTAAACGTGTAAATTTTTTAAGGAAATATGTTTAAATCAATAGGGAAGGCTTGTATCAGTTTGTTTCCTTGAATGAGACATGGATATCTAAAGATGGCACAGTTGGACATTCCTAGCAAGACGCTGGCAAGAGAAGTGTGGGGAAAACCAAAGTAGGTGATGCAAGGTAGTTAAACATAAATATTGTTACGCTGGTTTTTGGTATCACAATTTATTTCCACTGAACTTTACAATAACTATAATTCAACTTTGACAATAACTTTACAACTGATAACATTAACGTATAACATCTCACAAAATTTGTATTATTGTCTCATTCTTCCTTCAAATTTTCTACTCCTTAAGATTCAAGAAGATACCCAGGTCGTTGATTTTCTTGAGGACGGTTGTAGGGGCCTTCCCAGTTCCGTTGCAGCTTCTGACAGAGTCCTTTTCGGCGCTTGGGATTGTACAGCCACACTTGATCGCCTCTCTTAAAATGTGTCCCTGTGGCATGCATGTCGATTCTAGCTTTTGCTTTGTCGCTATTCATTTTTAAACGTTGACGAGCGAATTCGTAATCCTTCTCTAATCTTTCTTTTAAGTTCTGTATGTACGCATCTCTTCTTCACCAGGAGGCTGCCTTCTTAATATCTATTTGGAAAATAATGAAAAAATATTAATAATATAATAAAAATATTATTAATATAATAAAAATATCATTAATATAATAAAAATATTATTAATATAATAAAAATATTATTAATAATAGTAATAATAATCATCCCGAATAGAAAATAGCGGGTTTTGAAAGCTATTAAAAGCCAATATAGCGGTCTCTATGTCTTGCAAAACCTGCTATATACATAATACAGTTGCAAAACACGCTATATAGTAAATATAAACCTAAATAACTTAATTCGGCAATTTATAGGATTATACGCAACTATTCCTACGATTTAAAATAATTATTTTTAATTTTTTCAATAGTAAGGAACACAAGCGAAGATTAAAATAGAAGTGAAAAGTAGCTGACTGTGTTATCAACAACCAGTAAATAAATTAAAGTAAGTACCATAAAATAAATGTAAAAAGTAAATGGATTTGTACTTGAATAAGAAGATAATTTATTATTAAATGAGGCAGTTACAAAGCAAAACGGACAATCAAGCAACAATTAGAAAGGAAGGGAAAGGAAAAGGTAATTCACTTTCGGTTGGAGTTGTTTATTAACACAAACTCCATTTCTATTCTTAGTGGCTTTGCAGATTTCAGAAAACTCTAAGAGGTCCATGCGAATACCTTTATTACAATGCTGTAAAAGTATAAAGTCTGAGGAAGAAGCAGAGTTTTTTCTTGGAGGACATGATTTACAAAGGATGAGAAAGTAGTATCAGTTTGTAAGTCTTTATACTTATCGATCAATCTGATGTGTTCCTGTAAGCGGTTTCCCACTCTACGACCACTCTGGCCTACGTAGACAGCTTTGCAAGAAGTACAGGACAATTTATAGATACCCGATTTATGAAGAGTCGGAACTTCATCCTTTGTAGTTACTAAGAACCTAGTAATGTTGAGAGTAGTTTTAAAGGCTTTATCAATGTCATATTTCTTAAAAATATTAGGCAGTTTAGAGGATATTGTGCCAAAATATTGTAATCAACCTGAATAAGTAATGGAGTCATTATGTATAACTATTGGAAAGTATAATTTAAATTTGGAAAAATGCTTAAAATAAATTTTATTAATAATTTCTAGTGGAATTTTATTATTAACTGCAAGTTTCTTGATAATATCAATTTCGTTGTTGAAGACATCTTTAGCTACGCAGCTTTCAACAGCCTCTTACATAAAGATTTCTCATTACCTTTACCTATTTGTTAACATCTGACGCACTTGTGGCGCTTGCACAAATAACGGAGAGGGAAATTCAAAATCCCGATAGAGGTTTCATTATCTGGTTAACACATTTAAACAATGTAAATTTCACTAAATTATTTATTAAAAATCTGATGTGTCCAACACATGACTTTCCTATCTAGTTATTATAGGCTTTTCCGGTTATTTTGTACAACCTATTGCAGCATCTCTATAAATGTTTAGAGGATAAACTAAATATATACATTGTCCACATACATCTACCTCGAAACATTTTTCTATAGATATTCATCGAAAACGAAAATACTGAAAAATTTAAATTTCCTACAATTTTTTCATTACGGTCCATTTTAGAAAAATCATGTATAAACAAAAATTATAGAGATCAATATCGCAAACAACTTTTATTTCAAAAACTTTCATAAAAATCAGAATTTTGCACATTTTGTCAAATTTCTCGAATACGGACCATTTCAGGAAATTTTTACATAATACAAAAATTATAGATAATAATATTAGAAGTAACTTTTATTTGAACAATTTTTTTCTCCAAACATTAATAACAGATATATTTCATAAAATATAAAAACGGCCTCCCATAAAGTACCCCCCACAGATGTTCCGACTTTGTCCAAAATCTAATCATTTCACGTCAGGCCGAAATAATCCTTAAGTTTAAAATTTAATGTTTTTTTCTTTATCCGTTTTTGAGTTTTCTTCAAAATTCGAAATTTAAACATTTTCTCAAATATCTCGAATACGGTCCATTTTAGAGAAATTATGTATAGAATAAAAATTATAGAGAATTATATTACAAATAACTTTTATTTGAACAATTTTTATAAAAAATTATTTTTTTTACATTTTATCAAATTTCTCGAATACGGACCATTTTAGAAAAATTTTGCATAAAACAAAAATTATAGATAATTATATTAGAAGTAACTTTTATTTGAAGAATTTTCTTCTCCAAACGTAAATAACAGATATATTCTATAAAATATAAAAATGACCACCTATAAAGTACCCCCCCAGATGTTCCGACTCTGCCCAAAATCTAATCAGCTCATTGGGCGTTGAAACAAAGCTTAAGTTTAAAATTTGGTGTTTTTCTATGTATCGGTTCATGAGTTATGCGTTATACAGACACACACACACACACACACACACACACACACACACACACACACACACACACACACACACACACACAGACACACACACACACACACACACACAGACATCATCGCGAAAATAGTCAAAACGGATTCAGGGGACCTCAAAACGTAAAAATCCGTCGAAAACTCGAGGTCGAAAAAAATCATGATTCCTATTATACTTTCCTTATATCTGTATACAGATAGGAAAGTAAAAAGCATAGGCACTACAAGTGCAGTCTAATTTCGATTAATTATTGTAAATTTATTCATAACCGTTTGTTTAAAATTTTGATTATTGCCTACAACTTAACATTTTTGTCGTATTTTCTAATCGAGTGGCCCAAGAGGGTCTCATTTTTAATAATATTGTTACGCAGCACCTTGTAGCGTGCTGCGGTCGTCATAAGTAAAGGTATGAGTAAATAAAGAAGATAGAATAATCCAGAAATGTCTCGAAATATCATTCCTTGTCAAAGAAAAGTCCGGATTGTTCGAGAAGGTTTTAGAAGGTCGAGGTAAGCTTTATAAGTCGACGACCTGACGTCAGTTGGAAGTTTTATGATAGACGTTACATGTTAATGTTATCAGTTGTATCGTTATTGTTAAAATTGAATTGAGTTATTGTAAAGTTGAATTAAAATAAATTGTGACACCAAAACCAGCGTAACATTGGTGACAGCGGTGGGATATAAAGTAAAAGTTCATGGTAAATACTAGATCCACTAAGTACGAAGCAGGCATGGATACCTCAGGCCCACCAGCATGGTTTTTGAAGATGGAAGAGAAGAGAGTAAGGAGAGAAGAGGAAAAGGAGAGGCGTAGGAACGAAGAAGAGGAGGAAAAGGAAAGGCGTAGGAAGGAAGAATAGGAGGAAAAGGAAAGGCGTAGGAAGGAAGAAGAGGAGGAAAAGGAAAGGTTTAGGAAGGAAGAAGAGGAGGAAAAGGAAAGGCGTAGGAAGGAAGAAGAGGAGGAAAAGGAAAGGCGTAGGAAGGAAGAAGAGGAGGAAAAGGAAAGGCTTAGGAAGGAAGAAGAAGAGAAGAGGGAAAGACGGGAAGAGGAGAAGGAAGAGAGACATACAAAAGCTCAGGTAGAAATTATGAATGCTTTACTAAAAATCCAGGAAACCTTTAAGCAAGAGATTGGTCAGCTCAAAATTAGAGTAGATCTTTTGAAACAACAACAAGAGCATTTAAAAACTAATTTAGAACAGTAGCAAGAGCATTTAAAAACTAATTTAGAACAAGAACGAGATAATTTAAAACAACAGAAAAAGGCTGGAGTAGAGTTCGAAAGGCAAATTAGAACTAAACTAGTTGATTTAGAAAAAAGAATTCATAGCCTAGCTTCGATAAGCAACAGAAAATCTGAAAACACTACCTCGTCCTCATCTGTAATCAAACCAAGCCATATTCAACACCCAGTTTCACAAATCCATACTAGCAAGATCATTAAGCTACCCACGTTTGACGGTCAGACAACATGGGAAACGTATCGCCTCCAATTTGAAGCTGCAGCTAAAGCCAATGGCTGGGCTGAAAAAGAGAAGGCGACTGCATTGATAGTGTCGCTGCGAGGACAAGCACCAACCGTTTTACAGTTACTCCCTCAAGAAAAACCCAGTTAATCATCTCTCCTCCAAGCTTTGGAGACAAGATATGGCCTGCAGCATTTGAAACGGGGATTTGAAAGCTAGCTAAAGATTCGTAGTCAGAAACATAATAAGAGTCTACAGGAATTCAGGGCTAACATACGAAGATAGATTCATCTGGCCTATTTACAAGCGGCCAAAGATTTCCAAGAACACATTGGAATAGAGGCATTCATTGATGGACTACAAGATGCGGAAATGCAGCAAGTCCTTCGTCTACAACATCACAGGACGCTGAAGGAGAAACTGATTGCAGCCCAGGAATATAAAGCGGTAAAACTCATATCCAGATCTCGCATAAAAATGAGAGAAATTAAATCCCAGAAAAGTGAGGACCCCAATACTAATGCTATTCCCCAACCTACCCTCTCGCAAATGTTAAATGTCCTGCAAAATATACAACGAAATAGCCAAAATAAGAATAGAAGATGCTTCAATTGCGGATTAATCGGACACCTTCAAAGAACCTGTAGAAGAGCCCGTTCTATAAATATAGAATCAGGGAATGACGCCGGAAAGTCACAAAGATCAATCTTCCGAAGCCCGTCACGAAGTCCAACAAGAAATAGTCACAGCAGATATGCGTCCCAAAGTAGCCAATCACCCACACCGAGCCGGTTTTCTAGCAATATTCAGGAAGTAGAGCATCGTAGAGGCCATCTGTATAGCAACGCAGACATTCTCTACAAGCGACCCTGTTTAGAAAGAGAATGCCAGTACAGTAAGGGACTCGGAGAACGGGAGGAATCAGTTGATAAAGTTATCCTTCAGGCAACCACTATCAAGCCGGAGGGCGGCGAAGAAGAAATCACCCTTGAAAGTCTAAGACAGGGACAAGAAAGACAATGACTTAAAGGTTGTCCGAGAATGGCTCAAAAGTAAAATCACACCTACTTGGCAAGAGACAGCCAAATACAGTAGAACTATAAAAGGTTACTGGACCCAGTGGGATTCCCTGTATCTTCACAATGGCCTATTGCACCGGAAGTAGAAGAGCCCCGATTGAGTACATATAGTCCGCCAAGTGATACTGCCGAGGTCGCAGGTGAGAAATGTATTGGAGGAGCTTCATAGCAGCCGTTCGGGAGAATACTTTGATACTAAAAGGACACTGGTACGAGTTCGAGAAAGATTTTATTGCCGACGGGATGTAGCGGATTGGTGTAAAAGATGTGATGTATGCAATGGCAGGACAAAGGTCTATGGATTCGCTCGGGAATGACTGAATGCCCACACCGATAAAGCAGAAGCTAGAATCGACAGGCGTGCCACAGATATACATTTTTAGAGGGACGACAAGGTATTGCGGTGCAATCCCAAGCAGCGAGGGGGACTTTGTCAGAAATCGCAATGGAACTGTTATCAGTTGTGTCGTTATTGTTAAAGTTGAATTGAGTTATTGTAAAGTTGAATTGAAATAAATTGTGATACCAACAACCAGCGTAACAATATTATTTATCTTCCACCTGCTGCCGTAATTATGCCAACAAAAAAAAGTTTGTAGTTAAATTTTTTGATATAAGTCAAGTTTTTTGTAAATTTTATTTTCAATTAAGAAAAAGATTTAAATTCATTTATTGTCATTTCGGTCGATACGTTTCCTATCTTTATGTTCCAGATCCCTGCTTTCGACTACAGTACGTAAGAGGTGGCTACTTTTAACAACTACAACGTAAAATGACTAATTTTTAACTAACCCCAAAGAGATTCATATCGTTTCATTGAAAATTATATCATTATAATTGAATGAATGCACTCGAAATGTAAACTGAAACGCTATTATGATATTACGTCATATCTTGTCTCGGAGCCGTTGATACCCATCAAAAGGGGCGCTCCCATAAAGCTATCATGGCTTGCTTTGAACAAAAATAAAAGAACGATGAATTAATAAACACTCGAAACACGATCGTAGCTACCTTCCCATCCGAAACTGTCATTCACGATTATGCTAATGGCGGCGGGGCAAGAAAGACGCCATTATGGGTGGTATGGAAAGGAGATTGATGTTTGCGTAGGGTAATTTTAGTAATATATATGTTCTTGTATTAACAACTTTATTAGATGAATATAATAATAATTATTGTTTTTACAAATTACCTATTAATTGAATATTTCCCGTTATTCAATAATGTCAAACTATTCATGTGCAAAAAAAGTGCTAGACTTTTAAATCTAGAAACTACCATCTAGTATCTTTACAAATAATTTATTTTCTATCTTTCTTCTATCCTCACCTTAATTACAACTGTTGGGTGGCTTATAGAGTGTGGTTTGCCACATATATGAAGAGCCACATCCCCATAAAAGCCAAATCTATAAACATAAAGGCACAGATCAGGGACACGGTCAGGTACATAAAGATAGGAAACGCAACGACCGCAGCAATGATGGCGTCATCTATGCATCTCAGATGTTAACTAAAGGTATACGTAGTTTTGTAGACAGACTATTGTTGCCAAATATTTTTTTTTTGAGAGATCGTACAAGTAGAGTAGAAAACGGTATTTCGACAAAAAAAATCGTACAATGACTGTAACTTGAAAGTGATTAAAATTTTGCATGCAAGCCTTTGTTATTCCGTGATAGTCGGTGTTTGTACAAATATAGTCAAAATCACGATAAGTAAAATCGAAAATGACTGCCTTCAGAAATTACGAACGGCCTATGAATATTTGCAAGTAGTTTTTGATTTTAATTGTTTTATGTTCTGAGGTTGTTGCAGATATTTAAATAAACCTACTAAAAAAGGGAAGATCGTATTTTTATGTACAATCTCATTGATGCAATCGTACATCGTACAGAGAGCTAAGAAATCGTATAAATACGATTTAAATCGTACG
Source organism: Psylliodes chrysocephalus (assembly GCA_927349885.1). NCBI lineage: Eukaryota > Metazoa > Arthropoda > Insecta > Coleoptera > Chrysomelidae > Psylliodes > Psylliodes chrysocephalus. Next base: position 30,950,406 of record OV651816.1, read on the forward strand.
GTTGGCAACACGGACAGACAGTAGACGTGGACAGTTTGTAAAAGTAAATGTCAGTTTTATGTATATCGAAGAATCCTGAATTTAAATTTTGAATTTTGAGTTAATGATTCTGTTATCCTCTAGATGAACTAAGCAAACTGGTTGTGGCTGTTTTTGTGTGAAATTTAAGAAAAATAATTATATTTTGTAATATTAAAATAAGTTGGAGAACGTATTGCATTAGTAACACAAGCCACATGAATAAATTTAACAACCCCAATGTGGCATTCTTAAATTAACCAAAGTAAGATCTAGTCATGTAAGTAACACAAATAGTAACCGACTTTTGTCACAAATTAGGTATTTATTTATTATTGTTTTAGAACAAGAAAATGGCTTCAAAACGTTAGAAAGATTTGATATAGGAAGAAAAATATCTGAATTCCCATTATTGAGTTGGCACTCAACATTTTTAAATAAGACACCAATGGCCATTCGTTTTGAAAATAAGAACAAAACTGTAATGTTACAAATAACGATCAAAAATTAAAAAAATATTTGTCATGAATAGATTTGCAATGATTAATCGATAATAGACCGTAAATGTAGTATTCTTTTAAATAAATAATTTAGCGTAATTACATTGATTAAATTTATTTACAAGAAAATGAGCGTTTATTCGATATTTATACAACCTTTATTATCAGGTTTTTAAATTTCCCGCTGCGTTGTTTGATATCGATGAAAGCGCCACATAGTGGGTCAGATGTTAACTACGTTAAAGCTGGTCGTTGTTAAGCATTGGCTTCTTATGAGCGTTTCGAATCTTTATCTCCCTTATCTCTGATCAAAATGTATCAGATAATATGATGGCGGACAATCAATAATTCAGATCATACAATGAAACTAATGATGTATAGATTTATGTAGGGTGGGGACTTTAACTGGCACAAATTCGCTACAGCTTCAGGTTGAAAGATGCGGAATAAACTCAAAAACACGTCAATTGAGATTTTTGTAAGCTTTCCGGTCATACCAAAATTTTTTTTTTTTATCCCCTTTAGAGGGTGAAACTCACCCCGACCTAATTTTTTAAAATGGGATGGTACCACTTGCGGCACCCTGTTGGAAAGGTCTTTCCAAAAGAAAATTGATTGTGGCATTTTTTTTTTCATTTTAACTGTTATGCTATTTTCTAGCGTGAAAAATGAAGAATCGGGTACGAAATTCAATAAAAATTAGTTGTGCATAAACTGGACTCTAAAATTATAGTCAGCGTGTTTTATATTAAAAATTTACACAAAAATTCAACCATCTTCATGGTTAGGAATACCCAAAATAATCAAAGAGACATGAAAATGGAAGGTAATTCATGGAAAATTAAGTTTTGTTTCACATTTAAATAACATATTCTACTCGATAAGTGGATTTATTTTTTTTTTATTTTAGCAACTGTTCAAAATGAGCACCATTAACTTCTTGACAAAGAGCAACACGGTGGTAAAATTCAGCTTGAAGCCTTCTTAATGTTTCTGGTGTAATTTGCCTAATTTCTTCTCTAATTCTATCCTTTAGATCTTCAATATTATTGGGTCTTGTGTCGTATACCTTACATTTTAAAAAGCCCCATAAATAAAAATCTATCCATCTATCTTCTTCCAATCCACCTGTTCTGGAAAAAGTCATTTAATAACTGTCGTACATTGAGAGCGTAATGGGGTGGAGCCCCATCTTGTTGGAAGAAAATTCTTTGATCAATGGTTCCATCTTCTGTCGGAAACGTTTGGATAAGTTCAGGTACCAACGTATTTTGTAAAAATTCCAACTATCTGTCACCGGTTAAATTTTGGTCAAAGAATATGAGTCCAATAATTCTATCTCCAATTATTCCAGCCCATGCGTTGATTTTTACTTGATATTGACTATGCTGCTCAACTATCCAATGTGGATTTGTTTCTGCATAGTACCTACAATTTTGACGATTTACCTAAAAATGAAGACACAAAAGTTAAAGATTTTTGATCAGTAACGTTCCTAAAGCGTACAGATTTAACAATATTGTTGCGAGTTATCGATAGGTGCCTAATCAAAAAGACTCACCTCTCCAATTAAGGTAAAAGTTAATTTATCGGAAAACAATATCCAATCCGGTAAAATATTTCCATCATCGATTTGTCTCATTATGGTTTCACAAAACTCCACCCTCCGATCGGGATCATCTTCCATCAACTCATGCACAGGCTTCATTTTGAAGGGTCTTTTACCAGCAGATTTCAAGATAGCCAATACAGTTTTATGGCACAAATCAAATTCCCTACCTACTCGTTTGGCAGAACTGATTGGATTTTCCTCAAATGTTAGAAGAACATTTAGTCTAGTGTCTTCGTCTACTCGCTGTGGCATTTCTCGAGGAATTTGCCGTAAATGCCCGTGCAACCTGAAATGAGCCTCAATTTTGCCTACTGTAGCCCGGTGTAACGGAGGCAATTCTGGATGTCCCGCTTGAAATAATGCCGCAACTTCTGCTTGGATACGCATCCGATCCCCGAACCCAATCATCATCAAAATTTCTATTTTAAAAGTTTCCGTTAAATACGCCGGCATTTTTAATGAAAATGAAGAATACTAATTCGACAGACAATAAATTAATTCATTGTAGCCTTACAATTGATAAAGATGCGATAATTTTTTTGTACCTATACTTACCTTCATTTTTTCCGAGTCCATTTTTTACAATAAAAAGTCCAAATTGAGATAAAGCGGTTCATACACTTTTCTAAAAACAAATTGAGAAAATACTGACCACTTAAAACTGTACCTTAGAATGGTTTTGTAAGCATCAGAAGAATTTTTTGATATGAAATAATTTTTTATGCACAATCTATTTTCTTTTGGAAATAACTTTCCAACAAGGTGCCACAAGTGGTATTATCCCATTTAAAAAGTCGGGGTGAGTTTTACCTACCCTGTAAAGGGGGTGAAAAACATTTTTTTTTGGTATGACCGAAAAGCTTACAAAAAAACTCAATCGACCTGTTTTTGCGTCTTACCCGCATTTTTCAACCTGAAGCTGTAGCGAATTTGCGCCAGTTAAAGTCCCCACCCTGTATATATATTGCTCACCCATATGTATGGACTGTAGAGGTAAGAGTATATATAGCCTATAAGCTAAATACTGCATTATGAAAAGTCACCGAGAAAAGTTTTAATAATAGACGACAACAGTGTTTTCCGACGTTTAATGTACATATGGGTGAGCTGCCTATATAACTATATCTCATTGGATCCTCCTCTTCTAGTACACGAGCGCCACCTTAATTTTAAACATTTTGTGGGACACTTTTTGACTAAACAAACATAAAAACATTGCAAGTTAATAAATAGCTTGTAAAAAGAAGGTGGTGATGTGATGGCAAAACAAATCAACTCTAGATAATATATCTCTAAACCTACACATTACCTACATTTTTTTCGTCAAAAAACAAGATATATGGAATACTGATTCAAAAATGGTCAATCATCAGTTTATCCAATTAAATTTTAAAATTTCACATTTCTGTCAAAAATTTCAGTGCTCATCACTTCATTGCCCGTATCAATTATGCAGTAAAATACAAAAAAAAATAGTTTAAGACGATTTGACCATGCTGTTGTTCATCGAAGATGAAGATAAATTAGAAGAACAATTTTCCATGGCTATGGATTCGGATAAGCTTATAGTACTGGTATTTGTTACTGGACATTGTGCTGGTTGTAGGAGTATACTTCCAGATTTAGAAGATCTGTCTGAAGAAATACCAGAGGTAAGAATATGTACCTTATATTTTTTGGGAGGATATTTTTAAATTATTTTGACAGTAGCGACATAATTACTGACATTTTATAGTCATACAACAGAAATACAAGGTTCTGTGGTTATAGCTTATCTGTAAAGTATCGTTGTTTCAGATTCTTTTCCTAGTGATAGATATCTACGTCTGCAAAAGTACTATTAACATATTTAGTATTGCAATAACTCCAATGTTTGCTTTAACAAAACGTGGTGAAATTATTAAAAAACTACTGGGCAGCAACCTTAATAATGTTAAAGAAGCTATAACAAAATATAAGTAAAAAGGTAAGCATAAGTGTTGAATAATGGTTGATTTGGATATCATAATTTTGAATTCAATTTCATTTATCGGTAATTTATAAATTTTTGAATTTGAATATTATATGGACCAGTATCAATAAAAGCATTTGCAAGAGGTGCGAATTCTTCTTTTCCAAATATAAATTTGTTAATTTCTCTACAGCTAAAGTGAAATTTTGGTAATTATAAGAGGCGGATCCTGTCCTCAGCTATAGCTTGATTAAATGACGATACAATAGCAACTAAACATATTTTTAAGGGTTTATACTGAATACGATCTACAGATAACAAATTTGAATTACATGCCGATTTGTAAAGAGTACAATCATAATTCAGTATAGAACGAATACAGGATTTATAAAATGTGATGGCTATGTTTGGGTCTGCACCTTATTTATTTTTAGACACTACACGTAGGAGATTATGTCCCCTATTACACTTTTGCTTCATGTATTTTATATGATTGTTCCACAAATTTTTTTTATCTATAACTAAACCAAGGTATTTGTATTCAGCAGTTCCAAGTCTGTATCGCGTAAGGAGATATATCCCAGCAATAAGGCAAAAGGCGAAAGTAGTCTACCTTGCCAAAGTAGGTAGGGTCACAGACCAAACGCCAAAGTCATATCGCTCCATAAGCCTATCCTCTTTCCTACTTAAAACTCTAGAAAGACTAATAGATAGGTATATCAAGGACGATATACTAAAAATAAATCCGCTCTATCCCAACCAATATGCATACCAGCCAGGAAAGTCAACTGACCTAGCGCTGGACGATCTAAACAGACTGCTTTCAAAAACAACAGATAACAAAGAAATCGCAATAGCCACCTTCTTAGATATCGAAGAAGCTTTTAACAATGTCTCAACCAGGTCAATAACCAAAGCTCTAGAAGAGAGAAACGTCCCAGTTTCAATATGTCAATGGATCACTGCCTGTCTAGAGAACAGGATTATTTTATCCACTCTAGGAAAGGCAACCATCCAGGCAAAAGTTACACGGGGCTGCCTACATGAAGAAATATCTTCAATGCTGTGGTCAGTTCTTGTGGACGACTTATTCAAAACACTGTCCAAAGAAGGCTACTAGTACCTATGTTACGCAGATGACCTAGCAATTATCGTCAGGGGGCGATTTGCAGACACAGTTTCGGAACGATCTCAAACAGCTCTAAACATAGTGAACAACTGGTGCAAAAAGGAACAATTCTCCATTAACGCACAAAAAACAACAGTTGTACCATTCACCAAAAAACGGTTACTTACAGGTCTAAGACCACTAGTGCTAAACAACATAGTTATCCTATTCGACACGGAAGCCAAATACCTCGGAGTCATATTTGACCAAAGGCTGACGTAGAATCAACATCTCAAGAAACTCACATACAAAGCTACAATAGCTCTCGTAAGCTGTAGAAGGATATGTGGGAAATACTGTGCAGGCAATAGGCCAACTCACTAGCATTCAGCGGTTTGCCTGTCTAAGTGCTACTGGGGCCATGCGCACTACGCCGACTGCAGCAATGACGGTATTATCAAATCTCACGCCACTGCACATCTTCATACAAGGAGAAACCAGGTCAGCTATTCACAGGCAGGGACAAAACCCAATAAGCCATCTACATAGCGCCGACCACACAAGGCTCTATCAACAAGTAAAAAGGGATAATATTCTAGCTATGCCTACTGATAGAGCCATAACCACATACAAATTTGAAAGAAATTTTCAAATTCAAATGCCAGCCCGAGAATCCTGGAAAAAAGGACCTCCCGTACAGGCTGAACTCGTCTAGCACACAGACGGTTCAAAAATCAAGGAATAAGCCGGAGTTTAGGAAAATATGCAACAGTGTCCTAGGCTGAGCTAATAGCCATACAACACTGTGCAAGAGAAATATTAAATTAGCATGTATCAGGCAAAACTATTGCCATATACTCTGATATCCAAGCAGCTCTAAAGGCAATTCTCACACCAGAAATCCAGTCACGACTTGTAAAAGACTGTCTAGAAGACCTAACAGAGCTAAGTAGTCAAAATAAGGTGACTCTAGCCTGGGTTCCAGGCCATGAGGGATATCAGAGCAACGAAAAGGCCGACAAATTAGCCCGAGAAGGATCAGATAAGGCCATGACATGCCCCGAACCCTTCTGTGGAGTTGCTAAGGCATTGTGCAAGGCATCCATTATACAATGGATGCAAAAAGAGTCTTAGGAATAGTGGAACAACTATCCAAGACTGAGACAGGCCAAACAGTTCATCAAGAAACCATCGGCCAAGTTCACGAAAGAACTATTGGATCAAAAGCGTCAAACTGTTAGGATAACAGTAGGCCTTCTTAATGGACACTGTCGCCTCAAAAGGCAAATGAGTGTTATCAATCCAGCAGAAGAAGCAACTTTGTGCAGGTTCTGTGAAGAAGAAGAAGAGAAAATATTATTCCACGTCCTGTGCCAATGTGAAGGCCTGGCTAGAATGAGGTTTCTAACATTGTGCGAAGAAAAGCCAAATGCATGCAACTGCATGCGGGAGCCACTGTCAAAGCTACTAAGTCTAATAAAAAAGACCAGGCTAGACGACATACTCTAAAACAAACGGAGTCCCACGATAGATCTGAAAAGGTCGCGGTGGACAAGGACAAATAACGTCCAACTCCTAATCTAATCTAATCTAAGGCACATGTTAGCTGATTTATTCTGTGAAATACTAATCCAGTCTTTCAAACAATAAAATACATATTTTCAGTCTCTCATACAACGTTTATATCAATTTTTGATCATATAAAAGCATATATCATCTGCAGATTGGATAATTTTAATGATATCATCCATGAAATCATGCAATAGTGCTCTATATATGTTAAACAGAAGTGGGCTTAAAACAGCTCCTTGTGGTAGACCATTATATATGATTCTCGGGCCACGTAGTACATTTTTACGATCATGGACAAATATCTTCCTGTTTATAAATAAGTTAATTATGTTTGCAGATATCTTATTATTGATGCCAATTTTATTCATCTTAGATTGTATAATACCTAGATTAACCACGTCATAGGCGCCTGTTAAGTCTATGAATAAACATAACACAATATACTTATTTTTCGTGCGTTAGTAATTAAGTGTTTTATGGCATCAATTGTGCCTTGACCTCTACGAAATCCGTACTGAGTGCTAAGCAAGAGAGACCTAAAATATTCTAGCCTTAATTTTATGATTTTCTTGAAAATTTTGAAAACACATGACAATATTAAGATAGGTGGATTGGATGAGACATCTATAGGCGGTTTTCCACTAAACGGACAGTTGAGTTTGGTTTGTATTTGTGTTTTCTGGAACTTGAAAAACAAAAAACAAAACTACTACAAACCCAAAACTCTTATTTCCATCAAGCGGGCTACATTTTATTCCAGTTTTGTTTTTATTTTCGTTCCTTTCGGTCGCGAGGAAATCAGGACAAATTTGTTCAATATTTCATTTATATTTGTATATTTATTTTTTAAGATAGGTTCAAACTGAAAATACATGTAAAAGTAGTTTAAAAGATGTATGACATTATAAAAATCGAAAAAGGACATTACTTGTACTTAACACAGTCTAGCTCTAATACACAGATATATGTTCTAATAATTAATATACTTATATATTGTATCCACCGTTTCAAACTAAAATAACTTTTTTATAAAAAAATAAGTTAATTACTTACCTATACCAATTTGGTACATTTAGACTACACAACACGACCATTTGATGTTACCTTTTGATGTTACCGCTTCAGAGCGGGACTCCAATCATCGTAAAACACGTGTTTAAAAAGTTTGCGAAAAGTTGGAGTTTTGTTTTTGTTTTGTCCATTTAATGAAAAACCGCCATATGGTTTTATTATTATTATTATAATTATATTTTTGAATATATCAGAATAATATTATTAAAAACTGTAAAAATATTTTTTTCCTACTTCAGGAAGATTGTACAAAATTTTATATGTGAATCCATCCAGTCTTGGGGCAGTATTTCTGCTCTTTTTTAAAGTTAAATTTAGTTCTTCACGAGTAAATGGAATAGATAAAGGATTTCTTCAATTAGAAATACATTAAAAAAGGTCATTATAACAACTAAAAAGGTTACCAGGAATAGATGAAAGAGCAGTTTATCCAGAATATTTTAAATTAGTAAACTTATAATTTTAGAAAAAATTTTTATTAAATATAAAACTACAGGACTACGCCCAATATAGAAATAAAAAGTTAAAAATAAAACGGAAACTGGAGATGAATTCTGACGATACCGCCTATATGGAGAGACTGGTTGATGAAACATCTTATCAAATATGGAAGTTTCAAATAATTGTTACCTTTAAAGCAAATGACCTATACGGAATTATAAATGGAAAAGAATTACTAAATGCCCTAACAAAGGATGAAGATAAAGCAAATTGGTTAAAGAAGGATGCAAAAGCACAAAAACTGATCGTAACTACAATTGATAAAAAACTAATAATGCACATTATAGGTTGCGAAACTTCCAAAGATATGTTTGAAAAACTTACAAACATATTTGAAAAAAGCACAACAGATCAAATTTGTACATTACTTCAACAATTTTATAATTATTCATGTCAAAAAAGTGAAGATATGGGATTGCATATAAGTAAAATAAAAAATATTATACATAAACTAAAGTCACTAAATGAAATAATAAACGATAATATGGTCATATCGAAAATCCTTTCCACATTACCTGAACAATATAGTAACTTTGTAACTGCATGGGATTCAACTCCAACTAGTGAAAAGACTGTAGATAATTTAACAGCAAGATTAATACTAGAAGAATCTAGAAATAAGGCAAAGGAAAATGTAAATGAAGTAGCATTTCAGAGCAGTGCCAAATACTGTCAGAACTGCAAAACTACGACCCATTACACTAAATTTTGTAGAAAAACAAATTATGAAAATAAGTGTGATATATGTGGAAGATCAGGCCACAATTCCAGAAATTGTTATGCAAAAGCTTCAGGCAGTAAACCATTTAAAACAAATAAAACTAAAACAGTATGCAGTATATGTAAGAAAATGAATCATTTAGAAAAAAATTGCTTCTTTAGAGAAAAGGAAAAATCAAAAGAAAATAAAATATCATTCCTAACAGAAAACCAAGACGGTAACACTAATGATTTTGTCGTTGATTCTGGTAGCTCAATTTACATGGCAAATTCTAAAGAACTTTTTATAAATTTAGAAAAAACACAGCAAAGAAAAATGAAAAGATGTTAGCAGAAGGGAAAGGAAATATTGAAACTACTTCATGCATACTAAAAGACGTTCTATTCATTCCAGAACTTAGGAAAAACTTACTGTCTGTTAATGCTATAACAGAGAATAATGGTGAAGTAATTTTTACAAAAGAAAAAGTTATAATAAAGAAAAATGTAACAAAAGTATTAGAAGGAAACAAAACAGAAAATGGATTATATGTAGTTAAAATAAATCAATCAGAAGAGGCAAATTTAACAGATAAAACGGGGAATATTAAAGAATGGCACAGAAAACTAGGACATTTGGGTTATAAAAATATGTGCAAATTAATTGACTTATCGACAGGGATGACTTTAAATAAATCTGAATGTAAAGATAAAAGAGGTACCTGTGAGGTCTGTTTACAGGCAAGACAGACAAGAAACCCATTTAACATTATGAGACAAAGAGCAAGGAGACCTTTAGAAATACTACATACAGATATTTGCGGCCCCATACAACCATCAACTTGGGATTCAAAACAATACATACTAACAGTCCTAGATGATTATACGCACTATTCCAGAGTTTACTTATTAAAATTTAAAAATGAAGCTACAATATATCTTAAAGAATATATTTCTGAAACAGAGGCATATCAAAATTTAAAAGTGTCTAAAATACGTTGCGATAATGGGGGAGAATATGCAAATACAAACTTTAAGCAATGGTGTAAAAACAAAGGCATTATATTAGACTTTACTATACCTCATACTCCTCAATTAAATGGCAAAGCAGAACGCCTCAATAGAACCCTTTTAAAAAAAGCTCGAGCCTTAATATTTGATGCAAACATGAATAACAGTTTCTGGGGTGAAGCTGTTTATGTAGCAACTTACTTATTAAATAGAAGCCCCACTGACACATTAAAAAAAACTCCTATAGAATGCTGGAATGGAACAAAGCCAAACTTATCAAACTTACAAATTTTTGGATCAATTGCATATGCGAAATCGTTAGGTTACTTAAAAAAAACTTGATCCAAAAAGTAAAAAATACTTATTCGTGGGTTATGCACCAAATGGTTATCGCTTATGGAATAAAAAAACTAGAAAAATAGAACTTCACAGAGATGTGGAATTCAAAGAACCAGAAAAACTATCACTAGACAAAACAATTAAATTAATCTCAAAAAATATAGAAAATGACGTACAGAGCGAAAACAATTCAGAAATAGAAGACGAACAAGAATTGATCAATAATCAGGGACTAGATTTGACTAATAATCACGAAAAAGAATTGACCAATATTCAAACAGCAGAAATAAAAAACAATGAATTAACAGAAGAAAAGAAAGAGATTGTAACTAGAAGTGAAAGAAAAATTAAGATACCAGAAAAATTAAATGATTATTTTCTCGATTTACAAGGTGAAGCACTACTGACGTACCAGGAAGCTCTAAGCGGATCAGACAAAGAGAAGTGGCAACTAGCCATTAATGAGGAAAAAGAATCATTAAAGAAAAATGAAACATGGACCTATGTAGATAAAAGTTCAGTAGAAGATAAAAACATTCTTCAAAGCAAATGGGTATTCCGAATCAAAGACGATGGAAGATATAAAGCGAGGCTTGTAATTAGAGGATTCGAGCAACGAAGAGGAATAGATTACAACGAAAGATTCAGTCCTGTAGTAAATAGTTCATCAATTCGAATTCTATTAGCATTAGCTACTAAAAATGATATGAAAATCACACAATTTGATATTAAAACGGCGTTTTTGTATGGTGATTTAAGTGAAGAAATTTTCGTGTATATACCAGAAGGATACAACTTAAAAAATAAAGATAATAAGATTTGTCTACTAAAGAAGTCATTATATGGTTTGAAACAAGCTCCATTGAAATGGAATGAAAGATTCACAAAATCTCTAAAGGCTTGTGGTCTAATTGCATTAAAATCCGATCAATACATGTTTAGAAATGAAGAACGAACTTTATACCTAGCTATATACGTTGACGATGGAATTGTTATAAGTAAAAATGAAACAGATTTGGAAAATCTACTAAGAAATTTAAAAACTGAATTCGAGATGAAAATATTTGAAAATCCACATAAATTTTTAGGAATAGAAATTGAGAAACAACCAGGAAAAATTTTATTAAAACAAGAATGTTATGTGAAGTCCATACTAGAAAAATTTAATATGCAAAATGCAAAACCAGTATCTACTCCGATGGTTACTAAGAACTTTGAAGAAACTAAAACTGCACATACTGATTATTCATAACGAGAAGCTGTGGGAAGTCTATTATACCTGACAAATAAGACTAGACCGGATATAGCTTACCCAGTGAGTTTTTGTAGTAGAAGAATAGAAAGTCCTACAGAACAAGATATTATCAATATTAAACGTATATTTCGCTATTTAGTAAATACACAAAGTGATGGCATCAGTTATGAAAAAGCAGGTGAGAAGTTAATTGCTTACTGTGATTCAGACTTTGCAGGAGATATAGACACTCGCAAAAGTACCACTGGATATATAATATTATTTTGTAAAGGACCTATTTCATGGGGATCCAGGAAACAACCAATAGTGTCTCTTTCAAGTACGGAGTCGTGAGTACATATCAGCCGCTGAGTGTGTAAAGGAACTTATTTATCTTAAACACTTGATTGACGAACTTACTGGTGACGACATCAAGATTGATTTGAATGTAGACAATTAAAGTGCCATAACAATTATTAAAAATGGGCAATTCAATAAACGCAGTAAACATATAGACGTTAGATATCACTTCATAAGTGAAAAAGTCCATGAAGGAACAGTGAATCTAAAATATTGTGCTAGTGAAAATCAAATAGCGGACATTCTCACTAAACCGCTAGGAAATGTCAAATTTCAAACACTAAAAAATACTTTCATGAACACAGCTTAATATGGTTTTTAAAATTGACATTTTTTTGACTTTTATGTTGTCATTAAATCCCAACCTAAAATTAAGAGAGGGTGTTAAGATAATATTTTTAGGTTGTCATTATGAAGACTAGAGACTTTATAGTTGTTATGTAGTTGTTAAAAAATTATTGATTGCCAATGTGAAGTATAATAAAAAATAAAACTTCAGTTAAAGTAAGAATAGAATTTTTATTAAATATAAAACTACACTTAATATAAAACCAATCCTTTGACAATAACGTGGTCGCAAAAGTTTAAAAAATAAAAAAAGTTGACCCATTCAAAGTCATGGTATGTACAGAGAGATGGAGAGGGTCATGTATTTCAAGCAAAAGTAGTATACGCTACTAAGCTTTAATAGTAGCCATTAAGATTGTTTGAAGGTGTGTAGCGGTGCGCAAACGTTCCCCTTCTACTGACAAATTAGGATGTGATGCCTTGAGAATGAAATGTAGTATAGAACTTTTCTAAGAAAGATACAAAAGCAGCTGCGAAGAACAGAATGTTTTTTGTTTAGAAGAATTTTTACAAGTCACCAAAATCTTAAAACTTGCGTAAAATGAAATGAATTGGCAATAATTTAAAACAAGCATAAGATAATGGGGAAGATGTACGTTTTCGATTACTTCAAATCAACAAGAAACTTAATTTACTAAAATCCGAAGCCGTGAGGAATAATTTGAAAAAAGCTGTACAAGAATCAAAAGGGAATGATGCGATAGTTGATATAACTTTTGTTTGTCTTATTTGTTACGTTACAATAAATTATGTATTACATTGCTGGACAATAATGGCGTTTTGCTGGAACATACAGCGTTTTCCTGTGCGTTTTCTGTACAAGATAAAATGGTGAATAGACTTTGAAAATCTTGTATAATGCAGCGAAATGCTGTACATACGGTCACTCTTGGTAGAACAAAAATTGACACATTGACACGAAAAATCCGTAAAATGTATTACACCTAGCAAGAAGAGTTGTAGGTTTCTTCAAAATACAGGTATATAAACAAATATAATAAACAAAAAAGACAATATTATCAATAAAAGCTAATAAAAAAAACCATTGGCAAAACTTATTTCTTTCTTTGTGCTGGTAAGCAATCTCTTCATTTTTCTATTTAAGTTCGACGACTTGTTTTGTCCATTTTGGCGCATCCCTAACAATGCTATTCGTAAAACTGCCTTACTAGTTGCATGCGTGCATTAATGTCTTTTAGTGGCGCCTCACATTTCGTCGTCTGATTTACATATGGATGACTGACCTATATTACTAGAGGCATTTTTGAAAACTTACTCTGATCTACATTGGGATTCTCATCTTTTAATTCGGCATGTGTTGAGAGGACTATCTTCGTTCTACAGAATGCGATTCGTATGTAATATCTCTTTCTATTCAATTCGTTACCTGTTGAGTATGCGCATAAGAATCCCTATCCAAAAAGATAATGGATCCTTTTGTTCGTTTACCTATGGTTACTAACCCTCTCCGTGTTCGGAAACTAGTAGATTACTGATCCAGCTTTGTGATCGAGATCTATATTTTGTAACCCACTCTACGAGTAGATTAGTAATAGATCCGCAAGCCCACCACAGGATTTTATAAAGAGGTAACGCAATTTCTTGGTGTTTGTTGTCTGCCAGTAGTAGCTTGTCCGTATTGTGAGTTTATTAGTCAGACTACAAATATATGTTTAACTAAAATGGTTCTTTAACAAATAATTGGGAAAAGTCAAAGATTGACAGAAGTAGATAAACAGGAATAATAATCCAACTCGTTCGTAAACTGCACAAAGTTCAGTCACATGATAAACAACAATAGCGCTAAAACAGGAACCTAGCCTCAGAAGCCACACCTTCTTCATGTCAAAAATAAACCGTAGACACATACTTTCATTTTCTTTTACTATACGGAGAATGGTCGCACTGCGCAGCTTTCTGAGTGCCTTTTAAAGGAGATAGAAAACTCCGCCATTTTGAACCCTTATTACGTGTTGCCTACATCTTGGCGCAATATTTTTAATAGGTGCGTTTTAATCATCCGCTTCTGCTTTGAAATTGTCGGTTTTCTTGTTTTAATCTGACAGGTTAAAACGACTAAACCGACAATTCCGGAAGCAGAAGCGGATGATTAAAACGCACCTGATATTTTGCTTGCTGCTGTCAGTGTCAGTGAATATTATTCACATACTTTGATTACTATACGACGCAAGAGAGAGGTCCGACACGCCCAAAATAGGGCGCGGCCGTTTTGAACCCTGTGACACAGTTTACAGCTAATGAATCAGATCGCTCACTCTGCGTCGGCACTTTGGATCTCAATGTTCCAGTTTATACACTGCGCAACTCGGATAATACAATATATAACAACGGCCTATAATAAAACAGCAGTCTTCTGCGTATCCTGAATTTGTATCCCTGGAGTGGATGTTATTTTGGAACTTTCAACAGGTCCTAGTGAGCTAACTGATTCTTTAGCAATAAACTGTGACTCCAAAAATAATATTCACTGACACTGACAGCAGCAAGCAAAATATCAGGTGCGTTTTAATCATCAGCTTCTGCTTCCGGAATTGTCGGTTTAGTCGTTTTAACCTGTCAGATTAAAACAAGAAAACTGACAATTCCGAAGCAGAAGCGGATGATTAAAACGCACCTATTAAAAATATTGCGCCAAGATGTAGGCAACACGTAAAAAGGGTTCAAAATGGCGGAGTTTTCTATCTCCTTTTAAAAGGCACTCAGAAAGCTGCGCAATGCGACCATTCTCCGTATAGTAAAAGAAAATCAAAGTATGTGGCGACCATTCTCCTTATAGTAAAAGAAAATCAAAGTATGTGATATTATTTTTGAAATCACAGTTTATTGCTAAAGAATCAGTTAGCTCACTCGGACCAGATGAAATTACCAAAATAACATCCACTCCAGGGATACAAATTCAGGATACGCAGAAGACTGCTGTTTTATTATAGACGGTTGTCCTATATTGTATTATCCGAGTTGCACAGTGTATAAACTGGAACATTGAGATCAAAAGTGCCGACGCAATCTGATTCTTTAGCTGTAAACTGTGTCACAGGAATCAAAATGGCCGCGCCCTATGTTGGGCGTGTCGGACCTCTCTCTTGCCCTGTATAGTAATCAAAGTATGTGACCGTAGATTTGTTACTTGTTCGAAGTGCAACAGTGCACACTTTTATAGCAGATGAACGAAGCTGTCACTGCTGTCGCTGTTAGAAAATCAATATTTTTTTCCTGTCGTGTCTTTACTTGTCGTTTTGGATTTTTGATTATTTTTAGCGAATATTCTGATAAATTTTACGTTTTTTTAGTGGTTTGTTTTTAGTTTTTTTGATGTTTTTAAATGTGGAGTTGTTAATTTAAGACTTTATTGTACGTATTAAGATTAGGTTTATAAGCAATGCCGCGTCAAAAAGGAGGAGGATATACTCGTATTTATCGTGGATGTACCTCAATAACACGTGGCAAAGAAGGATTGTTGACTCTTGTGAAAAATCCAGTGAGGTAGGTATGAAAACATGAGGGTGAAATAGAAATTGATATGGTAGTACAATGATTGTATGTATTTTTCAGACTTGAATTGTGGATTAGGGCAGCAAATAGAGATAACTTATTGGGCAAGGATGTTGAACACTTAAGTAAAAATTACAAAATTTGTGAACTTCACTTCCAGGATAAATTCGTTTGTCAGGAACAAGACAACGATTATTTGCAAATGAATTCCCAACAGTATTTCCCCATTCAGAACCTACGAAAAGAGTCACAGTTTTGCAAGGTAAATAAATACAATTTATAGTTAAATGTTACAAAAAGTTTGCTACTCGTCTTGTTATTTTTTATATTACATTTAGTAGTTTAAAAAATAAAATGATAAGTACTAATAATCTTATATCAACCCATACATTCCATTTTGTAGAACTACCTCGGAGGTAAACTACACTATGTCAACATACAACAACTTATGCAAATTAAAATAAAGTAGTTTTAGTAGTTAGGTTAGTAAACAATATAAATAGTGTGACAATAAATGGATGTCTAAATACATACCTAGTTAAAATTTAATAATTTAACAACATTTAAACTGCTGTACTAAAAAGTTGACTAGAATGACAGTGCAGTTAACCTCCTAGGCACAGAAATATATTCACATTTTATAAAATTATTTTAAATTTCATCTGGCTAAAAAGTGTGACTTAAACATTTAATTCTGACAAATAATGCACCTTCTTGACACTAGTTGATCTGATAAAAATTTGGTTTCTCTTTCTTTTTTTAGAGTAATTTGTTATTCATGGCGAAGAATGCAAAGACAACTTGTGTCTACCCTCAACTTCAGCAGAAGTAGAATTTATTGAACAAGTGCATAGTCAACCATCTGTTTTTCTACCTTGTGTAACTGCTCAAATTCAAACGAGTAATTTGTTATCATCAAACACTCCAAGAAAGCAGAGAATGCGACTGAAGATAGCAACGTTGAGAAAACGTTTGTTTGGTGCAAAAAAGAAGAAAAATAATTACTCATTATTTAATATTTTTTATAAGTACCATTTATTTAATCTATATTTTTGTTGTATATTAATAAAGCTACTTATCTATGTATTATAAATTAGGCTTGCTCTATAAATCTGTGTGAACAATTTTAATTATTTTAATTTCAAAACAATTCTATTTTAATAAAATACATACACTAGATTGTAAACTTATCAATTGCATAAATACACGTTTTTTTATTTTTCTTTTTTTTATTCATAAAAGACCTAAAATAAGCTTTAGCTAATGATTTTTTAACAATTATCCCAATTAATTTATGATCAATGACTAGTGAGATTTGTGGCCTAATATTAATAGTTCATTATGACAGGGTAAAATATACTATTATTTAAAACTTTATAATTTTTATTTTTGAAACCTCTGTCGGAAGTGCTACAAATCAAAAAATAATTTACTTAAATCGAGAATAGTTTCAAATGCATTCATGCAAATTTTTATAAAAATATGACACATAATTATGTAAAAGAGAAATGTAGTTTTTGCAGTGTAGGTTCAGTGAATAGCTACGTACGCGTGTACTGTGAATACTTACGTTTTCTCAGTGGTGGAACTCAAGGTCAAATATTTCTATCCCTTCAACTTCAAAGTTCCGACCATTACTTTCTTTTCTGTATTGTTCTTTCTTCTGTGGTTCAGTGATCCACGTGATCCATCGGGTAAACCCAGTAATGTGGATTTGTTATCTGTAGTAAAAATAATTTCTAAACAATTTGGTTAATCTTTTGTAAACACTGTTCAAGTTAAGTGCTCGAAATTTCTGGGAGACCTGAAACATAAAAAGCATTTAGAATGCAACAATATAACATAATTAAAGTAGTTACTGATACTTGCAAATGAAAAAATTTAACATAAACTCACCAACAGAGATAAAGATAGGAAACGCTTATAAGAAGCCAATGCTTAACAACGATCATCTTTAACGCAGTTAACATCTGACCCACTATGTGGCGCTTTCATCGATATCAAACAACGTAGTGGGAAATTTAAAAATCTGATAATATGGGTTGTATAAATATTGACTGCACTCTCATGTTTTTGTAAATAAATTTATACAATGTAATTACACGGCATAAGAAACAATCGGCAGGCTCACTTGCCGCTGATCGCATACAAATATTATACTAAGAAAATTTGACCTTGGCGAACGCCATTTGGGGGGTCTTAGTCAGGGTCGGATTGAAGCGTATTTAAAGATTTTGTAATAAAATAAGGTATTGATAGGCAGGATCGTATTAAAACAAAAAAGTAAAAATTTACATAAAATATATTTTAATTTAACTTATAAAAATAGCATTAACAAAGACAATATGCTCTACAGATTGCGCCAAATAATTAGATTGTTTTTATTGATGTCCTTAAAATTTCTATTAATATATTTAAAGTGTAATATATGAGTAGCCTTAAATATAACTTAATAACATATATTTCTGGAAATCGGGTACAAGGAGCGTCAAATGTTATCTCGGAATTAATTAAATCTTAAAAAAAAATACAAACGCCGGATTTAGTGATAAATAATTTAACATTTTGTTAAAAAATTATTTTAATTGTTATTAAACATACAAAACTATTATTTGATATTTTTAAATTGCCAAAAATATCTAAAGTTGCTTTTTTTGTATAGTTTATCCAAGTCTTTGTGTGGTGAGGCATATTGTGTACATACGTCGCAACTGTGAATTTTAAGATATTTTTTTATTAAAAATCCGCATATATAATAAAATTTTCTTAAAAAATATTAATATTTTGTGCATGCAATTCATTAATTTGCTTGTTTATATTTAGATTTTCGACAATATTGCCACCATTACACGCGATTTTGGAAAATGGCTCATCCTTACTAGTCCTACGAATTTCATGCAGCCTTACAAGTAAAGCATCCCCACCTGTTTCGCAGTTTTCAGTTCCAGAATGTAATAAATTTAAACATTGCAATTTTTTTGACGTCCTTTGAATTTGGACCGATGTAGGGTTTACACAGTTACCATCATGGAGGAAGGATAATTAAGAGTTGCAGATTCCTCACAGAAATTTGGCAGCATGTTTACTTACCTTCAGCGACATATGGAATAGTTTTGTGAAATTAATACTCAGTCGGTAATATAGAAATATGTAATGATATTTTAGTTTAAAAATTGGCGGGCTTTTGAATTTACTTCGACAAAATATAAGAATTTTACATTTTTAATAGCATTTTTTTAATACGCATCTCAGGCGTATTAAAAAATGCAAATAAAAATGTAAAATTTTATGTTAAATAATTTTTGAAGTGTAAAATCAATAATACAAAATTGTAACAACTAAATATTATTTGTAGAATCTTTATTGGTTACAATAAACATAATATACATTTTCTGAATAAACAATTATATTAAATAACATGAAACAAACAAAATTTTTCGATAATCGTGTGAAATAAAATAAGAGTTCCAGCCATAAATCCTGAAACGAAAAACAAAAAAAAAAACAATCGTTGAAAGTGAAAAACTGCTTAAGACACATGATTTTGATTGTATGTGACTCATTACTAATTTTTAATTTACTACTTATAATTTCTTTAATGGCTAATTAAGATTTTCTTGCCTTTTGTAATCAAAATACTTTAGATTTATCAAGATTATTAAGCTTTGTTATTCGCATATCTAGAATAATTATTATCAAAATGAATATCAGAATTAAATTTTTGTTAAGCATTTCAATATTTGGGAATAATACAATTACGAATAATATTCATTTTTTTCTGAAAAAAAAGTTATTCCTTACAAAAAATTCTGCTTATTGAAAAAAATTACAAGAAAAAGTTTCCTTTTAAACTTATGAAAGAAAACCGACAGGAAAACTGACTTTTCTTCGTAAAATCAATAGGTAATACAGATTTTTGTCAATTTCAACTTTCTTCATTTATTAAGACCCTGTACACCTGACCTAACATATTAATATAGTAAACCTATTTTTTCGTCAAACAGAATTTTTTTATAATGACTTTTTCCTTAAAATGAAAATAAAGATTTTTCCATTTGGTCAACTCCATACACGAGATGTTTAAAATATAACATTTTACTTTAAATCTTAATAATATACCTACATAAGTAAATATAAATTGACGCTAAACTTTACGTGACGTTAACTAGGCACCTACCTACATCTTACTAATAGGTTTATAACTGACAAACTGACCCATAACGTAGGATTTTTTTAAAAGTATACTATACATACCTACCTAATAGGATCTTTAAGAAACCAAAAAAATATTTTAATACAGTTTTAGTTTTTTGCTGCACAACTTTGCCCAGACATAGTAAAACACTTAAAAGTTAACAAATTAACACTGGAAAACAACTACTACATAAAAAGTGTCAAAAAATATCTATATTTACAAACATCACAAACAAAATAAATTTAAGATACACGCTACTGATTCCGTGCTAATGCAACTTGTTTGTTTTTGTCGATATAAACGACGACAGTGACGCCATTGGCTTGATTGAGAGGTTGGGCCCCAAAATGGCGGTGTGCGCGTAGATGTGCGCGTAGCGTTGCCGCCAAGACAAGTTAGCCTGCCGCGTGGTTTAAACTTTGTCACAATGTCAGTTACAGTCTCGCTGTCAAACGTTTTGGTGTTGGTGACTTTTATCAGTCATTAAAATGTCGGAAGAGTTATTCAATAAACATGTTGATCGAAATCGATGATATGGATCATTTAAATCAAGAATTAGCCAATGCTGCAATGACTGATCAACTGGTAATAGCGGAATTTAAATTTTCGTATTGTACGCCCTGTAAAATAATGGCCCCCAAAGTTAAGGAATTCGCAGAGAATCATCCAGAGGTAAATACAATTACTGATAAATGGGTAAACCTTATTTAGTTTCCCACAATGGTGGGCTTATTTATATGATACTATGTATACTTATCCAGACAATAAGCGCTAACAGGTGAATTGTTGCCACTAGGCAGAATAACTAAACTGCGAGGTCTGCAATAAATGTGTTTTTTTTTTATTTTATATTTTATAAAAAATAATAATTAAAATAATATGTAATGAATGATAACGAAAATAAATAAGATATCTTAAAATGGCTAGGAATAAAGATAAATTTACGTTTAAGCATGGGAAAAAATTTTTAATTATTAGCACCCGATATTGTTTCTGTTACAGGTATACGTTCTACTAATTGATGTGGATATGGTGGAAGGATCTACAAACGAATTTAACATCCACGCCACTCCTGCCTTCATTTTTTTTAAGAAAGGGGTAAAGCTCGAAGAATTGGTAGGACCAAGCTTTGAAAAGTTACAGGCAGCAGTAGAGAGAAATTTATCGAAAGATTAGAAATAAGGAATCTGCAAATAAACAACAAATATAACGTAAGCTGACAATAGTAAACTTTTATTTTTTTTTTCTGGAATTTTAAACCTATTGAGATTTATAGAATAGAACATAATATTGATAAATAAATATATGTTTATGATTATTTTTTTTACTTATAGTAATAAAATTTTAGCTGCCTGCATTGAGAAATCAAAACTTTCTTCTTAAAACATTTTTAAATCTCTCCCTATAACTGGATTTTAAATTTACTTCATCCCTTCGACAAAGGATTACAAATTTAAAAAGTTTGTAAAAAACTTCTGCCCTTATATCCCTAACATAACTCCGTACTTTCATTATTGCATGTTTAAAGCAATCCAATAACCCTCCCTATCGCTTTCATAATCTTTACAAACCCCCTCCCCAATTTCCCATGCTCATAATCGAATATTCTGAATATTTCCAGAAAGAAATATGAACTTCCCTTGCAACACAGTAACCCTTACCGCAAATAACAAATATATCTACAAGACATGGCATCTACAGTTTCGAACCAGTAACGGTAGACACCCTTCATAATCATGATTTGTCTTAGAAGGGAGAAATATCCTTACATTTGTTTCGTATCAAGATGCTTTTGTGGCTGCACACAACTCAATTAGTCCTTCTGCAAGTGATTCCCCCTGGAGAATAGTATAATAGGCTCATTGGCGTATCTTGGTCTTAATTCGCACTTTCGAATTATATTTTAAATACAAGGTGTTACTGAAATACTCGTACATATTGAAAGTGACGAGAATATATCGATAGTTTAGTACACACATGTGTTAAGTGCAATTTTGGGAAAAACTGCGTTAAATGCTTATACAGTGTGTCTACTTAAGTTAGAACCATATGGAAAACATTTTTATTATTGATTTTAGGAAAAAAAGTTATTCTTGATAAAAAGTCCTGCATGACTCAATACCTAAAATACAGTCATCACACATCAAATTTGATATCTGATGACTGTATTTTAAGTTTTGGGTCATGCAGGACTTTTTATCAAGAATAACTTTTTTTCCTAAAATCAATATAATAAAAATGTTTTCCATATGGTTCCAACTTAAGTAGACACACTGTATATGAACCAATAATTTATCTTTATTTTGATTTATTATGTAATCAGAAACAACGAAGAACTGTTGAAAAAGTTTGATAGATTCATTTCATGTGAAATAAACCATTAATAGTATGATGTCTAAACACTAATAGAATTATTTTAACCATTCTAAAAATAGGGTATGCTTTTCAGGGTTCCGTGCTCCAGGTCATAAGATTTTACACACTTATACAAAAAAGAAACATTTTCAGAAAATTTTAACATTCAAACCAGTCCGGAATATCTTCAAAAAAGCTCTTTTATGGCGGAGTTTTTAAACACGATACACATACTAATGGTATGCTGACTTTTGATTCAAAATTCGTCCAAACCGCGCATGACGTAATGCGGGACGAACTTTCAAGTTATTTTGACACTTTTCGATTGAGTAGTAACTATATTTTCCTATATATAACAGGGAAGAACTAAATTAATGTTTAAAATGCCGGGATGCGCAGTGGAGATATTTTCGAATGCCACAAAATATGGGTAAATTCTTATTGAAGAAAAGACAAACTTAATTGAAATTGCTATATCCATTTTGAGGAAAGTAGTTGTGAGATTCCTCTTAAACATAGATGCAAGAAATGGAAACTGAATTCCACCAGGTGCACGGGCCTCATTAAGCAAAGAAAATAAATCGTTATTTAAAAATTTTAGCAGATAAAACAGTAGTTTCCTGTCCCAATACAACGGTCCTTTTAAAGTAATACCATGCCTGAGAACATATACAGTGTGGAAACCACTTATGGAATAAAATTCTTTATGTCATTATTTTAGAAAATTGTAAAAAATGCCGAGACACGTCTAATTTTGAATTGAGTTGTGCGTTATGTAAACATAAATTTAAATGTACACGGTGATTCACGCAAGTATGACATAGTCGGTGTTGTTTTTTTTTTAATGAAACACCCTGTATATTTGCATATTTTTGAAATCCTCTTAATGAACCGATTCCAACAAACTGAATAATGTATGGTCAATTATGAATTATACAGGGTGAAATTTTAAAATTAATAATTTATTACACTTGAAATATTGGTACTTTCTTAAATTAGCTAAATATGGATTTATCAAAAATCTAAACTAACTAATTATTAGACGTATTTGTACAATTAAACAAAACCTGCTACGCCCATGAATTTTATCATAAATACCTAAAAATTGCCTAAAAACGCCAATAATTAGACAAAATCGGTAAATAATGTGGATTGTTTTCTATTCTGTCAGTTGTTGATGTGTTGAGAGTTTATACTGAAAAAGTAAAATCTTTGTCAAACACTCTTTCCTTGTCGACATAACAATGAAATATTTAACTGAGACTCACCGAATTGAGATTTTAATGATGATCGGGTACGGGGATAACTGCAGAAGTCAAGTTGAAGTGGCAAACTTATTTAATCACAGGTATCCCGAATTGCCTAATATTTCACAAAGTACTGTGTCTAAAATTCATGCACAATTCAGAGAACTTGGACATGTCAAACCATTGAAAAGAAAACCACACTTCGTTGAAGATGATGTGAAAGTGGATATTTTGTTAAGTGTCTAAGAGAATCCAACTTCAAGTACACGTCAAATTGCCCGTGAAAATAATGTTAGTCATACAACTGTTCTAAGATGTCTTCATAAAGAAAAACTTCATCCCTACAAATTAACTTTTGTGCAGGAGTTAACAGAAGACGATCCAGATCGTAGAATGGATTTCTGCGAAAGATTGATGAATAAGCTGAACAGAAATGAGATAGCTCTTGGTACCATTCTTTTTTCTGACGAATCAACATTCACATTGAATGGAGAGGTAAACCGACAGAATTGTAGATATTGGTCAGCAGAGAATCCTAATTGGATGCGTGAGACACATACTCAGTACCCTCAAAAGGTGAACGTTTGGGCCGGTATCATAGGCGACCATATTATTGGTCCTATATTTATAGATGGAAATTTGACAGCTGAAAAATATTCAAATATGCTTAGAAATGAAGTTATTCCTGCGTTGGCAAACTTATATCCCAACGCAATAGATCCTAGCTTACCGAATGAAAATGTTTGGTTCCAGCAAGACGGGGCAACACCTCATTATGCTTTAATGGTAAGAACTCATTTAGATGAAATCTTCCCCAATAAATGGATTGGACGAAGAGGTACTATTGAGTGGCCAGCTAGATCGCCAGACCTTACGCCGTTAGATTTTTTCTGTGGGGTTATCTCAAGAACAAAGTATATGCAACACAACCAACTAGCATTGTAGACCTCAAAGACAGGATAACTACAGAAATACGGAATATTTCACCTCAAACTTTAAACAAAGTTAAGGAGGAGTTCTACAGGAGACTGTGCTATTGCCAACAACTAGGTGGAGGATATTTTGAGCATTTATTTTAATGTATTAAAATCAAATACATCAGGTATTTTATGTATGTGTTTAATAACTGTCAAAATAAAAATTTCTCCCTGTATAATTCATAATTGACCATACATTATTCAGTTTGTTGGAATCGGTTCATTAAGAGGATTTCAAAAATATGCAAATATACAGGGCGTTTCATTAAAAAAAAACAACACCGACTATGGCATACTTGCGTGAATCACCCTGTACATTTAAATTTATGTTTACATAACGCACAACTCAATTCAAAAGTTGACATGTCTCGGCATTTTTTATAATTTTCTAAAATAATGATATAAAGAATTTTATTCCATAAGTGGTTTCCACACTGTATAAGAATAAGATAAATAAACAGGAAAATTTGTTTTGAGTATTTTCAAAGTAAACTTGACAAAAAATGTTTAAATTTACCAAATAAAAAGTAATGTTTTTATGTACTTACTTTTTGTAAATAAATAATTTGTTTCTGTACATTTGTTTATTTCACATAATAAGAAAAGAGATTGCAAAAGAACTACTACGCCCAGAAAGTACAAATTTGAGTCAAACTTGTATTTTTAGTCTATATCTTTTACTTATCTTATGGTCATGAAGTTTGTCACAAAATACCTATAATTTATGAGAAAAATTAATATTTTTATTAGTATTATTTACCTTAAACCTTCATATTTGTAATGGAATATATTACAAAACAACCAATAAAGCATAAGTAACTGCATAAAATATAAAATTGGCAAAATATCGAATTTTAAACACTATCTCCCATTTAATGCTTATAATTCTATATCCCATGTGACATCACCGTCAGTCAGCTGCATGCGCAGGAACATACCGTTAGTCTGCGTATCGTGTTTTTGAAGACAAAATAATGACTTTGGATCCGGGCGATCCGGGTTCAGATTCAATCAGGTGCCAAGTTTCTTTCTAATTTTTTTTAAATTAAAAATTAAATTGCATACCATGACGGTAATTCCCCACTCAAGCATTCTTTGTTGGCTTCTAATTAACAATGCTGTCCCCATAGTGGAGCAGGGAGACAATAACAAAGCCTACACATAATATGAGTGCAATAACCATAGCAATGCCAATGACACCTAAGAAAAAAGCAAGTACAAGAATTATATATTTCTGGTGTACTGCAATATAATTAACAAACCAAAACAAAACGTACTTAAATATTTTCCAAATGATCTATAAAAAACATCTTATTTAGGGTTAAATGTGTTCAGAAAGACCATTCTAAATACCAACATTAAAGTGGCCTAGACTAAATACTATCTTCTTAACTAAATTAAGGCAAAAACAAACTTCTTAAAGTAGTCTAGCAATAGCCACGTCATTTAAATTATTTGCCATATCTCTTGACGGATAACAAATTCCTGGTAAATACCTTTCGTATAACAAAAATATTACAGAGCAGACATGTCAACACAGTCCTAAAACCCGTGCACCTGATTTGCAAAGACATGCCCAGCCAGTTATTGCGTTTATTAGTTGGCTGTTATATTCAAAAAAGCAGTTTCTTTTGGTAGCAGCTTGAAACCTTGAAGGTATTGAGGCATTAGGTTGACGATATAGTCTTACTAAATAGTTTCCGTTGTTTATATGTGATGACGTATAATTGTACGATAATTTAATCTGGTATGTACCGAGTGTTAAATCCAGAATTTCATCTTCCGATAAAATTGGAAAGTCTTGAAGGTCAATAAATCCATCTACCAGCGACCAATCAATTTTACCTTGAATTAGGCGTTCATCGCTATTTCTGTCTAATAAGTTATTAGGGAGAATCAAACGTTCCAAAACCTTGTCACAGAATGAGTCATATTTAGGCACACTTTCATTTATAGGCAAAAAAACGCATTGGATGAAACATATATTACTTTAAAAGTGCTTCCAAATGTTTCACATCCGTAACTGTTTGGCACAACATTTCTTAGAAACCGAAACTTATTTTAAAGTCTTCTAAAAACCGCTTCAATTACCCATCTGATCATTGCAATAAGTCTTGATGCATTTGCTTGCTGAGTAGTTAGTTGACCTTGGCCGTTGGGAATAAAAGGTGGCATAAAAACATTAAGTTCATATTTTGGCAAAACTGCATCGAGTCTCGATAACCGCGATCATATACAATGCTGACCTTCTTAAAAAAATGAAAAAAATCCGTCCTCGTTAACTGCCATAGCGTTAAATATCTAGGAATCATTGTTTCTAGCATCTACAGCATATGGTAACATCAATAGTATATCCGTCTGGTGCTGTCACAACCGAGAATTTAACTAAATTCGAGCGTTTTGGCAAAGAATATGTCATTTGCTGAGAAAGATGATCAATAGGTTTTTCGTGGTACAAGTATGTGGCATCAACAAGAGCTACCAATGAATCAGGATTAACGTGACACAAACGATTTAGGGTAGGGGTACTGTGATAAGTAGCGTATTCTTGACGAGCTATATGTTGGTAACCAAGGAGTAACAAAGTGAACTGTGAGTTAAAAACATCGTAGAATATTTTGCTAATAAGATATTGTTGTTTCGGTTTTACGCCAAACATCTTGCTTAAAACGTTTTGAGTTGGATCATTTTTCAGTTTTATTAGAAAAATAGCTACGCAATTTTTTTTGAAACTTGTCTTCTAGGTGTTAAGTTTTATTGCAGTTACCTACAACCGTTGCAAACTGCACTGTACTTAATTCGGTTAATCACTTGCAATCGTCGTCATCCATATTTTCATTGTCAAAATCGAATATTTTGCTTTTTTTTTTTTCAAGAGCTACTACGCGATCAGTGAGCAGATTTATTAAACATTCAATGTGACCATGAGTAAGATACTTAGGAGCAGCCCGCAATCGCAATAGAGCCACAGATTCTTCATAAAAGTAACCATTTTCAAAATTTTCCGGACATGATCGGTTCCCCAAGTTGCAAAATATCCGGTTTTGGATCCATAACTTAAAAACAGCTTCCCTTAAAATACGCTGCCATCTAATAACACCGCACACGCAACAAGATCTTTGATTATTTGGCAGTTTAAGCGGTACATCAATCGATCTTCAGCTCAATGTGGCGAGTTAACGAATTGAGAAAGATTATAGGATTTATCTGCAGCAGACGTTCTGGTGCTAAAAATCGGGGCTAAACATCTAATGTGGCGCTAGCCTTAGAATTTCAAGAGGATATTGGTAAAGGAAGTAGTTAAAAAATAAATATTTTTTGTTCTCTATCTTTGGATTTTATACTTTTTCCTTCAAGCCTCAGTGGTATAAGCAAGTCTTTCATTAATACCGGACCACTCATTTGCTATTCTGATGTCTATTTCATCCTACGTGTTTTTCAGAAAAATTGAAAATGGTTGTTTTTATCAAGAAGTATTTTACGGATTTTTAAACAGCTAACTTTTTTTATTCTCAACCATTTATCCATTTATTATCGTAATGCACGATTTACCTGACCAAAGCTTGGGCTCTCCTTCTCCTGCTTATGCCTTGCTTAACCAATTTAGTCAGTGGTTCATTGGTTAACAAATAACGCTAGAATGTGAACTGGATCTTGTTTTTCAGTAAAGGTTCCGGTTCTTAATGGAATATTATGCGAAAGTCTAAAAATCACAAATTTGTGAGTTGCTTCCGTTCTGCAGAAATCCGTTCAATTAGACATCAAGAAGGACAAACGGTTCTCATATATGAAACCAAGGATACATGCTCTAATAACATTGACTACTACTGGGCCGATTCTGTCACAGCTATCAGAAAGACGGCAACATATTGTACCAGTCTATCATACCGCATTTTTAGTTTCTTTTCAACTATAGTACAATAATTGTACTAAATCTGGTAAATTAGTATCTTAGTACATTTAAAACGAAATCTTGTACTTTACCAGCGACCTTGCAGTTAATGAGGAGCAGTGAGTTCTTCCATTCTTGTCCGTACAGGTTTGATCCCACGCCAGTAGCTATCGAAAATGTCACTGAAGTCAGTATTTTGGGCAGTTTAAAATTGAACAGTCCCATTATCTTCCGCATATAATTTTCTTACATTATTAAGTTAGTGACTTTTTTGTCATTTAACTCTAGTACCTAACAAAAAATAGTTTTTCAATACCCTCTGAGATCTGGAGTAGTTATTTTGTCTCGTTTGATTTGGTTAAAGGTTAAAGTATTTTGCCATCACTGTGTTATTATTTTTTTTTTTTTGTAAAAATTGTGTGCAATTTTAAAATTAGTATGTGGAGGGTTGCTCGTATTATTTTGTGACACAAAGCATCGAGAATTTCTTACTTTCCTTTTTCTTACCTCTTAGTCACATTTTAGTTGAAAAATGTTTTCTTTTTTGTAAAAAAATGCTCGCCTGGCTTTTACTTCACCTAGTGTTTAAACTGGGTTTTATAAGCAAGCTTTGGTTTTGCTTATTTTGCTTACTAAGTATAAATAGGCGTTACTTTATGACTTCTTATTCTCACATAACCACCATTCATGTATACGAGTAAATTTAACGCATCTACAAGTTCAATTGGGAACTGGAATCGATAATGTGCATCTTGTTGACGAGTTCTAATAAGAAGAAGACCGATCCAAGAGTGACGTTCTCGCTAGTAGACTAAATCAACGTTAGAGCTTTAAATAGTTATTTACATATCAAGCTCGGAAAGTAATACTTTAAGTACACTTTTTAAGTGTGGCGCGTACAATATTTTTTGACAATTTGACAATAATATAGGAACTGAATATTTATTTCTCAAAATGTATAACAAAACTTAACTCATTTATTAATAATATTTATGTATTTGGCAAGGAAAGTTTCCTGTTGAATGCATTCCAATAGGTTGAGTAGTTTTTAAAAAATATAATTAGTCTGCGATGTGATTTGGATGTAAGGCTAAATATGTTCTATATAATTTTAAATGGAAATTGTCGACATCAAGAAATATTCTCTGTATGTTCGTTTTTGTGTTAGGAATGTTTATTATAAGTATATCATTGTTATCGTGCACGTCATCTATGGTCATTTTTCCTTATTTATCACAGCGACATGCGCCGGCCAAACCAATTACCAGTATAGTCTACAAAAAATTAAAATGTCAAAATTTTTAAAGTAGCCACTAAAAATTATTAACAATACCTTATGCGAGATACTCAAGATTTGAGGCTTCTGTCAAAAATGTATCTACTTGATGTTTACTAAAAAGTTTAGACTTCTTTGCTTTATATCCCGCAGATTTTTTTCTTTAAAAAAGCTAATAACTTCGGAAATTTACTAATATCAATGTCCTTCTTGCTTATTAACATTGTTTTGAGCAATAAATACAAACTCCATACAGTTGGTTTAATAGCTAAATAAGCTAACAAAATATCTTCATTTACTATCTTTATTTTTTTCTCTTCGCATTATTTTTCAAAAAATTCATAGGGTTTTTCATACCTTTCCTTGGATTTTGTAGGTAATAATGCATTAGTGGTGGCAGCTGCCGACTCTTTAATTTCGAATGGAATGTTTTCTTCGTCATTTTCATCGCTACTCCTCTTTAAACGGTTTATAAGCTTGTTATGATACACAAAGTGCATTAAAACGTCAAAAAATCCACTGATAGATGGCTACGGTATTGACATGGCAACTGTGGTATTTAACATACCTTTCGAATATTCTCTCTGGTTAGACGGTGGTATTTTGTCTTTAATGAAAATTTTGACATAAGAGCTCGCGAAAGTAGGTACTTTTCCAAACAGTTGTCACTTTTCCGAGCAGTTATGTCAATTTTCCGAGCAGTTATGTTAATTTTCCGATCAAGACCGGCAACGACGCGCTTTTTCCGAATTAAAACATTATCGGAAACACGAATTTTCTAAAGTGACAGCACAAAAAATTATTTTCAATATCTTTTGTTTCTCTTTAGTTATAAGTCAGTGTTTCTTATGGTACTATTAAAAGGAGCAATTGTTTTCTGGAGGAAACGGTCGCTTGTATTCTTTTGTGAGAGGTGATTTCCAAATTTATTTTTAATTCTGGTCTTATTTGAGTTGGAATTATTGTTATATATTAATATTTTTAAGAGTAGATGTATTTCAATCACCCTGTGTGCAAAAAGCATCATCATCTCATACATTAAATATGACATACCTAAAGGTACGCCACTGAATTTCTGTTTGGCAGCTGCTCAAATGTTTCGCCATGTTCCCCCTTTCGTATCGGTTACGCGCCGCTAACTTAATGCACTCGCGATATCTTTGGCGGATGGGGGGCTCAGTTTGTCACTTTACAGACCTAGAGTGGATCCCTCTGCCAGAAGTAGACAATATGGTAACAAAACGCCATTTTCATTTGATTAAAATTATCTCTAATAACTGGGTAAAGATCTTTTTGGAGGGATTGTCAAAGCCAATCTGTTTGAATAATTTAAATGACACTAATAATAAGTCCTAATGATTTTAATTTTAAATATCTTAGTAATGATTTAAGGTAGATGCATTGAAATGTTTTCATCTGTATCATCTGTTCGTTAACTCAAGAATTTTTCTGAAGAAAATTCCATTGACTGCGCCACTTCAAAGCATTTAACTTGGGTTTTCAATAAATATATTTAAGTTCTTTTTAATAAGTGAGAATTTTTCTTAAAAATACATCTCAACAATTTAAATTTCTTAGTTAAGCCATAGGTATAGTATTTCTACGTATACCCTGAAGATATAAATAAATTTTTTAGCGCTCTGGCTCTTCTGAAAGAACACTCGTCGCACCCCAGTTCCTGACATTTTTCAATGAACACTTCAATTATCAGTGGTGGGAAGGCTATGTCGCAACCAAATTCAGTTTTGAATATGGATATCGTCTTCGTCTGTGTTGTTGTTGAATACCTACGCGTTTGTTGGGGCGAGTTTTGGGGATCTCTCGAGTATTCTTTGAGTGGTTTTCTATAGGATGGCAAACGGTAAAGAACGTCTCACTAACGAGACGGTCAGTGGGGAGTCCCTTACTCAGAATTTACGTTATAGGATTTGTGTTAAAGATATTTTCGTTCGATAACATAAACACTAGATACCCTACAGCCAATGGTTTAGTCCATCACCTGATATTTGGGCTTTTATTGTTTATTAATTGCAAAAATTGGGAATTTTTCTGTTATTTTTTTGAGTTTTCGAATCTTCTTTTGTACCAAACAAAAGCAAAGAATATTATTTAAAGTATTCCATGC
This sequence comes from Psylliodes chrysocephalus, assembly GCA_927349885.1. Lineage (NCBI taxonomy): Eukaryota > Metazoa > Arthropoda > Insecta > Coleoptera > Chrysomelidae > Psylliodes > Psylliodes chrysocephalus. The sequence continues at coordinate 30,982,310 of OV651816.1, forward strand.
CTGTAAATAATTTGTATGTGTTAGTATGTAGTATTTTGGATATTATTTTTTTTTTACCTTAACGACATGCACGGAAGGCCTCCCAGTCTATTATTAATATAAGGGCATGTAGATTAGATTTAATTAGGACTGTGGGCCACGTGGCCTTCCCCACCTCGACCTTTTCAGATCTATTGTGGATATCCTTGAAACGTTATTTAGAGTAACTTGTCTAATTCGGTCTTTTGTAGTAGACTCCATAGACTGGGAAGTAGTTCTCCGGTATAGCTAGTGACCCTTAGTTTTTCTTCTCTAAGTGTAAGGAATCTCAGTGTTGCTAGACCTTTGCAGTAGCACAATACGTGTACTGCCGTTTCCTCCTTTTCCTGACAGAATCGGAAAAGGTATCTTCTGTTAGACCGATATTATACATACGTTTGTTAAGCCTATAATGCCCTGTTAATAGACCTACTAGTTTTCGAGTATTTTTCCTATTAAGGCTTAGTAGATGCTAGGTGAGTTTAGGCGATGGTCCTTTTATGAACTCTTTAGCCTGTCTCTATCCTGGAGAGTTTTTCCACCACTTTTGAGATTTTTTAAACATCCACTGCTTTGTGCATGTTCTGATAGTTGTTTTTGTTACACCACAGAAGGGTTTTGGGCCAATAAGAGCCTTTGAGGCTCCTTCTCGGGCTAGTAAATCAGCCTCTTCATTGCCCTTATGTCCTCTGTGGCCTGGTACCCAGGATAAGGTTAGTCTGTTTTGACTACCCAGCCACGGCATAATAAACAATCGGCAGGCTAACTTGTCTTGGCGGCAACGCTACGCGCACATCTACGCGCACACCGCCGTTTTGGGGTCCAACCTCTCAATCAAGCCAGTGGCGTCACTGTCGTCGTTTATATCGACAAAAACAAACAAGTTGCAGTAGCACGGAATCAGTAGCGTGTATCTTAAATTTATTTTGTTTGTGATGTTTGTATTATGTAGTTATTGTTATTTTTTTAGAATTATAGATATTATTTGACACTTTTTATATAGTAGTTGTTTTCCAGTGTTAATTTGTTAACTTTTAAGTGTTTTACTATGTTTGGGCAAAGTTGTGCAGCAAAAAACTATATGAATAAACTGTATTAAAAGATTTTTTCGGTTTCTTAAAGATCTTATTAGGTATGTATGGTATACTTTTAAAAAAATCCTAGTATATGAGTCAGTTTGTCAGTTATAAAGCTATTAGTAAGATGTAGGTAGGTGCCTAGTTAACGTCACGTAAAGTTTAGCGTCAATTTATATTTACTTATGTAAGTATATTATTAAGATTTAAAGTAAAATGTTATATTTTAAACATCTCCCGTATGGAGTTGACAAAATGGAAAAATCTTTATTTTTATTTTAAGGAAAAAGTCTATATAAAAAAATTCTGTTTGACGAAAAAATAGGTTTACTATATTAATATGTTAGGTCAGGTGTACATGGTCTTAATAAATGACAGTTTTTTTTTTGACAGTTTTTTATTATTGACAAAATATAAATACAATAATTACAGTAAAGTTTGAAAACATTTAACATTTGACAAGGAGCCCTAGAATAAGCATTTTGCCTAGGCTGTGTAGCCTGTGTTGCTATTGTGCTCATTCTAGGTCCTCTTTTTTAAACTGTATTATAATATATAATATAATATAAATGGTAAGCATAAAAAAAAAATTAAACAAAAATTGGAATAATAATGAAGATGATGTATTGGGATTTGGCAGATACAGTGCCAGACTTATTGATGTTGAATTGGTTAATGCTTGAGGAATCGCAGGGCATGTTTGACATTATCGGTATATATATTTTTTTTTTTTATAATTTGAATAGGACAATGAATCAGAATAAAAATTTACTATTGTGAGATAGAATATATTTCTTTACTTTGGTTTTAAATATATGTTCTTTATAGCGATTTGTTTTATATTTATAGGTAGGAGGTTATAATATTTTGGGCCAAAATAAAAAAATGATTTTTGGGTAACTGATTTTTTAAAAAGGTTAACGGCTAGGTCCATATTGGCAGTAGAGCGAGTAACTCGAGAGTTTTTATATTGAAACTTTTTAGTACTGTTGTAAATTTTTATAATACATTGATATATAAATAGCGATTTGATGTTAAAAATTTGTGTTTCATCATAAAGTTTTTTAGTTCGAAAAAGTTTAGGCTTATTAAAGATAATTTTTAGGATATTATTTTGAGCTGTTTGTAATATATTAAGTGTAGAATTAAAAGCACCGCCCCATGCGATAATACAGTATCTTAGAATGGATTCCACAAATGAGTTGTATAGCATGATTAAACTTTTTCGTGATAGAATCTGCCGAAGCACGTAAAATTTATGCATTAGAGCTCTTATTCTTTTACTTAGGTGTATGATGTGATCAGACCAGCGCAAGTATTGGTCTACTATAACTCCTAAGTATTTTATTGCTTCCACTTTATCTAAAGGGGGGCTTAAGGTTTGGTTCACAAACTTGTGAATGTAATTTTAATGTAAAATTAGGTGGTTGGTTTACTATAGTTGGACTAAAAGCAATAAATTTTGTTTTTTTTTTTTAATATTTAGAGTTAGAAGGTTGGTGTTTAGCCACATTTTTACCTTTTTTAAGTCAACTTCTGCGTTATGTTAAATTTCATCCCATTTTTCGCCTTTAAAAACTAATGCTGTGTCATCAGCATAGCATACTAGATGACCAGAGAAACCATTTATTTTAGTTATGCTATTGATGTAGACCAGAAACAGTATTGGACCTAATACTGTTCCCTGTGGTACACCAATTTTTAAGATAGTACCAGAACTCATTTCTTTACCAATTTTGACTTGCTAATTTCTATTTGACAGATAATCCGAAATAAGTTCAAGAGCCAATCCCCTAACACCGTAGTTACTTAGTTTGCTTAGAAGGATTTCGTGAGAGACGGTGTCAAACGCCTTGGCCAAATCCAGGAAAACTGCTATGCATCCCATGGAGTTGTCCAAAGCGGACACAGTTTCCTCTAAGAAGTCCAATATCGCGTTTTCGGTGTTAGATTTTTTTATAAAACCATATTGAAAATGAGTTATGATATTATGCGATTCAAAGAAATTAATTAATATTTCTTTAAGAGCACTTTCAAAAATCTTCGCAAAATTGTTAATGAGAGATATTGGCCTATAATTTACTGGCTTACTAGAGTCCTCCGATTTGAAAATGGGGATGACAACTGACTCTTTCCATTGATGAGGAATTTTCCCGCTTTGCAATGCTAGGTTTATAATGTGTGCTAATGGGGAGACGATATATTGATGAATATTTTTAATAATTTTTCAATCTATATTGTCTGGACCCGGGGCACAGTTATTTTTCAGTTTTGATATAATTTGTATTACCTCATTTTCAGTAACTGGTTTTAAAAGTATACTAGAGTTTATTTTTTCATTTTTGAGAAAATGCGGAGGGAGGTTTACTTGAGGTATTTTGTTTGCCATATTTACACCTAATGAAGCAAAGAAACTATTAAATATACTAGCCTTTTCCTTATTATTAGTTATTTGAAGAAACTTAAAATTGACAAAAGGAAAAAATCTGTATTACCTTATTGATTTTACGAAGAAAAGTCACAGTTTTCCTTTCGGTTTTGCTTCATAACTTTAAAAGAAAACTTTTTTTTGTAATTTTCTTCAACAAGCAGAATTTTTTGTAAGGAATAATTTTTTTTTCTAAAAAAAAAATTAATATTAATCGTAATTGTGTTATTCCCAAATATTGAAATGCTTAACAAAAATTTAATTCTGATATTCATTTTGATAATTATTCTAGATATGCGAATAACAAAGCTTTATAATTTTGATAAATCTAAAGTATTTTCATTACAAAAAGCAAGAAAATCTTAATTAGCCATTAAAGAAATTATAAGAAGTAAATTAGTAATGAGTCACAATCAAAATCATGTGTTTTAAGCAGTGCTATTAAAAATATAAAATTCTTATATTTTGTCGAAGTAAATTCAAAAGCCGCCAATTTTCAAGCTAAAATAGCATTACATCTTTCTATATTACCGACGGAGTATTAATTGCACAAAACTATTCCATATGTCACTGAAGGTAAACATGCCAAATTTCTGTAAGGAATCTGCAACTCTTAATTATCCTTCCTCCATGATGGTAACTGTGTAAACCATACATCGGACCAAATTCAAAGGACGTTCAAAAAATTGCAATGTTTAAATTTATTACATTCTGGAACTGAAAACTGCGAAACAGGTGGGGATGCTTTACTTGTAAGGCTACATGAAATTCGTAGGACTAGTAAGGATGAGCCATTTTCCAAAATCGCGTGTAATGGTGGCAATATTGTCGAAAATGTAAATATAAACAAGCATATTAATGAATTGCATGCACAAAATATTAATATTTTTTAAGAAAATGTTATTATATATGCGGATTTTTAATAAAAAAAATGTCTTAAAATTCAACGTTGCGATGTATGTACACAATATGCCTTAACACACGAAGACTTGGATATAAGCTCCATGTATTGTTATTATAAAGCATACAAAAAAAGCAAATAAAGATATTTTTGGCAATTTAAAAATGTCAAATAATAGTTTTGTATGTTTAATAACAAAAATTGAAATAATTTTTCATCACAATTTTGAATTATTTATCACTAAATCCGGCGTTTGTAATTTTTTTTTAGATTTAATTAATTCCGAGATAACATTTGACGCTCCTTGTCCCCGATTTCCATAAATATATGTTATTAAGGGTCGATTCCACCGTTGTGTTAAACGGAGATTAAAATGACATTGTTAATGTAAAAATGTAATTTTAAACTTCGTTTAACACAACGGTGGAATCGGTCCTAAGTTATATTTAAGGCTGCTCATATATTTCACTTTAAAAATATTAATAGAAATTTTAAGACCATCAATAAAAACAAGCTAATTATTTGGCGCAATTTGTGAAGCTTTTTTGTTTTAATACGATCCTGCCTATCAATTCCTCATTTTATTACAAAATCTTTAAATACGCTTTAATCCGACCCTGACTAAGACCCCCGAATGGCGTCGTCAAGGTCAATTTTTTTTTATTATAATATTTGTATGTGATCAGCGGAGAGTGAGCCTGCCGATGGTTTTTATGCCGTGACCCAGCTCTGTTAGGGCTTCCAAACAGTCCCACACACCTACATGGAACTTAGTGCCTTTAACGTCGCTTGACTGTCTGAGTATATGACAATGGTTTTTCCATTTACCTTCTGTCTTAATACCTATTTTGCGCAGTGATGTATTGCTGCTATTTCTGCCTGGAATACTGTCGCATGTTTACCTAAGCTCAGTGAGATTCTTGTCTTTGGCTTGGTACTATATATACCTACTCCTGAACCTTTATGGGTTTTGAAGCCGTCTGTATACCAGGTGAATTTTGCATAAATAGGAGGTGCTCCCGTCCATGCTTCCTTGTCTGGTATACTTACTTTATATTGCTTTTGAAAGGTATACTTTGGGAGCATTTCATCTAAAGGCATTCCCATTATTTGGTCGTTCTTCAACTCTTTATATAGCTTGCTGTAGTCACGTCCATACAAACTACTTATGGGTGATGAACCTTTGTGCAGTCTGAATGTGACAGAACTGGCTTCGCCTTGAATGAATATATGTAGTGGTGTTAGATTTAGCATGACTTCAAAGGGCATGTAATAATGGTTATAAATTTTTTTGCAGTTTTCTGAAAAAACGAGGTTTATTACTAAGATTCTACTCATTAGTACCTTAAAGTCTAATTATATAGTTACACTACCGTTAACATATAACACTGAACTGCACTATACTCTGATTTTATCTAACATTACTGAACTAACTCAGAAGGCTTGGTTTTCTTGAGTCTTCTTATAAGACTGGCATTGTTGAGAAGCTGGATAATCTCAAGTTTTCCATGTTAGAGTAGTGGTTGTTGGTGACTACAGTATTGTATTTTCAACAGTCTCCACTTTAAGGTCCCTATGAAGATCATTATTGCAGCAGTACAAGAGTGCATCGACGATGTTCCTTAATACTTTGTTCTGAAAACGTTGAACAAGTAGACTACTGGACCTAGTATACTACCTTGAGGTACTTCTGCCTTAATTTATGTTAAATCGGAATAGGCTTTTTCCTGTTTAATTCTGAAATACCTTTCTGATAAATATGATTTTAATAGCTCAGAGTAGTGACGAGGCAGAAACGTGTTCAGTTTTTGAATCAGGCTTTCATGCCATACTTTGTCGAAAGCTTTTGAGCCACATCCAGAAAAAAACGGTAAAGCAAAGTTTTTTCTTCTATGGACTTTTCAATGATATCTATGATTCTATAAACTTGGTTGATGGTCGAGTGTTTTTCCCTAAAGCCAAACTGGTGGGAAGGTATTAAGTCCTTTGTTTTTATTATAGGTTTTAATCTCTTAAGAAGCAATTTTTCAAATAGTTTCGAGATAACAGGTAACAAGGACATGGGTCAGTACGATATAACTTCATAGGGAAGTTTACCTAGCTAAGGTATCATTATAACTTCTGCCATTTTCCACATCTTTGGTACGTACTTTAGTCTAAAGGACGCATTGATGATATTGGCAAGTTTGACAATAGCTTTTCGTTAAAGCATTTTCAGAATTTCATAGTAATAAGGTCAAATCCAGGGGCGTTTTTCAGATTCATTATTGTTTGGATTTCCATATAAACTTCTTGTAAAGAGGTGGGTTTAACGACTATCTTGTGCTAGTTCCATCCAGTCTGGAAGATCTTCACCATTATTAGATTGGATTGTACTCTCTAAATGTTCCGCAAACCTGTTTGTTTTTTTTTTGCAAATTGTTTCGAGCCCAGCTTCCATCGCTATTTATAATTAGTGGGTGATGTATAGTAGGGTTTTTTGATCCTTTGGTAGCTTTCTAGAGTGAATAATCGGCACTTTTATTGTAAGTTAATTCACTTAAGTATTCTCCAATCGAGTCATTTTTAATGCGACGTATTTCACGTTGTAGCTGTTGTGTTGCGTTGTTTTACGTTATTTCATCACCTGGTGCTCTAGACTGTTGCCATTTTCTTCTTTTTTTTATTTTTTCTGAGATAAGATTTCTGATCTATTTTGGATAATTATTATTACCTTGCCTTTAATCTCAGGCGTATTTTCCAACGCTGCATGTTTGTGGAATATTTTCGACAGAACGCTAAACTTCTCGTTCTAATTTTTCATCAGGTCTTAATGGAATCGAGAGCCAATTAGTTCTTCTAGGTTGATTTTGAAGCTTTTCCAGTCTGTGCCTTTGTTGACTAGTTTAGGTTAATTTTCTTTTTTTCTACAGTAACATTAAATGTGAGAAGTATGAGAAAATCATCTGAGTTCATGTTCCATGATTCTTCATACATGTATATAATTTGAGGCGATATTTTTGATTATAAAAAATCTTTAGATCGGGAATTTTGTTCGGATCTGTAGGCCAGTATGTAGGCTTTCCAGTTGATATTGTTTGACATTTGTGTTACTGGCATAATGCTTATAGTTTTTTACGTTTGCTTGTTGTCAGTCTTAATCCCCAGTGAGTATGTTTTGCATTACAGTCTCCTCCCACTATGAATTTGTATACCTGACTATCCAGAAAGTTAAGGTATTGTTGCTTCTTTACAGCATTACTTGGTGGGCTATATGAAGCTGTGACCACAATTTTATAAGTTTTTGTTTTTATATTAACAGATGCCTAGGCATTAAAAACTTACTATTTCTTCTTTCCTCTCTTGAAGTCTTGCTCTGCTTGAGCATCCAGCCAAAAAAGTTACTCTAATAAATTAACTACAAATTTACTATAAGTATATTTGTATAAGAATTGAAGGTGTATAGTTATAAAAACAACGATTAAAATAAATATAAAAAATGCGTGAGTTATATCTGTTATACTTAGAAGAGGTTTTCATTATAGTTCCTTTATAAACAATCAGAAAAAAAGTTATATATTTCACAAGGCAGGGAAACAGATTTACTATCTTGGTTAGTTTCATTGCCTCGGCTTCTCCTCGGCAATGTAATGTTAGCCGTGGTAGTAAATATGTTATTTATTAGCCTAGTTAAACATAAAACTATTATACAGTATAAAATATGTAATAAACTAAAGTAACAAAGTATTTAAAAGTGATATTAACTTGTCTGAACGTTTTTTGTTCAAATTATATCAATAATGTGATGCATCAGGGGCACGTAGAGGAAAACAGAGCTATGCTACATTTGAAGGCGAAGAGAAAGTTACAGTGAGAGTCGATAAAATTGTAGTTAACATTTTTGACCGTATGAAGCTATTAAAGTTATAAATAATTACGTTACAAAGATTCGTGTGTGAATTTTTAATTTCTATTGATGTAATAGTTACTCATCTGCGTTTTACAATATCAATAAATGGCTTCTCTTTAGCACAAAACCCTACGTAGTAAAACTTCTAATTTCAATCAGAATCTTGATATTATTATTTTAGAACTTAAAAACGTGGTCCACTACTTGGTGTAGCCTTTCACAATATTTGCTATAATAATTATATATAATTAATTTTCACTCTCACTGGTAAAATCTAAAATTTAAAAAAGCGTATTATAATGAGAGACAAAATTTAGTTCTTAAATTAATAAACATATTTCAAATAATTAAACAAAATTTCTCACCACTTGTTTGTTATTCTGTTCTATATGTACTTCCATGTCTCTTTTAGCTCTGCTGTTAACTAGTTTTGGTAAGGCATATTGCACATAAAACATTTTAATTTTATTTTGCACTTTTTCTTCCCAAAAGTTGTCATTAAGAGGAATTTTCTCCACTTTTATTGCATGAAGAGTCCAAACGCACAAAATGCAAAAATCCATTTGTGTAATGTGTAAATACCAAATGTGGTTCTCCTTAAAGGTATTGTTCTTATTCCAAAAATTTATTTCTCTGCTGGATATTCCGTCTTCTACAGTCGGCACTCTAACTCTATATGGATATTTTAACTCTAACTAGAGTTTCGTTTTTTGTTTAAAATTTCATCCAGACTGACAGCAACATAATAAAATTCGGAATCAATAAAAATTCCACATTTAAAAACTTTTTCTTGCAAATAAATTTTCAAATGTTATTTTGCTCTGGATTTATTGTCCATGCCACATTGGGCGGCTTTAGCAAAAGATTTTATGAGATTTCTGCTCTGGATTTATTGCCCATGCCACATTGGGCGTCTTTAGCAAAAAATAAAATATTTTATGATGTTTCTTAAAGAAGACCTCTCCTTCTTTTACAAATATCTCCAAATTTTGAAGCAGTGACTTGTTTTCGTCTTTCATTGTGCCGCAATGATTTCGATCTCGTGTCATATTCGTTTTTTTTTTCTCATCTATAGACATTGGCAACTTTTTAGAAAATTAACAAAATGGGTAAAAAAGTCGAAATTTGTATTTTTTTTAACCGACTTCAAAAAAAGGAGGAGGTTATCAATTCGTCGCGATATTTTTTTTTTTCAGCGATTATTCTTTAACACGGTGTCCGTTGGGTCCATGGGAAAATCCTCAAACTCTTCATTTTTTATATATGTATAGCGATATTGCTTTACCACCTTGTCCGATTTATATGATTCTTTTTTTGTTAGTAAGGGGGTACCTCAGGGGTGGTCTCATATAAATTTGGTTAAGATGTGGTATCTGCACGTTTTTGAAGTCGGTTTTTTTAAATTTTTAATTTCTAATACTTGTTTTTAAACATATCACCTCCGTTATTACATTCTCACCTCCGTGAATGTACCCTTTTTAAAAATCCGTTGTTTCTTTGGAAAATGTTGGATAAAGTGTGTAATCTGGTGTCTTGTTTCATTTGTATGATTATACTTAAATTGTGTGTTGTAAAACAATTTTAAAAATAAAAAAAAAATAATATTAAAAATTAATTTTTTATTAAAAAAAAAGAAACTCAAAAACTGAAAATCACATATGTATCTAGAAATTCTGTTCTGCTTTTACATTTTAATTCAGATATACTATTTTCTAAAAATGGATTATATATACAGGGGTGTTTCATTGGTAAATAGACAAGCGACAATTATGGATTGGGGATACCAAGGTTTATCGATTTTGTTTATTTCTTTTAAAGGATTAACGAATCACCCAGTATATTTTTTGAAAAATGGTTTACCTACATGTTTTCACTGCTTAAACGATTAATGCAATAGCCAGTAGATAAATACAGGTTCGGATTAAACAAAAACCATTATAGAAGAATTTTCAAAATCCATTTTGATATTTTACAAAAGAACGAATCGTTGTCATTTTTTTTAGTTTTGTGTCCAATTCTACCGTTGCCATTTAAATTTTAAGCATACACTCAGATAGTACAAATAGGTCCATTTGACGTCATTCGATATACATTTTTGGATGTCTGGACGTCCAGAAATTGTTTTCTGAACAAATAACACACTTTTGAACATTCAGAGGAAGTCTCTTTCTGAAGTATATTTGGACGTTGCAGAAATACTAATGGACGTTCTTCTAACTTTTTTTTTATAAAATACTGGACATTCAAAAAATGTACATTCTTAGATTATATTCCGTTGAGACAACATACAACATTCCCACTTATTTTGCACAATCTCAACTCACCACACACTATTTTAGTTTATTAATCATATATATTTTATTTCCGCAACCCGCCATACACCATTATTTTTTATTAAATTAGAAATCGCTTGATCTGGGCGGGGATTGAACTCACGACACGTTGTTTAAAGTTCCACACTTTCAACCGCTATACAACCTCGACCAACGAGACACTTGAAAATTTGTTAATAGATATGATTATAATAGAATAAGATTTCAACTTTCCGCAGAAATATTGTCCAAATGAGTTGCCTAAGAAAATACTGTCGACTATTTCCCAGATGCGTCGAATATGCCCAAAATTTATTTAGCTCATCGCAGGTTAGGAAAATAAAAATGATCTTGATAATATTTATTTTTTTAGGCGGTATATCTATTAACATATTTTATTTTTTTAATAAAAAATAATTTTTATCCGGTAAACAAATGGGCGAAGGTCGAGCTTACTTTGTATCCTGTATTATCTACATATATTTAAATTTTATATATAGATTATGTAGTATGATAATACAACAGTCTAAATCAGTGGTACTCAATCTTTTTTGGTGAAGGAACCTTTTTGAAAAGCGAAATATTTGACAGAGCCCTAAAAAGTCCATATCGTCATTCCTCTAAGTGTCTCTAAAAAACAGGCCTCGAACCAGGTGAGAATAAGAAGTCATAAAGTAACGCAACACTAAGTAAGCAAAATATGCAGAAATCATATTCTCCTTCCTCAAAAAATAGGTCCTCCAAGCAAAAATCATATTATTCTCTTTCCTCTTAGTAATTTCTGACTACAAAAAAAGGTCCTCAAGTACTGCTTTTTTTATTATGACTATTATTTTCTTCGCGGAGCCCCAGGACTTTAAGTAGCGCTGATCTAAATTATTATTGCATGTCATAGTCTTGCATGACAAAGTAAGAATTTCAAATGAAATATTGAATACCCACCCCAGCGGTAACGTAAGTAGCAAGCGATCATGAGTATCTCCATCTATGACTGAACCCTTCTGGACTGTTAAGTTTGCAATATAAAGACTAAAGATAGTCGTCGTAAAAATAAGTGACTTGTATCTATTACTATACTGACCTGTATGCGATATTATTGAGAGTTATATAAAGTAACATCGTAAAAAACTACTTATGCAAGTATTGCAGATGTAGATATATGCGAGGGGCGGTAATGAATATTATATGGAAATTTAAACATATGTGCGATATTTAAGTACTGTTTTAAAAATATATCAAGAAAAGTCTTAAAAATGTTATAAAAAGACTGGTGTTTCATGTTAAGTGGGTACTAACACAAAGTTCGCAGTATACCTATAAAAAAAAACAAAATGTTATGAAAATTTTTAGTCCGATCCATATAGACATTTCAGATAACAAAAATTCCGACAGAGCTAAATTTTCTTGGGTACACCAGTAAAAATAAAGTGTCAAAAGTCCCCATTGATCCCATGAGTGCTAAAAAAGTTATTCAAGGTCAAAGTCAACATTTTTATTTTTTTTTTAGATTTTTCTCAAAAACGGTAAGTTTTATCAAAAATATAGCCCATGCAAAAATTGTAGATCATAAAATTTTCCCTATACTTATTTTCCTAAGAATCACCATTCCTAAGATATCGCCATTCTAAAAGTTGAAGGAGTTACATGATATGCACACATTTCCATACCACCTATGAGGTAGTGCACTTAGCGCTTTTTTTAAAATGGAGTCCCCTGTAGGTGTATTCCACGATCTGTTATGACGGGAGTTTTATAGGAAAATACTATATTCACTGCATGATATTGATATAGGTGATTATTTTAAACTGTGTTCAAATTTATGTTAATATTGTTACGCAGGTTTTTGGTATCACAATGTATTTCAACTCAACTTTTACAATAACTCAATTCAACTTTAACAATAACTTTCAACTGATAACATTAACGTATAACGTCTATCATAAAACTGAAAACTGACGTCAGGATCATCCTTAAATAGCTTGCTTGCCCTTCTCGAACTGTCATCTAGAATATTCTTGACGGGTAATGACATTTCCAGACATTTCAGGACTATTCCATCTTCTTTTACTTGTACTTTTACTTATAACGACCGCAGCGCACCATATTGTGATAGGTGACATTGCACTTCTTTTCATATTTGTACGTTTCCTATAACGGCCGCAGGCCACTGTAAGGTATAGTGTAACAATATTTTAATCTGATTTATACTCTTCACATTCTACTTCAACAGTCGATTTCGATCTCTTCTTCTTGCTGGATATCTATAAATTGTTCAACTGAAGATGATTCAGCAGTCTCTTTATCGATATCACACGAATCTTCGTCTATAACATTCGAACACGACAACCCTGCTCTTCTACAGCTACATTTAGCACTACAACCTTTTTTATAATTGCACAGAATAGTGTTTAGGAGTTTTTCCGGAGCATGTGGGAGAATAGTTTGAATTGGTTCCAAAATATTGTCCGTTAATTTCCAAGCACAGCCTTCGAGGTTTAGTTGGTTACCTAGCCATGTTTGAACTTGATATAATGCTCGATACAAGTGTTGGTAGCAGAAGCCGATGTTGGAGGAAGACAAGATAGTTGTACTTTTTTTTTGTTCTGAGTATTTTTTACAAAAGTCAAATATCTATACTTGTCTATACAATCGATTTTCTTTGGAGCTCCATAAACAGCAAGGAGAAAGCGAATTTCTTTTATGATTATTGTTAGAGGAGAAAAGTTAATTCCTTCAATTACTTTAGCGGAATCAGTTAAATCCAATCCATTTTTTCAAATCATTTAAGTACTGATGTTTTACCCCTTCTGAACATTGCTGACGTAGTAGTGCAGCCGGTTATCGTGTGTAAAAATAAAATATGGTTTTGGCATTTTGGATAAGTAGATAAAGTTTTTGAAGAGTATATTTCTGTTCGCTGTTAAGCCTTTTCTGGTTTTAGAAAGTAAATAATTTTATTAATTGCAGTCCGTGCAGTAAGTAGTACTAAAAAATCAACATCTTTACCAATCACAACATGGAAATAAAACGAGATTTATTATGAATGTTAGCAAGAAATTGTTGTTGGTTTGCTGGAACTGTCATAAATTGATCAAAGATGATGTCGGAACATGAAGATGTTTTCATATTCCGACGAAGTTGTTCTGCAGCTTTAATATTTTTTGTCGACTCACTATAGCTATCAAATACTACCGTCACTCTATGACCATAGTGTCTGTGTAGATACTGAACGTATTTTTTGGAAATAACGTTGAAGGTTTGTTCTCGATCCCACACAGCGTGATGTAACAGATATCCTCCATCGATAATATAAGTAGCATTTGTAGAATCAACTTCAGCATTAACTGATTTAAAGCAATCGTAAATTGCTGACTTTGGTGTTTTGCGCATTCCATGTGCATCAAAGAGTGATAACGGGTAAGGGGACAATTCATACCCGAAAAATTTTTAAATTTTATCTTCGAACGTCTTAGTGATACTCATGCAATGAAATAATAATACAGGATCTATACTTACCTCCTTTTCGTGAACTTTAATGGTGTTATTCACGGCTAAAAGAGGGATTACTTTTTCAAAGCGTTTTAATTTAATATTATTGAACGTTTTACCTATCATTTTGAACATAAAAGCAATCCCAACTTTACGAGCTTTATGTCAAGTAATGGTATTACCACCGATGACTCCACTAGCAATAGATAACATTTTGTTAATTTCGGGAAAAGAATCATGTGATGAAAACCACTCAAGAAGTTTTTTAATATCTTTAGCATCTTCCTTTACTCGAGAATCACTTGCATCTACATGCTGATCAGTTGTATCCATTCGAACATTAGCAAGAACTTCCAATTCGTCACACACAGTATTCATAACATGCATTCCATAAATCCATTTGCTTGTTACACTTTCTTTCGTCCGTCTGCTCCGAGAAATACCTCCATGTGTCTTCATCGATTTCATCATAGATTGTTCGATTATCAAAGTCTTAAAAGGGATTAAAATAAGGGTAGCCTATTGTTACGTTCCACGAAACCGGGCGGCACAGGTAAAATTCCTAAAATCAGCACACCTTATAACTGCCGGCTGTTTAAAATCACAGATTTTGTTTGAGCCGATTGTGCTGTAAAACACCCATAAAATTTTGATTTATTACTCCGTGTCGATTCCATTTCTACTATAAGGGACTTATGTGAGTTTTTTTTGAGTGTATATTCTCAGAATTGTATGATTTAAACATATAAGAGATACAAATAGGCATGTTTACTTATATTAAGTGCCTGACTATGTATATACGTGGTATTTGTGTGCATATCATGTAGAATGTATCTCCTTCAACTTTTAGAATGGCCGTATAGGGAAAATTTTTGTAGAAATTTTATGATCTACAATTTTTGTCTAGGCTATAGTTTTTATGAAAAATCTAAAAAAACCGAAAATTT
This sequence comes from Psylliodes chrysocephalus, assembly GCA_927349885.1. NCBI lineage: Eukaryota > Metazoa > Arthropoda > Insecta > Coleoptera > Chrysomelidae > Psylliodes > Psylliodes chrysocephalus. Next base: position 30,997,370 of record OV651816.1, read on the forward strand.
TGACTTTGACCTTGCATAACTTTTTTAGCACCCATGGGATCAATGGGGGCTTTTGGCACTTTATTTCTACTGGTGTACCCAAAGTTTCTACCAAAACTTAACTCTATCGGAATTTTTGTTATTTGATCATTATTTTTATGTCTAAATTGAACGGGGTATTTTTACTGAAAATTGTCTTGCGTTGTGCTTCTCGAACGAATTGAGTATAGGCTAACAATTTGAAAAACATGTTCGCATGGTTTATCGCTCGGCTCATTTGTTTGCATCTCTTGTACTCCGCCTACTTTGAAAATGTTTGTCTTTATTTTCAATAGTCGAGTAAGGCACACCTTGTAAGTGTGTTTGGTTTATTGATGGTATTTTTGAATTAAATGCAGTGGTGCAGCCAAAGGGATTCCATATTCATCTTAATTTCGTGTACAAAATTATCGCGATACTAGTAGGTGCACAATATACTTTGGCCAGGTTCTAATACAAAGTATCACAACAATCCTAATTTCGTTTAATCTACACTTTATTCTCAACGTTGGTATTGTTTTTTTTTTTTTAATTTTATCAGCGTTATTTTTAGGGATAAATTGGAGTGACATCAATGGTTTTTTTCGTGACAAAGAAAAAGTAACACAAACGAACGTATTACACATTTTTGAAATCGTGCTTCAAAGAGATTTTATTTGACTAAGATGTTCTAACTTCCATGTGAGATCTTCCAAAATTGACCACCAAGATGAAAAAAATCCACTTTTTTATATCTGTATTTGGGCCACTACCTACTATAACAGTTTAAAATTTGAATTATGGAACAATAAAAAAATACAGAAATGACAACTTATTGTCCAACAGCATTATTATGTAATTTTATTAAAATTCTCGAAAATAGTATAGAAAGAAAGAAAAAATAATATCTGAATGTCAATTTGGTTTTCAGAAAGGAAAATGCACACAATATGCCGTTCTAAAATTGACACAAACAAATGAAGACACAAGTGGATAGAGGTAAAATGTCACGTTTTTAAAAAATGATTTTTATGACCTAATATATGGGCAGAACCGAGTTGGGTGCCGTTTAATCCGTACTATCTAAAATCTAAAAAGGGAGTTGGATGCTAAATACTATCTTGAATTGAATTTAAATCCATACAAATATCTGCCGTTGCTACCATATGTCCAGGAATATGAAGCAAACACAGAAAAATATTAAAAACATTTTACAATTTTTATTACATTAAATTACTAAGACTAATACAAATTAAGTAGGTACAACTAAAAATAAATTAATTAATTTTAAAATAATTACACTTATTTTATTTTTAGAAAGTTCATTCCCTTTAGGTTTACACATTTTATTCTTCTTAAAATATTTTTACCGTAAGGTTTGCTAATAATATTACTGCTTCTTATTTTAATATAAGTTCTAAGTTGGAACTCTAAAAGTACTGTTAAAAATTGGTGTTCGGTTGGATGAGAATTATAAAATGACTTATTATAATGACTATAAAATTATTCGCATGCATTTGTTGTTCTAGATAGGGCGGAAGAACAGGGTCGACGAAAGGGGGGGTGGTCGGGACAAATTCCCGGGGCCCGGCAGCGGCATATGGGGGCCTAGCAGCACGACGTTTTTTATTTTTTGTTAGAAGTTCACCACAAGAGCACACGAGAGAGGACTTTTTTTAGTGATTTCACTAAAGAGGAGGAGGAGAAGTTTTTGCTTGAAGACTGTTTTTTTTTACAAATTGTGATATTAAATGGGCTTGAATTGTCCCGGGGCCCGACCTGGCTCTCGGCTGCCCTGCGGAAGAATGTTCTGCCCAAATATGAGGTGGGAATTATGTTTCTTTGGCTATATAGTAATCTACTAGGTAATCACAAAATTTGGTAAAAATGGTAACCCGAAAACAGTATTTTCTGTTTCTGAATCATTTTTTAATTGGTATTTACATGACAGTCCTAACTCTTGAATTTTGTTTGTACCAAGATTGCCTTAAATGAAAACGACATCCTTTTTTCTCATATTCAGGAAAGACAAACTTTATTCCTTTATGAATTGCAGGTTCAAAATCTGCGGTTATGATTTTAGTTGAAAAACCTAAATTGCATTCTGGACATTCTTCCTTCATATATTCAAAAAATGACTTATATGTAGTCGGCTTTTATCGGGCAGTAAACTAAAAACCAAAGGAATGTAATATCCGCTTTGTAAACCATGTATTGTGAATAATTGTAAAAATACTTCTGGCAAATTTTGAAAACTGAAACTAAACATTGTAAATTACTTATACAAGAAAATATTTATTATATTGGTATGACATTCATTTGTCAACAAAAAATGTTCATGTTTGTTTGTTTCAATAGTATGATTAACAAAAAAAGCTTATCTTCGTTCGACAGACTGCGATCTTTATGTATTGCTTCTCTTTATTATCGTGTCGAGTTCGTACATAAGAATCCCTGTGATCAAATGGAAATTAAGTAAAATACTTATTATTAGTAAGATTTTCGTTATGGACAACGATAATGTAGTTCGCTACGTTGTTAGTAATGGTACGGATTTTAAGAAACTATCCAGGATAAAATTGTGTGATGTCGATATAATGCCAAAAATAATTAAAATTGAAGACTGGACGTGAGAATTTAATAACGAACAGCTTCGAACGTTTTTTTACGTGGTGCCAGAAACAGTTGATAAGCTACGTTAATATAGATAATGTAACTTCCAAATATGACTGAGAAAAATCTATAATCTTATCAAAAAACACTAACTAAATGGCACTTGTCATTATTAACCCACGTCCGGACTAAGGTATTTACCGGTTACAATTAATGACGTTTTAAAGGACCTAACTATGACGTCATAGAAAGTAACAAAGAAAAACCAACATCGCTTTAACTAAAACGAAATACTGCAAATTACAGTTCATCAAATTTCTAGAGGTGTTCGACGCCCAGACAGAGAACGCGCTACGTGTGACTAAGATAGCTATTGTACAGTCTGCTAAACAAGTTATTTTAAATAGTTTTTAATATTTTTAGGTAATTAAATTTTAAAAGTGTGGAATAGTTTAGGGATTAAATTGGTCTGATTGGACTTTCTTAGAACGTTTTTAAAAGCAGCTAAAGATAGTATGTAGAATTGAAAATAATTATTATGCCATAAAAGGTGTTTTGGAATTCCTTCAACCTTTTGAAATTGAGTCAGAAAATATAAATTTTATAGGATAGCGGAAAATACCTATAATTTTTTTGTACGCCTTTGTAAATCGTGGAAATAGTTTATATTTTATTTCTACCTTATTAAGGAAAATGGTACCTATTATTAATAACGGTTGTTTCTGAAACATTACTAAAATTTTCGAAATTTTGTTTTTCTACAAAATAATAAACTATACTATTTAGAAAAAAATTTATTTCTCTTATAATTTTATAAAAAATAACAGGGGAATATTTACATTTCTTGATCTATTAAATAAAACGATAAATTATCTCGACGAATGACACCATGTTCTAGTACGGAAGCTAGCTTTACATTTTTGTTGGTGGTTTCATGGGTTTCATATCAATTTTTTGTAATTGTAGTTTACACGTACATATACCTCTTAACACTTGTTTGCTTTATTAAAAATCTGATGTGTCCAACACATGACTTTCCTATCTAGTTAACCTATTGCAGCATCTCTAAAAATGTTTAGAGGATAAACTAAATATATACATTTTCCACATACATCTACCTCGAAACATTTTTCTATAGATATTCATTGAAAACGAAAATATTGAAAAATTTAAATTTAGCACTTTTCCTCCAATTTTTCCATTACGGTCCATTTTAGAAAAGTCATTTAAAAACAAAAATTATAGAGATCGATATCGCAAACAACTTTTAGTTCAACAATTTTCATAAAAATCAGAATTTTGCACATTTTGTCAAATTTCTCTAATACGGACCATTTCAGGAAAATTTGACATAGAAAAAAAATTATAGATAATAATATTGCAAGTAACTTTTATTTGAAGAATTTTCTTCTCCAAACGTAAATAACGAATATATTCCATAAAATATAAAAATGACCACCAATAAAGTACCCCCCCAAATGTTCCGACTCTGTCCAAAATCTAATCATTTCACCTCAGATCGAAATAAAACTTAAGTTTAAAATTTAATGTTTTTTCCTTTATCCGTTTTTGAGTTTTCTTCAAAATTCGAAATTTACACATTTTCTCAAATATCTCGAATACGGTCTATTTTAGAGAAATTATGTATAGGATAAAAATTATAGAGAATTATGTTACAAACAACTTTTATTTGAACAATTTTTATAAAAAATTATTTTTTTACATTTTGTCAAATTTCTCGAATACGGACCATTTTAGGAAAATTTTGCATAAAACAAAAATTATAGATAATTATATTAGAAGTAACTTTTATTTAAAGAATTTTCTTCATCAAACGTAAATAACAGATATATTCCATAAAATATAAAAATGACCACCTATAAAGTACCCCCCCAGATGTTCCGACTCTGCCCAAAATCTAATCAGCTCATTGGACGCTGAAACAAAGCTTAAGTTTAAAATTTGGTGTTTTTTTGTGTATCGGTTCATGAGTTATGCGTTATACAGACACACACAGACAGACAGACAGACATCATCGCGAAAATAGTCAAAACGGATTCAGGGGACCTCAAAACGTAAAAATCCGTCGAAAACTCGAGGTCGAAAAAAATCATGATTCCTATACTTTCCTTATATCTGTATACAGATAGGAAAGTAAAAAAGTGTGTTGTTGTGATTTACGTCGAAATAAGTCAAAAACAACTTGAAACCCCATATAAAATCAAAAAGGAGAAATGGAAAAAAATTGAGCCTGTAAATGAACACAACTCAGAAACAAAAATAGCTATCTAATAATAAAAAAAAAAAAAATTTGATTCTTGTGCAGCTTCATCTATATCATTAACTGTTTTTGGTTTTTTAATGATGAAAATTCCGATATCTCACGGTTATCGATTCTTTTTTTCTCTCCAGAAATGCGGACGACAGTGTTTTTAGATACTCCTGTGGCTGCAGCAACACGATCATTTACATTTTTAAATGGTATTAAAGGTGAATTAAAGTTTCCTTCTCTTCTCATAAACTCTATAACATTGGCTATTATTTCTCGAGATTGACTGTTAATCACGCGGCCTCTTAATTTGCTATTAAACTCCATACTTAGGTTCTATTAAACTGTAATGAGCAAAAAACACAAACGAAAATAAAAGAAATGTTTTAGCGAAATTTACATCTGACATTTACGTCTGAATGAAATAGTGAAATACTTGATGCGCAGAGTGTATTTTCATTGCGTAAATCCGTCGGGATGCCTGTCAGTAGTGCTTTCTCTGTCTAGCCGTCGAAAGCCTCTAGAAATTTGATGAACTGTACCGGTTGATCGCTTTAAAACGGTTGTTGTTTGTAGACAGACAATAGACGTGGACAGTTTGTAAATATAAATGTCAGTTAGTTTTATGTATATCGAAGAATCCTGAATTTGAATTTTATATTCTGAGTTCATTAATGGTTGATATTGTAAGGTGAAGAAAACGAAATGGTTGTGGTTGTTTTTGTGTGGAATTTGAGGACAATAATTGTTTGTAATATTACAATAATAAGTCAAAGCACGTATTGCATTAGTAACACATGCCACATGAATAAATTTAACAACCCCAGTGTGGCGTTCTTAAATTTACCCAAGTAAGATTTAGTCATGTAAGTAAACACAAACAGTAGCCAATTTTTGTCACAAAGTATTTATTTATTATTATTGTTTTACAGCAAGAAAATATTTTGAAAACGTTTGATATAGGAAGAAAAATATCTGAATATCCATTATGGAGTTTGAAGTCAACATTTTTAAAAATGAGACATTATTGGCCACTGGTTTGGAAAATAGGAACAAAACTGTTAAAGTTACGAATAAAAATAAAAAAATATATGTCATCGATAATAAACTGTAAGTGTAGTATTCTTTTTAATAAATAATTTACCGTAATTAACATTGGTTAAATTTATTTACTAGGTCATGAAGGTGCCTATTTATAATCTTTATTATCAGGTTTTTAAATTTCCCGCAGCGTTATTTGTTTAATATCGATGAAAGCGCCATATAGTGGGTCAGATGTTAACTGCGTTTGAGCTGGTAATTGTTAGGCATATGCTTTTTATGAGCGTTTTCTATCTTTATGTTTCTTGCCTCTGAACTAGGTTTTAATTATAATAAATTAATTATTTCTTCGCCTCTTCGCTACTAAGCTGACAAGATACAAAAATAACAGGCGATTCAGGCCAGACTCGAAGAAGAAAAGAAGAAAAGGTTAGGAACAAGAACGGCCCTCTAGTTTGTATAGAGTTTAGAGTTTATCTGGTAAAAAAATAATCAACAAAATTCCAAAAAATAGGAAGCAAATCGTTTATTTTAAACTAATAACCTAAAAATTATGTTTTAAACTTTATATTTTCGATTTACATTCAGAGAATCCCTTCATTTTAGACGTGTTGTCAAATGATGTACCTATGTAAGAAAATGGCTTTATTAAAAGCAAATTAATATGTTTAAAATTCGAGATGATGTCAACGCCATTATTATTGTAATCAATAAAGGTGAAAAGCCCTTCAAACCAGAAGGAAAAAGTCAATTTTTATTTGTACTGCACGAGTCGTTAGCAGAAGTAAAACGCTATTTAGAAGATACAAAAATGTTTATAGAAGCTTAGTTTTATTAAATAAAATATAATCGTTTGGTAACGTTTAAGAAATAATGCATTGAAAGTGGTTTCATAAGTTATTTTTATTTAATGTTTACAAATACACATTTTAATTACAGTTACTAAAACCAGAGGACATGTACAAACTTATAAAAAGATATTTTGTTGCCATAATTTTTAATACCCTTGCGAAAGAAATTACATAATATGATGGTGTGAAAGTAAAATGGTACGACTAATTTAAAGAAACAATGAGCAGTTTTTTGTTTATATGTATATATAGGGGTAAAGTCTTCGAGCATATATATTTCATAGAGTCCGCATTCAATAGGGTTTGTTTACGTTGTGAGGGGAAATGCCTGTACACTATTACCAGTGTCGCATCATTTTTACGGGGTTTTTAATTATTATAAATAATAAATTTGATACATACCTTCAAAATTCTTTAAATTATGCACATATTTTATAAACTTGCATTATTTAAGTAGGTACCTATCTAGTAATAGTAAATAGTAATAATAATAATTAATAATATTATTATTATTTGTGTTGGAAACATCAGATTTTTTTTAATTCAAACATTAGAAAGTGTATAACGGAAAAATGAAGGTTGAAATAATAGGCAATAAAAAAGATAAAAATCTTATATTTAAAAATTAATTATATAAATAAATAGTAGGTATATTATACAAATATTTATGATATTTCTTAACACACGTGTACGAGAATTACAATACAAGAACTTTTTCCAATAATTTATTAAATATAAAAATATTGTTCGTAACCAATGTTCAATAGATTACTAAACGATATACTACAAATAGAAATCAAGCTAATACTTAGATACATTTGCACTTTAACAAATAAGTGAAAGTTAATTTTTATTGGAAAACTATCTTAAGCTTCGATTATTTCTTAATGACCAGGAGTGCAAATAAAAGAAATTTAAAATGACTTTTTTATTGAAAAACTCACATTAGGTTTTGCTTATTTCTTAACGACTAGTAGTCTACTTAATTAAAGAACATAGGTACATTTAATACAAAATTGTTATTGTCAATTTTTGTAGTTCATAAAAATTATAGGTAGTTATAGGTAATTATTTTAAAATAAAATTTATATTGTAATAAAAAGTACATGTTTCCTAATTCTGCATTTTCTTCTTCTGCAACAGATCATCACTGAAAACTTAAAAATTTTGAACGATTAACCCACAAGAAAAGTGCAGGGTTCTTCACCTTTTAGATTCATCTTCTTCTGGGGCTTCAGTAAATGCTGATAGCAATGCACCTAGTATTAATCTAGTTATTCTTCTGCATCCAGTCTTTGACATAAATATATATCCAGAAAAATGATTGGAACATAAAACATCACTATTTGAAATGTTTTCTGGAGTAAGTTTTAATATGTTTCGCCAAATGCGTTTTTTCGGCAGGATTTGCTGGAAACCCTACAAAAACAAAAATGATTGATATAACATCTTCAGCATTATCATGATAAAATGACTTAAAAACAAAAAGCTTGTTCATATTAAAAAATTATGATTATTTTTTTTATCAAAAATGATATTCCTCATACATAATACAACTTCTTTAAATTTAATTGACTAAATTTACCATTTATTTTAAATTCATATTTAACGGCCTTTTGCAAAAAAGTAAGTACTAGGTTTCTTTTAAAAAAAAATGGTAGAGACGCTAATGGTTACTTACTTGTGAAATGCCCTTGACGATGCCTTTTCTTATTTCTATTTACTTACACAAACTCTTACCATTGTTAAAATTTATATCAGTAAAGTTATAAAATACAATAAATCACTTATAAACTACAAAAATAAGCTAGAAATTAATGAAAATCAAAAATCAAATGACAGTTCTGGCAATTTCAAACGATTTGACATGCCAAGCAAAACTAAACAGACCAATGGGAATGCTGGACACTATTTTTCCCCCCTGTACCAAAACAAAGTCCATTTGGACGATGGCTCTAGTAATATATGCTCGAAGGGTAAAGTACATTAGTCAATGTCTATTTTCATATTATTTAATAAAATTTTATTTAAAAGTTTTACATTTTTATTAACTTTCAGTTTGTCCGATGAGGCGTTTATTGAAAGATTGATTTAAGACTCAATATTTGTGTAAAATGTAATATGTCTTTTTTTAGCTGCTGCTGAGAGTGACAATGGTGCAGCTCAACATAAAGGAGTGCGTATAAACCAATACATGCTTAATATAATTTATGACAATAAAAATAAATATGTCCTTTTTATATAAATAAAAGTTTTCGTTGGTATATTTGGTCATAAATTTTATTTAATATCATTAACACCGCACTACATGTTTCGGAAAACTTTGTTTCCGTCTTCGGGTGCAGTCAAAATTTAAAAACATTAAAAATAACCATGGGGACGATTACAAACAGTTTAAAATTTTTAAAATACCAGAAACCCCATCTTTTTGTTTCAATGTGTAAAGGTGTATACACCCGAAGATGAAAACAAAGTTTTCCGAAACATATGTAGTGCGGTGCTAAGGATATTAAATCAAATTTATACACCAACGAAAATTTTTATTTATAAAAAATTCTGCTACGGTCTGGAAATTATCCATACCCATAGTTGCAATTATTAATGTAGGTAATGATGTCCATCAGATGTCCATAAATTGTCCAAAAGAAATTTAAAAGAGATTATTTTTTTAAATGTAGTATAAACGAAACTGTAAGAATTATTCTCGGTACTTCCCTGGTTATAGTTAAGTCAATATTTATTCGCGCTGGAAAGCTGGGCACATAATTTGTTGCTACGGCCACACGAGGATGATCTGTGAATCAATCCTACGGATTTCTCATTGTTGAGATTATTCAAAGCGTTTTTAGAAACGAGGAGTTGTTTATGTTTAGACGGTTTTCATTCAGTTCGAGTACCTACGTACAACTAAATAGTAATGTGATTCTAATGAATGATTAGGCAAGTTTCTTTTTTATTGGATTGTGAGTACTTTAAGATGTATAGTATTTTCTTATGGTGTATATTATCATGGTTTAACTTTTAAACATAGGCGTAACCAGGATTTCGTCTCAAATAAAACTAATCTGATACGAAGCTGACTTTTCAATCTAGTTGGTTACTAGTTTAGTTAGTCACATTTGTTGCGCTGATTTTTTACAATTTCAAGCGTGGCTTAAACCGTAAAGAATGTTTTGAGGAAATCAATCGAGTGCTTGGTGCTTCGCTACTGTGTACCGTGGTGGTACAACGAATTTCAATGTGGTCGACTTTTCTTAAATGCAGTTTTCAAGCATCTAAGCCAAAAACGGCATTTCCAGAAAAATTATTTAATAAGAACATTATTAAAGAGGACAGGCACGTTAGTGTCAGAAATATTCGACCCAGCTAGCACAAAAACATCCCATCTACGTTATTATGCTGCAATTTTAGGCTCTTTAAGCTCGCATGCAATGAACTTTTAATGTAACCCTAACATCCATGCAACCGCCAAATATTCACAACAGCAAATCTTTTATAGCACATCTCTTAGATGTTACAAAGTGAAGTTCGGAAAACATCACACTAGCACTTTTACGTTACTTTCCCCGAAAGTTGTTTTGAAACATTTTATAAATGTTATAATGTGAATTCATTCTACAGCATTATACAGTGTGTCCACGGATGGACTTAACAATACTTGTAAAAATATATATCCTAAATTTAAAAAAAAAGTAATTCTTCATAATTTCTTTTGCATGTGGAATAAATACGATTAACGTTGAGGAATTATAAAAAAAATTAGTTTTTTGAAAAATTAAAAAATAAAAATTTTTACAAGTATAGTCTAGACACACTATGTAGACACACTATGTGTAAAATTTTCAGGAGGCACTAAAAACCTCACAATTCCGAGTTACTGAAATGGATTTGATAGAAAATAGTTATAAACCACTTGGGAACTATTATCATAGCATCTATACACTTTTTAGAAAATAATTTGCTTCTTTTTATTGGTAGTGTTAGATACTTGGTTTTGACATCTTCCTTTGTACGAAAAGCGCTCCTTACGAGGTTCTGCGCTGTTAATGCTGCAATTTTAAACAACAGCTAGATGCATGTTTTTAACATAAATTATTTATTTATTGGTATCAAAAATACAACCCTGTAGCCTTTTTTTTGATGTGAGTTGTTCGACTGACAAAATGAAAGTGAAAGTTTTTTCTCCGATACAATCCTGCCAGCCAGCGACGGTTTTACCGCCTTTTTTCTCATTGGCCGTCCCAGATCGCATGATTGCGTACGTGTTCATATTAACTTGTTTGCGAAGACACAGATGTCTAGTGGTCATTTGAAAGTCAAGCGTGTTTCAAGTTTAGATAATTAGTTTATACAGGGAGTGACTATTCAGTACTTTATTATTTTTGTTTTCTAAAAGCGGAGGTTTATACAGGGAGTGTCTACCTAGTATTTAGCAGATAGGACATGTTGAATGTAATTTCAACATACTCCCCCGACCGCAAGCGTTAATTGACAATTGACATAATTTAAGTTAAAAAATTGTTTGTGTATTAAATCGCCCTGTATAAATAATACTTAAAATGTTTTTTGGGTATTTGTTTTACCCTGTAAAAATTAAAATGTTTTTTTTTGGGTATTTGTTTCACCCTGTAAAAATTAAAATGTTTTTGGGTATTTGTTTCAACCTGTAAAAATAATAATTAAAATGTTAAAATGAGTCACTGCTTGTAGCATATGCTTTGTGTGAGAAACGAAAGGTATATACAAACAAATATTTACATTAAAGCATTATCCTTGGCCTCAGTCTAGACCTGCTGGCGAAAACGTCCCAGATCGGTTTTCTAGCCCTATCTCTGTGACCTGATGCCCTTCGCTTTATTTCAAAAATTACGAAAGGCTAGAAAAAAAACTATTACCTTATTTGAAGGTATAACAATGAAGTAAATTAAGGTAAAATGAGCGCAATGGTTTCAGATGGTGTGTTCACAAATTACTTTAATAAGTGATCACCCTATATAATAAAAATTAAACCAGTAACATGGGTATAGAGACCCTAATGATGTTTGGATATTTACCAAATCATCCTATATCAAAGTGTCTTATATACAGACTCGCTTTGTATAAAAGTTGAAGAGAAAGAAACCAGAAGTAGAATAAGAGAATAAAGTAAAAAACCGTGGAACTCGAGGACAATCTATTTGTCCGAGACTCCTATTAATTATTTTTCCCCAATAGCCCCCGGGTTATGGCTATTAAAATTGAGCGTATGCACTAAAAATTGATGTTTGAACAGCCAAGTACCTTCTAAAAAGGATACTCTGACTTTTAACTCGAAGGGGGGTTTCACAAGTCGCGCTGATAAGTTTCACCCTGTATATGCATAATGCAATATACATTAGTTGCGGACGTACAGAAGAGGATAGAAAAGATTGACTCGACATAATGATAATATATATTTACAAATAGGAAAGTTGAAACAAGGTGAGAACTGATCAAGTCGCTAATCAGCTGACTGTCATTAGGGTTGAGCGTCGTCAAACCCTATTAGAGGTATCACCTTGGAGATTGGTCTTACGTGAATACTGCCATGTTTTAAAATTTTAACTGATCGGACATTATTGTCCTTCCCTGGGTAGGTTTCCAAGACTTTAGCCAAAGGCCACATTAGTGGCGGGGATTCGACATCTTTTAATAGTACTGTAGTGTAACCAACTAAAATAAAGAGAGACAACTTGACTAATATCTCTCTTTTATAAAAGTATGATAAATAAAGTGGCGGCGTGATCGACTATGAAGTGATTAGGACACCACGAGTGACAGACTGAAAGATTCGTTATCTATTGGCTACTTACGTGTTATTGAGGGAGTGGTAAAGGTTAAAAGAAAACATCTATTGATTTATATCTAATCTTTATTGAAAATATTATAGATGACAGAATCAGAATGTAAAAATTTATAAGTATATAAATATATTTATAAAGATTAAATATAGGTCTGGTTCGGTGCAATAAAAAAATAATTAATTTATCAAATGAGGGGAAAGAACCAGCAAGAAAACCCCAACGTTATAATAAATACAATAAAACCAATCAAACGTCAATTTGGATACAAATGACAAATTAAGTATATATATAAAAAACACATTTAATTACTTGATGTTTTAGTTAAAGACAGAAAATTATATGGAATAATATTCAATTTGAGTTAAACACAGGAAAATATATGCAATAATATTCAATACATTATATAAAAAAAAACAATATCTAATACTGCAAGGCAAAAATAAAATAAATATTTCAAGAACCATAACTCATCAGATAACAAACATTGAGCATTACTAGGTTCAAACACACTCGATGCAAAACTGAAGAAGGTTTATTAGGGACAAGGTAATGGGGAAACTCTACAGCTTTACTACCCACCTAAAGTTGAATATTCTGGTGACAAAATCAGGTAAGTTACCGGGACACCTATCCCGATGTTGTCCCAGCCACGGGCGGAAAATTTTAGTATCAATCAACAAGGCATTTTATACTTTTAACTTAGATCTGCCAATGCTGTGAATATCTGATGTTAGAAAAACACATAATTTACTAATATAATATTACTTTTCCCTTGCCGAACTTTAAAAATTACAAAAAAAAATGATCTCAATGTCAAATAAAATTATAGCAAATTTTCCTTAGCATAACTATAAAATATCAATAAACTTCAAAATAATTTAAATTAAAATATTAAAAGGATGCTATTTTTCACTGATTTAGATAGTAAAATAAGTAATAAAATCAAATAAACTCGTTAATTGGAATGCAAGCAATTTTTTTATGACAGATACAAAAAATGCTGTCAAGAAAAAGCATGAAATTACTTATAACAGTGAAATTCAAATCTAAACAGTGAACCATCAACTAGTTAAATAATATAAAAGTAATTGAAACATAATAATTGATTTAAACAAGCACTTACATTTTTATCACAAATAAAATTAACAAAACCTACACCTTTTCTAAGAATCGCGACATTCCATTCTCCTCACCGTTCAATCACTGACATTCAATCATAATCCCCGTTCCTATGCGATGATTCCCTGCTTTTGTTTCCGCGCATCCACGACTTTGGTTCCATTCAACAGGGACGGAATTAAATACGATCCCTTTCAGTACATCATTAATTTTCAAATTTGTTTTAGGTATTAACCATTTGGGTCTGTTCTGTAGATTATTTAAGTAGCTTTTTACCCATTGTTTCCAGAAGTTTTGTTGAATGTTTGAGCATTTTTCCCAAAATGATAATCTATTATTGGGTAAACGAGAAAAGTCCTTTTCAGGAAATGATGTAAGAGCAGTGCCAATTAGGAAATGACCTGGAGTCAGTGGCTGATCATCCAGGGGGTCGTTTGAATGCGCATATAAGGGGCAATAGTTTAAAATTGCTTCGATTTGAGCGAGAATAGTGGCTAATTGTTCGAAAGTGTGGATGGAGTTTCTTATGATTCTAATGAGGTGATATTTTGCGCTTTTGATAGCGGCTTCCCAAATTCCACCCCAATGGGGGGCTCTGGGGGAGATGAATTTCCACTGAATTTCCTTTGTTGATAAAAAATCGATAATTGGCGAAGAGTTGGATGGTTTTTTAAAGAATGTGTGAATGTCTTTGAGATAGTTATTGGCACCTTGAAAATTGGTAGCGTTGTCGTTATAAATTATTGAAGGGTTTCCTCTTCGGGAGTTCGATGTGTACAGCCTTAGTTACCATACACACGAATATTGATATGTAACATTTGGAAACAGGGGCCTGTCTTAGTTGAGAAGATTTTATTAAATATGGGCCTCCGAAATCGATTCCTACTTTTTGGAATGGTCGTGCCACTGTTACCCTGCCAGCTGGCAGATCTGCCATTATTTGCTAAGCAGTTTGTGCACTGAATTTGAAACAGGTTAACCATTTGGAAATTATATTTTTAATTTATCTCAAGGAATTGAGAGGCCAGTAACGAAGACGAATGTTTGACAAAACATTTTGAGGACCACTGTGTCCTAGTCGGATGTGCTCCAGTTTAAGGAGTAATTTGACGACTGCGCATTTTGAAGGTAAAAGTATGGGATATTTATGTGAATACGAGATGCTTGCATAGGATAATCTACCACCTACTCTGATGATGTTATCTGTGTCTAAAAATGGTTTTAAAGAGAGAATTTGTTTGTCGGCAATGACTAATTTGTTTTTTAATGTGTTGATTTCTTTGGGGAAATATTTGGCTTGTATGATTTTTATTATAAAGGAAAGTGCTGTGTCTAGTTCGGGAACATTTAGGGGTCCGGAAATATTCTCATTTTTGTTTTGCATGTTATTTTTGCATCTTAGAATATACGCTACTGTACGATGTAGTTTGGTGAAATTAGAAAATTTTATAAAGATATACCAATAATCGGTAGGTGATTTATAAATATGTGTTGAAATGTTTGCGACAAGCGCTTGCTTTTTTACCTCCGGTAAATTTGTGACAGGTTTGGATAGATTGTATGAATTTAAATCGAGTAAAGGATCTTTTAGAAATGGCGGGATTTAAATCGGATTTGATATATCGCCATTTGGCAGTAGGAATTAATGTTTGTATTTAAGACACACGGTTACTAACATAAGTGTTTCATTTGGAGGGATGCGATTGGGTCCAAGAAAGAGCGATTTGAGAGTCAGACCATAGATTTATGGAGTCGATAGGGATTTGGTTTTCGAAAACATGTAGGATTGTTACTGTTAGTTTCGCAAGTAGGAGCATGGCACAGAGCTCAAGTTTTGGAATTGTTACAATATTATTGATAGGAGCTACACGAGATTTTGCTGCAATAAGATTACACGAGACTTTATTTGAGTAAATAGCAAGAAGATATATGCAGCCGCCATAGGCGGACTGGCTGGCATCACTAAACCCATGGAGTTGAATTTTTAGCACCGTACCTTTGTTGTACCGGTGTTTTTATTTACACACAAATGAGGAACAAAGTATTTTTTATTATTGACCCGGTCTGTTAATGTTAGGGATACTTTTTTAGCTTGCCCTAGTTCGATATATTCTAGAATTTGATCTCTATATTGAGAGAATAGTTGAGTGTTTTTATGCAATGTAGCTTCTTGATTGAGAAATCGGTTTTTAGCGTTACCGAAAGATGTACCTAACGAGGTATACGCTTCGTTGTCAATTAATGGTAAATCTACCTGGTAAGTCCCATTTGACAATATCACAGCAGTCTCAGTAAATAATTTTTCCGCTAGTGAATCATCGGGCGATAAAATAGAGTTACAATTTGTGATTTCCTCTTGTACCCAAAATTTCTCGATTAGCGAGTGAGTATCAGAGGTGTGTTGTGTGTTATTTATGGTTAAAAGAGAGTGTTTAATATATTGGGGAGAATTGTCTGTTTGTAAACAGTAATGGGGTATATTCCCAGCTAGCAACCACCCTAAATGGCTGTTGACTAAGGTTGGGAGATTTCTGCCTAGTCTTGTAACCTCCCTTTAGTAAAGAATAGTATATATCCGCTCCGGCCAAAATATCTATTTCAGAGGGTGTATTAAAAGTGGTATCAGCTAGATTTTTTAAGTAATAACTAGGTATATTCAATGTGTTATATTTTGTACAATTGCGCAGGATAGTTTAAATTGCTTGTCTGAGTTTAATGATTTTATTGTAACATCAACAGAACGAGAAATACTGCTACATTCATTCAAAATGCCTGATATTTTTAAATTAGTTGGGTATGATTTAAATCCAATTTTATTAGCGAGTGAATTAGTGATAAACGAAGTTTGGCTACCATTGTCAAAGAGCATTTTTACTACGAGGGGTGTACCAGATTTAGTTTGTATTTGCACTTTGGCAGTGGCTAAGAGTACATGGTTACTTTTTAATGTTGTTGCAGATAATACTGCGGGAGTTAAGGGTTTATAAGACGTAGATGCGTCTGAAGAGGGGTAATTGGAAGCATAGGATTGATTTGTATTACGAGTGATCGTTGAAATGTTTGAAGACGATTGATTTGATGAGTGATATTGTCTATTTTGTGAGACGGGGTTGTTTTGAGAGAATTTATTTTGAGAAAAGTTATTTGTTGAAGATGTTTGTCCATTTTGGTGTGGAAAGTGTAGTAACGAATTGTGTTTTTGATTGCAAGTGCGACATGTGTTGTTGGATATGCAATCTCTGGACAAATGATTTGTAGATAGACAATTTTTACACGCATTAATGCTTTTTATGTAATTATATCTGTCTTTGACAGCGAGAATTTCAAATTGTTTGCATCGATATGTGAAGTGTTCTCTGTTGTTACAATAAACGCACAGAGGGTTTGACGAAAAGAGTTTTTGGTACGTATTGTTTGCTCTTGGACTCTGGTTTGTTTGCGAAAATGTTCGTTGAGGTTTATTGACATTACTAAAGTTAGAATTTGATTGAGTTGGATTATTTTTTGATTTGCTATTTTCAATTTGGCAAGAAATTTCAGTGCTGAATAGATTAGGTGAATTTATATTGGCATGTACCCAATTTTTAATACGAGTTAATTGGCTTTTAGCTGCTGATCTTGATTTTTTAAAGTTATCCATGGTGGTTTAAATGAGACAAGAGTTTTTTATGCTAAAAATTTGTTCTACCTTTTTTTTTTAAATACAAAATATGAATGATGTACAGTTTTTATATGAATCTAACGTCTTAAAATATTTTTGAGTAAAAATTGTTCTTGGAATGGCGACAATATTTGAGGTTTAATGAATGCGACATGAAATGTTACATAAAGTGCGACAAAAAAAAAACGAAAAAATGTAAAAAGTACACTGGAAGATACTTATATAATAAAAGCGACACAAATTGTTAATAAAAACGACAAAAAATGTTTTTTTTTTAAATATCGGAAAAAAATGTAAGAAGTATACTCGAAGATACTTATTTAATAAAAACGACAAAAAATGTTTTTAAAAAAATGGTTGATAGTATACCTTTTGTAACTTTTAACACTGCACTAGGTTGTTGACTTGTTGAGAAGGTAGCTTTTTCTATAATTGACGAAGCAACTGTTGAATTCTCGGCTCTCGAAGGCCTGGAGATGAAATAATCCGACGGTGGCAGACTACAAAGCGATTAACTACTGTGTGGCGCTCGAAGGCCTGGGGGTGCGAAAAACAACTCGAAGATGTGATGAATCCGGCTCGAAGGACCAACTTATGTCTTACCCTGGGTTTAAGGCTTGACACTTACTGCCTTCGATCATGTGTGGTCTGTATGACTATGTTCGAAATATGTTACCTGGGAGTGAAGGCCTTATGCTCCACCCTGTAGCCTCTGGAGGATGCTCTCGAAGTTCTGGATGATGCACTGATTTTATTCAAATGAAACTATCACCTTATATTTAAATTTAATACATTCACGGCTTACTGGTTCCACATTTTACATATTTATACTTGGTTACATAAATTATTAACTGATTACATGTTATAACTTTTTAAATCAAATCGCACAAATGCTTTTACTTAAATTTCGGCTTGCTGCCGGCGTTGACAAGATTTTTTGATGTGAGTTGTTCGACTGACAAAATGAAAGTGAAAGTTTTTTCTCCGATACAATCCTGCCAGCCAGCGACGGTTTTACCGCCTTTTTTCTCATTGGCCGTCCCAGATCGCATGATTGCGTACGTGTTCATATTAACTTGTTTGCGAAGACACAGATGTCTAGCGGTCATTTGAAAGTCAAGCGTGTTTCAAATTTAGATAATTAGTTTATACAGGGAGTGACTATTCAGTACTTTATTATTTTTGTTTGCTAAAAGCGGAGGTTTATACATGGAGTGTCTACCTAGTATTTAGCAGATAGGACATGTTGAATGTAATTTCAACACTCTCTATTCCATTTCCATTGCTATTTTTTTGTCTGCTTCTTTCTCCTTCCTGGCTTCATCTTTTCTCTTAATGTGGATCTCATAATTTTCTTGCGATACGTTCTTAGTCTTATATCCAATGCACACATCGCATTGGTCTTTCTTAGGTTTATGAACAAATATATTTTTGATTTTCATTTGTTTTTAAAAATGAATTAAACTTAGAGCTTTGGCATTATTATCAACACAATAATCTTTGTATAGACGGTATACATCAGTCTTTGTTTGAAACAATGGTTCCAAGTAGAGTCTTTGGGTTGATGGTCTGCAATAGTGTGATTCTAATTTAGGAAGTTCGTCTAAAAAGGTTTTTTAACACTTCTAATCCATTTTTCAATTCTACAGGTAATCTTGATCTACTGGGCATAACTATATCGTTGCTGTCCTTTATCTTATTATTAGCCGATTGGTTTAACCAATTTTTTACCATCCACTCCTTCAAATCCAAAATGTTCAAAAACATCTTTTTGCAAATTCTGAGATTTTCAGTATCCTTTTTTTAGATAATATTCAAATGTCAGTAAGCGACTGGAGTTCTTCTTTAGGTCGTCGAGTAGTTGTCGTCTTGACCAATGAGGAAACGTACACTTTCCGCATACATTTCCCAAAAATATAAAAATATATTTTTTCTGTCGAGGGGGCTGAACGTGTTGCAAAACCTATTTTTTGCCTTTTTGCATAAAATAGATTGACATGTTGGTCTCAGTTTTCTCTCTTCATTTTCGTTTTCATAAGAGTATTTTCCGGTAATTTTATTTTTTCTCAAAGTTTTATATTTACAGCCTTTTTCTCTCAACTTCTTATTTCTTTTTCTTGTATCATTTTCTTCTTTGTATCTTTGTAGTTTTTTCACTCGCAGTTATACAGTCACTTGAAGCAATATTGTTATTTTCTATCAACTCCGCTGATTTTGTTTCGTCATCTGGGCGATTGCAACTTTTTTCGGGTTCTATGATGTCGTTATTATGAATTAGAATTGCGTCGGTATCAGTAGTAACTCTAGGAGTTGGTAAATTATTGGCCGTACTCGCAGTGGCTCCATCGATACTACTATTACTAGTCTCATCAGGATTTTTTACTAAATCGGGTATATTATTCTCCTAATTTGAATTTGAATCATCATATACCAGAAGGTCGTCAAAAAACTCATCACTTTCTAGGATTTTTTGCAACTGCAAGTTCAAAAGTGGTCGATTTGATGCCATGGTAAAAGCAAGTATCTGCAAAATACAAAACAATTATTCAGAAAAGTAAAACGCAAAAACACGTTACTGCACGTTACTTTTTAAATACGTTTTTTGAGAATTTCAGCCTCAAAAATAAAACAAATTCATATTTTTTGTGTTAAAACACCACTTGAAATTTAAAATATACTGTTTTAAATATTAGTTTAATAAAAATAATGAACTTACCGGTTAAAAATTGCACACAACAACATGACATGGATCAATCACATAGCCAACTGTTAGATACTTGTTTTTGCCGCCACGTTTTTTCGTCAAACAGATAAGTGGTTTTGAATGTTTCGATTTTAAAATATTTAGAATTTTTTGTCAGTTAAGAGATTTTGCACATGCGTCCCCGCTAATACAATAAACCGATTGCAGCCAAAATGTAATTTCTGAATTTTTGTCAGTTACTTGGTTTTGCGGTGTCGCCGACGAATAGAAATTGAAAAATATGCTTATTTAAATCGTTGCACTTATATTTAGTTAATTTTTACTTACTTTGTTGTTTTAAATAAATAATGAAATTTATTTTAAAATTTTAATACACATAATGAATGTCCAAGTTATACAGAGCTTTTAATAATAAATATTGTTTTTTAGCACTATGAAAGCACTGCTATGAAAGAAAAAAAAATTTCAGATGTTATATATTCTTCTTTAACCAATTCTGTATTATTTACTTTACCTTCTAAAATTCCTGAGATTTTTACTAGATTATAATCCAGCACAAAGGAAACCTACAACATAATATTTTTAAAATGTATTTTTAGTGATTAATAATATTATTACACTAGGGCGACCATAGGTACAGCATTTTGCTGTGTTGTACAGCATTTTTAAAGTCTGTCCAGCATTTGATATTGTGCAGCAAACGTAGAGCAAAACGGCATAGGTATATGTCCAGTGAAATGCTGTATTTACCCAGCAAAACGCCACTACTGTCCAGCAATGTTAATACTTAATTTACTTAAACGTAACAAATTAACATGATATTTATCTTTAGTGAGCTATATGATCACATCTATACTGACGTCCTAGCAAGAATGGTTCTATCAGCAAAATTAGCAGTTTTTTTATTTATGTGCATTTGTCTACATTTTATCTTCCTTGATACCGAAACGGAATGTCCTATTTGCATCTTAAAGGTACTAAAATGTTAAAAAGTTACACAAAAAAGGTTTAAAAGATAATAAATGTCTGCTAAAAATAGTTAAAAACTCGATTATTTCGAAGCAACAAATTTTCAAATAGGACCTTTCTTGTTATGATATATGACTTCTCTGTTTTTGAATTTTTATAATTGGGAGCTAAAAAAATGTTCACCTGCGAAAGTTCATCAACAATGTTCGTGTTCAGCGTCAAGCGTTGGATCAAAATAAATATGGTCACCTTATATTATCCAGAAGTTAGTTTTGTAAATCACTATTATAAGTATTTCGTGTAAAATGTAGGTAGTCATTTAATTGTATCTTCTTGTTTACAATAATTTATTTTTTATTATAGTTGGAAACTGAAATATTGAAATCTAAAACAACAGACAATAAATTAGAAAATATGTTTTTATTTTATTGAAAAGAACTTACCACACTTATTCAACCGTACAAGTAGTTTACAAATTCTTTAAAATCCGAAAAACATACCACAAGAAAAAGTGACAAGTGACATTTTTTTATATTTTGTTGGTTTTGTTGTAACTTATGACAAACGAATGGCTACGTTCGAAAACAATATGATGTTCACAGTACTTCTCGTGAATACTTTTTTTAGCAAATTACTTTATTACGTTGTGTTGTCATAACAGGTAGGTTTAATAGGTAAGTAACAAACTTAAGTTTTGCGGGGTCTTGATTCCCTCAACAACTTCTCATAAACCTTGCATTTACGTTGGATAGTAATGTCATCACAGTTTTTTTAATACATCATCACCGAAAGGCTAGCTGGGGAGTGACTTTAAAGATTAATGTGAAAGCAAGCAACACTATTTTATACAACTATTTCAAAGTCCGTAAGCTTTGTTCTCGGTAGATTCCCCACAACTTGACTTAAAAAGGAGACCGGGTGAAAAGGTGCAGATCTACATTAGACCGCCTTTTACCGTGGATCGTCTATTTTGGTAGGTATGAAACAAAGATATAGTAGATCTGTTCCAACAACGATAAGAAACCAGTGATTGACACCAGGATTCTGCGCAGTACATAATTTGGCGATTTCAATAATCTATTGCACAGTATCTTGGTGTCAGTAACTGGTTTCTGAATGTCGTTGGAACAGACCTACTGCTATGATTATCAGTTTGGTTCTTTGAGAATCAATTGGGCTCGGGCTCACAGTACTGCTTGAACAAATGAGTATTTGAATGCCCAAAATATAGAAATAATGATCCACTTACCGTATATTCCAGATCTTGTACTCTATGATTTCTTATTTCCGCAGGAAAAGGATACATTTCGGGGTTTACGTCTTACATCGACCGAAGAAGTGGTTGATGTCCTTAAAAACAAACTACGACCAAAAGATTAGAGAAAATGTTTTCAAAAAGACTTTTCACGGACGCGGCGAATATGCATACACTAAAGAGAATACTTTGAAAATTTATAAATAAAGGTTCTTTGTAAATAAACTGTTTTACTTTACTAGGTTCAACGTAAAGAGATCAGCCTTCGTCTTTTGCAAGACATTTGATAAAATTATTCATAGATACAATACCTTGTACAAATAATTAGTGGTAGTAACAAGTGTTTTCTCTTGACAAATTTCTTAATGCATAACAACGTGAAAATATTTTATTATGTTAAATACACATAATACCTACCAGGATAATTTATAATTAATTCATAGATTTAAATAATATTGTAATTAAATAGTTGTAAGTAGGTGAACGTTTTAAAAAATCTTGTATTTTAAACTTTACTTCTTAGGCCGCACACATTAGTATATTTAACGTATTTTATACATAATTCTCGTATAAATTTGGTATTGAGTGATTTCGTATACGTTTACAGTTTACGATTGTCATACCGTTTTTTAAATATATTATACGTTTTTTATACCCCCTATGGCATAACATTGTAAATTATTCTACGTTTAAATACAATTAACATTATACGACTATTTTTAGTTTGCGATTAACGATTTATAGACAATGTGCCTATATATACGTTTAGGTTTATTTAAATTAATTTCATATGTACAGTGGACAATATAAAATACTTTCTAAGGAACCAAGTTGCCATTAAAATTTACTGGACAGGCCAATAAAAAATATAATGTTACGATGGTTATATTAGCTAAGTTTATTTTAAAAGTGAAATGACCTTCATGATGGTGTACATACCAAGCGATTTGACCACGATTAGACAGACCTTACCATTTTAATGTGACATACAAAACTGACACGTCTGGGACAACGACAACACACCTAAGTGATAACTTAAGATTTTTATTTTGATATATTGTTTGTCTGTTGGTTCGTTTGCTCGTTCGTTCGTTCTTTCGTTCGTTCCTTCGTTCGTT
Source organism: Psylliodes chrysocephalus (assembly GCA_927349885.1). NCBI lineage: Eukaryota > Metazoa > Arthropoda > Insecta > Coleoptera > Chrysomelidae > Psylliodes > Psylliodes chrysocephalus. Next base: position 31,020,789 of record OV651816.1, read on the forward strand.
CTTTCGTTCGTTTATTCGTCGTTCGTTCTTTCGTTCGTTCTTTCGTTCGTTCTTTCGTTCGTTCTTTCGTTCGTTCTTTCGTTCGTTCTTTCGTTCGTTCTTTCGTTCGTTCTTTCGTTCGTTCTTTCGTTCGTTCGTTCTTTCGTTCGTTCTTTCGTTCGTTCGTTCTTTCGTTCGTTCTTTCGTTCGTTCTTTCGTTCGTTCTTTCGTTCGTTCTTTCGTTCGTTCTTTCGTTCGTTCTTTCGTTCGTTCTTGCGTTCGTTCTTTCGTTCCTTCTTTCGATCGTTCTTTCGTTCGTTCTTTCGTTCGTTCGTTCTTTCGTTCGTTCTTTCGTTCGTTCTTTCGTTCGTTCTTTCGTTCGTTCTTTCGTTCGTTCTTTCGTTCGTTCTTTCGTTCGTTCTTTCGTTCGTTCTTGCGTTCGTTCTTTCGTTCCTTCTTTCGATCGTTCTTTCGTTCGTTTGTTCGAAATACAATTATATTTCATGCATAACGTGATAAAAAATGTTTCTTAAGAAGATAATCTCTGGCTAGACTAGAAACGCGAGTCATGTCTATGAATATACGTTTCTAGCGCGTACATTTTCACGTATATATTGGGTAGCATATCAACGGTATTTATACGTATAACGTAGTATATAAAAAAGTCTTTTATACCAAATTGTATTCAATTAAATATACTACAACTATAAATCTGATATAGACGTATAGTAAACACGGTTAAATATAGGTGAATAAATTAGTAATAATCGACGTTTTTGTATAAAAAATAATATACGTTTAAAGCGCATTTTCACGAATATATTGGGTAGTACATCAACCGTATTCATACGTATGGTAATACCTAAAAAAAAGACAATTTATACCAAAGTGTGTTGCCTGGGTTAGATTTATGATTGGTAATTTCTTTAATGTCGTCAAAAATTTATTTTATTAGAAATAAGTAAAATACGAAGAAAACAAACTAAAAATTTATTTAAAAAATTAAACAATATTTCTATAATTTTTTATAATTTTACAAAAATATGTTGTTCTGCCATATATTTTCACCAGTTGGAAATATTTTTACAGTTCCAATAGTTTTTCTTTGGATATACGTCCGTTAAACACTCTATCAATATGTATTTTTAGGGTAATTTTATATACAAGGTGAATCAATTGAACTGGATCCCCTCTTGGAAATTTTAAAATAATTTATATTTTACAAATTTTACTACTGAATCAAAACAGTATCACGACTTAAAATTCATAATATGAAAATTCATCTTTTGTTGTCCATGTCATAGTATATTTATGAAATATTCTGCTAATGTTCATTATCTGGTATACTATTGTTTTTAAAATTTTAAATTAGTGACAATTCTGTCAAACTAATTGTCAGTATATTTTTTAGTCGAGAAAAAATAATTAAATATACAGTGAGCATCTTAAGTCTTACCCCCCCTAACTAACTCTTAATGCTTCATTAATTCTCGACTAATTGTTGTTTCAGAATAACGGAAATTAACGTAGCGCACTCATCCTTAGAATTAAAATTCGGCCCTGCATGACTTCGGTTTTGGTTCAGACGTGAAGTAAGACTTTTTGCCATTAGAAGGTCACTGTTAGTCTAGTTGCTTTCCTATTTTGTGAGGTTTTGTTATTTTTAAACATTAATAAATCAACATGTAATGATGCAAATTTCAATTTTTTTGCACGGTTGAATAGAGAATAAAACCCCCTTTCAAATGAGCTATCACTCACCACCCCATGCCATTTAAATTTTTCGAAAGGGTTTTTACCCTCCAGTAAGGGATGAAATTAAGGGTTAACTAATCATGCAAAAATGTACATTGTAGAAATTAAAAATCGACCTGTCTCGGCGATTTTCCTAACAAGACTCCAGTAACGAGTTAGATAGGGGGGGTAAGACTTATGGTGCTCACTGTATATTAAAATATATACAGTACTTATTATTTTGTATTAGGGATAGCCGTGCTTTTAGAGCCAACATGTGGCAACTACGATATCGCCGCTATCGCCACGATTCGGTTAATCCTACCACCATATCTTCTAATTCTAGTCGTTGACTGTTGTCCTGTTGCCATTTTATTAACTTGTATACTCGTCGTATTCCTAACATTACAAAATAAGCACTGTTTTTTTTGTTCAAGTCTTCAAAATGGTAAAAGTCAGAAATTTAAAGTATTTTAATAATTTTATTTTAATAACCTTTACTTTCATTTAAATATCATGTAATTTTAGTTAATGGGTCGTAGAAAAAATATACTGTACAACTCGAATATATTTTTCCTATCGCACTTAGTTATGTGCGATAGGGCTATAATATCAACTCTTGTTTTACAAACTACTCTTTATGAACTTTAGATTACTTGCTTTATAGGTATTAAGTTTTAAATTCTTGACAAGGACGAATGTTTAATTTGGCACACAATATTAGATAAAACAAAGACTTATTTTGAACTGGGTATTATTACCTACTTACAGAAAATATAGAACACTAGGTTTCTGACTTATTTATATCACCCTGTAGTTTTTACGTAACAATTTTCATCAAAAGAAATAGGTAAACATAAAGCACTTTTTAAAAAAATAACCAATCAGAAGAAACCCGTTGTTTGTAGTATTTTTCTGTTTTGCATTATAGATTGTGTCAAAAGTAGACAACCGATTGCTGGAGTTATTTTAAGAAAACTTAATAAAGTATGGTCCTGTGATGGCTAAATCTATTGACATTTTTTAATATGTGTTTGAATTAAACATTTTTAAAAGTTATTTATTATAGAAGGAAAAAGTATTAGATTTTAACTTGAGCTTTTATTTGTCACCAGACTCGAAGCGGAGAGATACAAAATACCAGTTATTGCCAACAGCAAAAATAAATTTATGCTAACAAAAATCTGCCAAGTTTGACACTGAAACTGATAGATCTACCTTTACTTGTATTTTATGTTGCCTATACTGCTATACTGAAATAACTAGAATAAAATTCAATAAAATAAAACACTTATATTAATACTTGCATAAATAATGCATGTGTTCATTAAAAAATATCAAAATGATACTTTCTACATCAACATGGATATTAGCCATTCTACGCACAGACTACAAAACGAAAAAGTATGCCATTGCTTTCAACTGAACGAATATATTTAATATCCATAATACTTAGTACAAACACTTCAAAAACATGAAATCCACCAATCACAGTTCATATTTTGATCACCCGGCTACTGTTATATCCACTCTTGTTGCACAAACTACTATAGTATTTCTTGATAGTTCTATGAATAGATTACATCGTGTATTAAAATTTCTTCGAATTTACCTCGCTTATTATATTATTATATTATATTTTTTAATATTTCCAAATTTTGATATTATTTTTTAATTTTTGGCTGAGATTGCAATGTCCTTTTAAAAATCTACTGCCTGCTGTTTAATAAGTTTTCCAGATAAACGTTAATTAAATCGGCTAAATGTAGTCATAAGTGATATAAGTAGGCAACTCTGCAAAATATCAAGAGCTAAAATCTAATGTTTTTACCTGCATAGTATTTTTTGTGGGGGCGGAAAAATTATTTAATATTGAAAATAGCAATTTGTGTATTAAGAGCGAAAAGTGATAATTTGCCGCTTGAGACAGAAAGTTACAATCTGTCGAAAGCGGCAACGAACTTTTTGCTTAAAATGCACACAAGATTTTTTCTACGATTACATTATTGTAAAAAATAGATATACAAACTGAAAATTTGTCGTAAGTGAGTCCTGGGCAAGTTGTAACACGGGGTAAATTGTAACATATCAAATATTTTCTGAGCATCAACTCTGGCAACCCCGAAACTCAAGCGAGCGTAAATAGAATCCCATGAAGGTCAGTAGTACGTAGCAAGCCAAGCAACAGATGCCAGTGTTACTGTGATTTTCAGTGTTGTTTATATTTCAAGCACGTAAGTAAATTTAGATACTCTACTTTAATTTTAAGTAATTACGATAAGAAAGTGAATAAAGTTTGGTTTCTTGTTTACAAATTAATTATTGCGGAGTGGATTATATTAATGTCTAGTGTTTTTAGTGATGTTGTAATTACTTTTTCATTTGTCGCGACAAAACGAAAAAAATCAAGTTCGGGGCAAGTTGTTACAACTTGCCCCGGTACATACTTGACTTACAAATACCTAACTAAATTTTTATTTCTAGAATGAGAACTTACAAAAAAAAACAGGAAGAGGTTCTTCTTCTAAAGAAACTATGGAAGAAGCAGTTAACAGAGTTATACATAATAGGGAGTCTATCCGCTCAGTTACCGATGCTCTAAATATGTGTCACGTGACTCTCTTCAGATATGTAAAGATATTGAGAAATTCCGAAGATCGTATTAAATTAGATCATGTAGGCTATAGGGAAAATCCAGTTTTTAATGATCAGCAGTCGGCCAGCCTAGTTGAATATTTGAAGCATGCTTGAAAAATATATTTTGATTTGACTCCTAAGGAAGTCCGTAAATTGGCCTATGAATATGCGTAACATTACGACATTACAGTTCCTGATTTCTGGAAAAAAACAAATCAGCAGGGGAAGATTGGTTAATAATATTCATTAAAAAAATCGTGACCTCTCTATTAGATTCCCAGAGCCTACAAATTTGCAAAGGGTAACTAATTTTAATAAAACTAACGTTTCTCTAGAAAGATAAAATGTCAAAATTTTCCAAAAACAGTAATAGATGCTTATTTTGGAAATAAGATACCTTCGTAGAATTGATCAGTGCCATTCGTACGAAATTTTGGTTTATTTTTCATAAAAAATATGGACGCCACTGCATATATTTTATAACTTACTTTTTATTGAATCTTTAAATTAATTACAATTAAAATTTTCTTTTTTCGACTTAAAATAACTGCAGCAATCAGCTTTCTGAATTCTTTTGGGAAACATTCATATTCCAAAACAACATTTGCTTTATACATTAATGAAGAATGTGATTTTGCGAGCCTGTTGCAAGAAAGTTCATTCAAAATTTATAAACCTGATAAACTTGAGCTTGATAGAAAATTTCTCACTGAGGCCCGTAAATGTTCTTTCTTGCATCCAGCTGAATGTCTTTTTCTTTGCGTGTATTTTTTGACCAAATTAAACAGTGAAACAACGTCATCTCATTTAGACATGCCACTTTTTGTTGACAATTGTTTATTCTCTTTCAGATGACTCAATACATGTTTCTTTAAATTAGACCTGTTATGAAAACATTTATCACAAAACTCACATTTTAGTTTTTTCTCTCCGTGAATCAACAGATGCTCTCTAAAGGAGTTCCTCTGAATAAAAGCTTTATCGCAAAAATTACAAACAAAATTTTTTTCTCCAGTATGAATAGCCAGATGCTGCTTCATAGCACTAATTTGAAAAAATCGTTTTCCACAAACGTGGCACTCGTGCTTTTTGCCGCTTTCTCCGGAGTGCGTCGGGAGATGAGTCTTTAAAGTTTCAATCAAAGCGAAGCTGCGTGTACATATAGCACAAGTAAACTTTTTCTCGCCTGTATGCCTAACTAAATGACGAGTCAGATGACGGTTTTCGCTGAAAGCACTTCCACAAATGTCACATTTATATTTCTTTTCGCCTGTGTGAAGTCTAACGTGCCTGCGATAGTTGCTGACATCACTGAAGTTGCGATCGCAGATGTTGCAGACGAAACATTTCTCTCCAGTATGAGTAGTAATATGTCTTTTTAAGGCCCAACTGTTAGAAAATACCTTTTTGCATTCACTACACTTGTAGTTAGTTTCTCCAGAGTGTATTGACAAATGCTGTTTGAAGCTAGCTTTGTGCGCAAACGTTTTATCACATAAGATGCATCTCAACTGGCCTTCACTAACGTGAGACATTAGATGGACATTTAAGGTATACTCTTCAGTGAAACCCAAACCGCACTCTTGACATTTGAATTGTTTTTCATCAGCGTGTACTGTGGCTTGATGGGATATTAAATTGGTTATGGGGATGGTTTTGTCGCAAAAATCGCAAGGCAAGTTTTCAGCTACATGCAGAGTTAAATGATTTTTTAAAGTTACAGGACCTTTAAAAGATTTTGGGCAGTAACTACAGGAGTATTTTTCTGTTTTGTGATCTTTGATGTGTTTATTTAGACTACTTATCGTTGGAAATGTAGAAAAACAGAACGTACATGTAATGTTACTTATTTCTAGAAACCCGGTGTTAGCTGGCTTAAGATTTATATTAGATATATTATTGGTTTCAACTAATTCATTTTTGATATCTTCAACTTTGATATCTATATTATTATCGTTGATTACATTTTCGTGATTGTTAATTTCATCAAAATTGATTTTAATGTCGTCATCGGTCTCTGTTTTAATTTGTATTTCATTTGGACCAATCAAATCATTTTCTTCAACTTTAATAATGTTTAGAGCATTTTGAAATCCCAGGTCTATCAGTCGTTCCATTGGTTGGTTTGATTTCTGGACATCTGTATTTTTATCTGAAACTAAAGAATGTTAAAAATAGAGCGCAAAAGATGCATACCGTCTGCTCATAAAGTATGGAATAGATTTAAAAACCAACACATATTTTATTATTGGGAACACAACTTTTACTTTAAATTAAATATCGCAAGATACATTGAAGTTATAAAAAGTTGTTGGCCTTTTAACGAATGTGATGAAAAAGTAACTTGTAACTATAAAATCGTTATAACCCTTTTGAAATTCGTAAATAACTGCACTTTAACTTTTCGATGAGTAGTTGAGTTTTTTTAAATGTTTTCCTTATGCAACTGTAAAATTGTTATGGCCCTTATGAAATTTGGAATATTGCCTTTTAACTTTATTTATTCGATGGTCCGTTGATGGCTTTTTAACTGTTTCTCTCATGCAACTGTAAAATTGTTAAGGCCTTTTTGAAATTTGTAATTAACTGCCTTTTTATTTTTATTATTTGATGCTTTTTAACTGTATCTCATATTTAACTAAAATTGATATGGCCCACTTTGAAATTTGTATTTAACTGACTTTAATTTTACGACTGGCCGTTGATGGCTTTTTAACTGTTTTCCACAAACGATGGTAAAATCGTTATTGTACTTTTGAAAATTGTAATTAACTCGCTTTTAACTAGTTATTCGACAGGCAGTTGATTGCTTTTTAACTGTAAGCCTCATGCAAGCCCGTTGAAGGGAAATTAAAATTAATATTATGGATTCCTGGCCATTTCTAGGCCTGTCACTACTTATTACTGGTAGATTGACGATGGCCTTATGCCGCCATTTGTGACAAAAGACGACTTACCAATGAAAGGCCACTACTTGAAGTAACGTATACAGATTTAAAGGCTGTAAAGTTGCAATAACAAAATGTTCCACGATTTAACGCATATTGTATGCTTACAAACGCTTTCCAATATACAGAATTTCGTTTCAATCCATTAAAAAATGCGTTGTGGGACTTGTAGATTGAGACGAACCGTCAAATTTTGCATTTTTTTATAGAACAACTAAAGAGTTAAATATTCAAATATTTATGTTCGAAACCACTATAACGAATTGTATGGTCCTAGATTAGTGTATAACGGTATTCCGCAAGGATCAATACTTAGTCCAATCCTCTTTAATTTATACACGTCAGAATTGCATAACTTATTTGAGAAAAATGTTAAAATAGTACAATACGCAGATGATATATGTATATATGTCAGCCATAAGAATTGCGTGTGTAATCTACAGATAGTTAGCATTAGAGCGAGCAAGAAACAAATATCAGCGATGCCAGTTTATAAGGCGCGGTCAAAGTTACAACGCGGTCAGATCGTATAAACCGGCAACGCTGATATTCAGTGGCCGGCACTGGATAATTAATACAATTATGTTAAATTTTCAACATATTTCTGCTTATATAGAATACATTTTTTCGGTACAAATGATCTAATACGTTAATTGTGACAAGTTAAAATTTTATATGAATTTGCAGAATTGCTTTTCATATTTAACATGCGTTATATTCTTAACGTCTGTTAAATTTTAAAATATTCGTTCATGGCCGTATGCGGGAATTTGTCCATAGGGAAAAAGCAACACCGGAAAAAACACAAATATTGATATGAGCACAACAATTTGAACAAAATGAACCCTATTTTAATGTTATATCTTTATCAAAAAGTGGACTCCTAACAAAAATTTTGTGTAAGGGAATAAAAGGCCCAATAACTGTTACCTTCATTAAAAGACAAGCATATATAGGTCACTATGGCCGACTATTGGGCCTAAGTCACTTAGCCATTAAATCGAGCTAATATGCCATTTTCCCTGTAATATCTGGAAATAAATATATTGGCAATTAATGGCCTGTTGATAGGAAGATAATGATAAATTGCAGGCCTTTTACCGTATTAATACTAACTGCTGAATAAAGGTCATGTACGAGACATGACTAGACAGACGATTTGATAGTGCCTCTTTTTTGATCAGTAGTACCGTTTGAACTGTAAATTCTATACCAAAACAGAAGGCCTTCCAATATAGAATATTGTAGATATTTTATTTAATTTAGCAATATATAATATGCTACTAGAGAAAAAATGTCTCCTACACAAAGTATATTCATAAAATATTCTAAATTAACAGCATGTAAAGCAAGAAATTACAATGAATACTGAAGAGTCGTAATAAGGATGAAACCGGTCCAAGAATGACGTTCTCCTTAGTGAGAAAAGTAAACGGAAAAGTGTTGAAATTTAATTTCTATCTTTGCTGTATTTTCTTTGGATATAATTCAATACCTAATACGGTATTAGTCAAAAGAGCACTTACCTAAAGGGAAACGGTCGCTCATAGTATGTGATACACGAAGTTATTTATTTTATTTTTGAATACTGAATAGTCAATACCAGCAATCCGAGACTGGCCCGTAGTACATGTCAACTAGTTGAGTATGGAGCAAACGATCATCGGCGTCTCCATCCATGAACACGCCTTCCTGGATATCTATTCTTGAATCTCAGGGAGTAGAAATTTTGAGAGAAGATTTAGACAAAAATACAAATTTTGTAAATTGCAGATAGAGGGAAAACCGGTTTTCTATTCCCTCGAATTCAAGAATAGCTACCCTGGAATGTTGGAGTTGAGTCTGCGGCAGTTAAAGGCCTTATTACTTTTAGCATGCTTTTACCCAATACAGTTACTAACCCTTCATAAGGCCATTATCAACCAACATATTGCTGGGCCACTATCGAAAGGTCAAAAGTAGACTTTTATCTTTTAATCGTTGCATTCATTTGCCCTTCAATTACAGCAAAAGGCCAGCACTATCCGGGCAATTCATTGTTTATAGGGCTGGGATATATTAAAATTAAAAAAGCTAAACTTGCTAGATTTTCACACACTTATTTAAAAAATTATGAATTTAATAGGTAAATCGAAAATCACAAATCGAAATCCGATAAGTCAGAAATGTCTAAAATAAGTAGCTGAATAATTCGAAAAAATCTTAAAAAGACCCCTGTGAATTATTAAGACCATCCCCGAACCACCAAGGTGAAAACAAATACTAGGGGATTTGAAAAAGCCTGTCGTCGCCGGGATTCAAACCCAGATATCCTTGTTCTACTTTCCTCTAGACTAGGGGTTCCCAAAGTGCGGCCCGCGGGTCATTTGCGGCCCGCGAGTCCGTTTCATGTGGCCCGCAAACAACTGGTCAAATTAACGAAATTGTATTGCATGAAAAATGAAGTCAGATAATCAACCTCAGAAACTTTATTAACTACAAAACTTAAGTCAGCACGAATTAAAAAAAGACCAGTGGATTAACCAGATTATTTAAAATGACATCTTACATGCATCTTACGGAATCAAAGTAAATGTTGTTTATAACAATTATATTGTTAAATAATGTTTCTACACTACTACGTGCATATTATCTATTTTCTACATAATTTACATTTGTAGGCCATATCAGTATGCTGATGGAATTAATCGATTATTTTCAAAATTAAACAAAGACTTTATTTTGAAACAAGTCGGTTAATGCCAAGTGATAATTGTTTACTAAAAAAAGATTTCGTTTCAATCCATTAAAAAATGCGTTGTGGGACTTGTAGATTGAGACGAACCGTCAAATTTTGCATTTTTTTATAGAACAACTAAAGAGTTAAATATTCAAATATTTATGTTCGAAACCACTATAACGAATTGTATGGTCCTAGATTAGTGTATAACGGTATTCCGCAAGGATCAATACTTAGTCAGTGTGTCAGTGTTGCCAGTCTAGTACATTCTTAAAGAATCTTGTATTTAGTACGCTCGAGGCAAAAGCTAGTAGGTACTTTTATCTCCAGCGTGTGCGTATGCCTTCATTTGGATGGGTGTCTTTTTGTTTACTTATTAGCTACACTGTTTTTTTTTATTTTTTTTTGCTCTTCTGTGAATATAATCAGACTGTCACTAATAAAACACTAACATAACAGAAAAATATTCTGGTAATACTGTAGTGTGTAGGAATAGACTATTGTGCATGCGCCTCCATGACCGTGAATAACTGGTACATACATTTTTTTTTATTGAATAATTGTTTAAAGAAATAATATTTTCTATTACTAAGATAAAAAAGTTATTTTGTTTAATCATTTTTAAGAACCTCTTACATAACAACTGATGTAGTCTTTTTCCTATTAATTGAACACGCCATGATGTAAAATGCCGGCTTACCGTTAAAGCTTTATATTTCCACACATTTTCTTTTAAATTTCAGGGTAGCAGATTTTCTGTTTTTTTTTTTTTTTTGTTTAAAGAGTTTTCTGAATTATTGAGAAGTGCCTCTTCATCTGGATTTTGGATAAAAAAAAATTGTAAGTATAAATCAATATTTTTTTGTTTATTAACAAACCGAATTAATCGACTGCATTTCGAAATGATTACCAATATTAGGCCGATGTCATAATTGTCTTGGACCAATATTGATTCGAACCGTCAACCTTAAAAAATGTATTAAGATTAAATTAGGTATTATCAGAAAATACATACCTAGGTACCCTATGGTAATATTTAGTACAGTATTGCCACTTTCGGATTTTTCCATGAATCTCTGGATATCCATAATCATCTAGGATTCTTAAAAAAATATTTTCCAATTTTTATAAAATTATTATTTAATTTATGTTTTAATTCTTTTTTTTTATCTGTTTCTAAACCTAAAATGTAATTCTAAAAATCTGATGTGTCATACCTAAAGTAATAAATATGCTAGTCTTTTTACACTTTTCCTCAAATTTCTTGAATACGGTACATTTTAGGAAAATCATGTATGGGAAAAAAATTATAGAAAATGACGACAACAACTTTTATTTAAAAAATTTTCCTAAAAAATATGAATTTTACACTTTTTGTCAATTTCTCGAATACGGTCCATTTTAGGGAAATTATGTATAAAACAAAAATTATAGAGAATGACATTACAAGCAACTTTTATGTAAAGAATTTCCTATACAGAAAGTAAAAAACAATTTGTATTATTTTGTATTTTTAAAAATATACGTAGTTTATTTATGTATTAGTTTTACACGAAGCAGGGCTTAAACCTCACACAAATAATGTTAAACGTAAATAACTTTTATGTCATTGACTAAAAAAATATCAATTTCAGTACTTAAAAATTCCAGACAATGATGGAATCGCATCGTGCAGTTAAGTGCCGAAGAATTAACAGGGCGGTCAAACAGCACTTAGCGGATCTTTCTGAAATATCCAGTGATACTCCTCTCACTTCGCCTGAAATGTCCAATACAAGTACGTCATCAATATGTTTCAGTGAACAAGGTACAGATCAATAGGAATGTCAGTATGTCATAAAGAACAGAAATTTCACACTTCTATTAATACAAATATATACAACATATCAAATGTATCAATGTTTTCTATTGAACATATTATAACTAACAACTCTGTTAATTCAGATATTCTTTCCAATAATAATAATTGTTCTAAAAACAGAACATTGATAACATTGTTCTAAAAAATGAAAAAATGATAAATTACCCAAGCCATACAAACTAAAAGTAATGTTTTTCTAGAAGGCTATTGCTATAAAAGTCCGATAAACTATTTCCCTGATGAGTTAGCAATTGACTTAAGAGATTTGGGTATTTTAAAGTTCATGTCATCACATACAAACATTAGAAAGGGTTTCTGTTAAAGAAATTAATATAAAATAATTGATATTTAATCTTGAAAATAATGGTGGTGGTGTTTCTACTGCATCCTGAACTATAATTAAAGTAAATTTTCTAAATTTTGAGTTCTTCCGATCTTTCGTCACATGTATTTTGCATAAAAAAATTTTAATTCTTCATTTTAGTGTGTATTGGTCCTTTTTTTTAAGTAATATTAAACTTTTTTATAAAGTTTTATAATTGTTTTATTATTATAACCCTTAACTATTCACGTCCACATGCAATCATTGAAATCTTTAAAAATGGCTTTTAAAAGCTATATAGCCCAGTAAAATAAGGAAAAATGGCTTCTGGGATCAACATAAAAAAACATGTTAAAATAGCGTTTTTCATTAAATGAGTATTTGGCAAAAAAAAAAATAAGTATAAAATGCATATTTGGCTCAGTTTACATAGCGTTATCCTACAAACAAATATGTAATGACTTTATACACTCAGTGAAAAAATAGTATTTTACTTTTTTGTTCATATCGATTCAAGGAATATTTGTGGAAAGGTTTGATAATTAATATTGAATGCCAATATTGGTAATAAACTAAATGGCAAAATGGGTTTCAAACTAGATTCCAGTATTTCATACCAATATAGTATGACAATGTAGACTAATAGTCCGTCAGATAGTGACAGGTTTAGGTGGCCCATTTTCGCATACAAGCCTCAAAGAGGGTTGAAAAGTACATCGATTTTAAGTAGAATGAAAGGAAATTTACGAGTGGCTGCTGGGGATAACACAAGGAAAATTCAATTTTCCCTAACAAAAACTAAAAGTTATTTGTTGCCCATTTTTCCACGCAAGCCGTTTTAACTATATGATTAATTAATAGAACGAGGCTTCAGAAAACCAAAGCCTTTAATGTTGCAAGTGGCTGAAGGGTTTAAATAAGGGCATAATCTTCTAAGGAAAAATCGAGATTTTGCCAGATTTTTCCACACAAGCCCATCGAATGAATGAAAATCTACGTCATCACTAGTCCAAAAAACATATTTTCTTGAACGTCCCGAATGTATAAGTGCATTTTGGGGTCGGAAAATTTTTCTGATGAGGAAAATCGAATTTTCCATGTGTTATCCCCAGCAGCCACTCGTAAATTTTCTTTTATTCTACTCAACATCGATGTACTTTTCAACCCTCTTCAAGACTTGTATGCGAAAATGGGGCACCTAAATCGGTCACTATCTGACGGTCTATAATAATAGTAAAATTGGACCTATTCTGTTGTACATAAATTTGCCGATATTGGTATCAAATTGAAATCCAATATTATTTGATAATGATGGCGTAAAATGGGACCAATATTGAAAGAGTATTGAAGTTGGTTTCTACTCCATTATAATTTCTATATTGTACCTAATCTACACTTTAATATAAGCTCAATATTGTTTACTTATATTGGCGATTTACTGAAATATATATTGGATAAATGTTTCAATACAATGTTGGCCCTTGTTTTTTAGGCGTTAGCACTTTGATCCGCAGCCAATATTTAAATACGTTTTTAACATAACTTTGCTTTTAGAATCAATGCATAACTTAAACCAATATTGTAGAACAATGTAGGTGCAAAATTAAAGACAAATATAGGACCAATGATGAAACTCAATATTGAGTTTTGTTTGTCGTGCGGCATATTTTCTATATTGTATTCAATATACACGTTAATCTTCATCCAATTTCGTTTACTTATATTGGCATTTTATCGAAAAAATATATTGATTTAATGTTTAAATATAACGTTGGCCCTCGTTTTTCAGGTGTTAGCACTTTGATGCGCAGCCAATATTGAAATAGTTTGTCAAGCCAACATTGTAATCTTGGGGCAATATTGACTTTCTATATCAAGCCAATATAATGTAATGAGAGCCGTTTCGTTATTCAGTCATGCTCTAATTCTCCAAGTCCCTCTCTGTCTTATTTGGCCTTTGAGGCTCAACTTGTCCGATTATTATACATAATTAAACCCCTTAAGACCAAACATATGTGACGACTATGGCGGAGACACTTTCGCGAACATTCTTGAGTCATCGCAATAACGTTTCTGGTACATTCTGGATATTTTGGTGGAGGAGCATTCTAGACTACCAATTTGTATATAAATATTGGTTGAGGTGAACGCTGTGTTAGTTATATATGGACAGTGAATATAAATAGTGAACAGTTCAAAGACATTTGAAATATATATAAATTAGAATAGTATTGTTTAAAATAAATAAGTGTTTAAATAAATTATTTACAAATAAACTGTTGTTTGAAAATAAACAAAGATCACAATATATTGCTACCTGGGCTGCCTGACCCATTAATATTAAATGCCCAATTTTTTTAAATTATTTTCAAAAAAAATATATTTACATCGTATTCTTGTGTCAATTTAATTCTTGTATAATGAATAATCAATAAATTTGACTTTTATCAAATTATTACCAAATAAAATACTTCAATAATGCAATAATATGTATTTACTTATAAAATAAAACAGTTCAGTTTTAACGGCAGTTTCTTTTACATTGTTTTCTTCTAGGCAGTTTTGTCAAACATGTTGATTCAAACACAAATATGCTCGCGAATGTTCGTGTGATGTCGAACAGTCATAAACTAGGGGCATCTGAACTAATAACCATTTGCAACGAAATAAAAATAATACGGTCTTTAAAATTCAGGAAAACTATTCTTAGAAGATACCTCTGAGATGTCATAGAATTACAATGTCATAAGAATAATACATTACCTAAAAAATATACACCATGGGGCTAACGCACCCATACGCGACTAACGAAGGAGGCTTTTATTTCGTAAAATTTAGATTCATAATTTCCAAAGAAACAACTAAATGTTTTCAAAAACTTTTGAACTTTTGTGGTATTACCCTTGAAAATCCGGCAGTTGGGAGTTGACTAAGCAACCGAGAAGGTGGAAGATATGGGGAAATTAGCAGAAAGTAAGATATAAGTAGATAATTAACTGCGAAACTTGCTTGATAATACCATCTGGTATGCGTGTTTCAATAATTCGAAAATAATATTTGTGAAAAAAAATTTTCAGTTTTCCACTTAAATAAGAAAACTTAAGATCCAGAATAACTGACAGTAGTTTTTTATGATTTGTTATAAAGGGTGTTTCAAAAAGGTATGTCATAAATTCTTCCTCAGATAGATTACCAAAAAATAAGTGGATTTGGCTATATTTACCTACATCAAAAACTGGTTTCTAACAAAATTACAGGGCGTTAAACTAACATTCACAAAAACGTTTTTTTTTTTTGTAAAAAGTTTGCTGTTTCGATTTTTTCTTTAAATTTTTTCCAGTGCTGTAGATTTAAAGGCCCAATATTCTAAGGAGAAAAAAAATTAAAGCAACCCACTTAAAAAAAGTTGGGGGTTGGGTATCTTTTAACCCCCCCCCCCCCTCTACTTTGTTGACACAAAGAAATTTGCTTTATCGATCTTAAAATCAAAAAGAACTATGAATTTTTAATTTTTTTTTATAGCGAAATGAACTTGGTATCTTTCTTATTTAACAAGCTATTTACAATTTTTTAACTGAATTTCTAGAGCAATTCATCCGTCCTGGACTTAACATATCAACAAAACTAAGAGTAGGTCTGGAGTTATTGTACAAAAAACGCATATAAAAATTAGTGGTGTGCCTAGGGCTGTGCTTGAGCCGCCCCTGCAAAAACTACCTATTGGGAGCCAGTTTTTGATATAGGTAAATATAGCCAAATCCACTTATTTTTAGATAATCTATCTGAGGAAGAATTTATGACATACCTTTTTGAAACACCCTGTATAAAGTATGTTTGAAAAGTTTTTATATATTTTTTTTATGTATTAAAAATTTTGTATTTTAAAAATGAAAGTAGATATTATAAAAATTTAGTTATTATTTATTAGTCTTATTCATTGTATTACACAATATAGACAAAACAAAATTGCATAATATTAAGTTGTACCTATTTCATAAAAATAAATCTATAACTAGCTACACTTTTTTTACAATGTGTGGTCCACCAACCCACTCTTTTTTTAATAATTGGGAAATTCGGACCGCGTATCAAAAAGTTTGAGAACCCCTGCTCTAAACTATCAACTGTCTGATTTTTTGGACAGAAATTTGATGTGCTAGATCATGCCAGACGACATTTAGGCTCGTTCACAAATCTTCAAATACCTCTATACAGGAGCGGTGTATATGTGTATTTATCAAAGTAAGTCCATTTCTTCGTCTGCATAAGTGAAGCGTCAATGTACGTTGAGAGACGTAAACCTGAGTGCGAAAATTGTGAATTTAATAAATCGAAAATCGCAAATAGAAATCCGAAAAGTCAGAAAATTCGAAACAAATTTCAAAAATCCCCCTACAAACTATTAAGACCATCCCGAACCAATTGGGGGTGAAAACAAATACTTAGATTTTAAAAAAAGCATGTCGTCGTCGGGTTTCGAACCCAGACATCCAGTCAATGTCGTTGATGGTTATGAGGACAGGCCATTTGTCTATTGAACAAGGGTATGACTTTCAGATTTCGATTTATTAAATTCACAATTTTCACTCAGATTTACGTCTAGTAACGTACATTCAAAACAAAAATATAGGCTCAGTGTGCATAAATGCATTCCTTATATACACCGATGCTGGATAGAGGTATTTTAAGATTTGAGAACGAGCCTGAACGTTGTCTGGCCCGAACTAGCACATCAAATTCATGTCTAGGAAACTCGACAGTCAATGACGAAAAGGGTATTTTTCCAGAGAACAAGGATGTCGCGGTTCGAATCTCGGCGACGACAGTTTTTTCGTATGTCCAAGTATTTGTATTCATCTTTGAGGTTTGGGGATGGTCTTAATAATTAGTAGCGGTATTTTTGAGATTTCTTTTCAAATTTGCAAGTTATATTTAGTCACTCATTTCAGATATTTCTGATTTTTCGGATTTCTGTTTGCGATTTATTAAATTTACAAGTATCACATTCAGGCTTACGTGGCTTAACGTATTCACGCAGACAAAAATATGGGCTTGGTATGCGTAAAAGTATTTCTCATATCGTCGTCAATATCTCGAAGTGACGTAACTCGATTTTCACAACTTTACAAGAGAGCGTTTTAAAGTTTTTTTATAAAGTAACATCTCTTTGTAAAATTATCAGATACACACGGTTAGATACGTGCTATAAATGTAATGACTTGAGATACGCAATTTCGTGACCTCTCTTAAGCTAGCAGGACCAACTGGGCAGAATCGATTAAAATCTATTACACTATTTAGTACCTATTTTGTACTAAATTGTACCACCAATAAAAATGTTGTACCATGTTCCGTTTTCAAAAAAAAACGTGGCGCTGCTAGTTTAATATTAAGCTAACAGGACTACATTAAAAAAAAGAACTAAATTTGTACCAATTTGTACCACCAATAAATTTTTCGTACTATGTACCGTTTACAAAAAAACACAAGGTGCTTCGAGTTCAATATTAGGCTAGCAGGACCACATTGAAAAATACAAAGGTACAATTAAAAAGGACTGTTTTTGTAACAATATGTACCATAAAAAGAACCTAATTTATTTCATCAAACTGCCTGAAACAACTTTCAAATTAATCCAAATCTGTTATAATTAAAAATAAAGAGACGTTTTGCAGAAAAAGAATCTATTGCTATTTTTGCATAAAACAACATAATTTGTACCGTTAAAATATAAATTTTGAGAATATGCACCCCTGCCGTTACTTAGAAACTATCCTAAATTCATATTCCATTTAAACAGCAAAATCAATCGTTACTTCTGCAATAAAAGTACGTTAAAATGTTAATTGTTAGATTATGTACCCTTGCCGTTCCTATAGAAACTAACCTAAATTCATATTAGGCTCAAGAGTAAAGTAGGCACCCTTTTGCACGAGCAGAATCAGTAGTTACTCCTGCAATGAAAGTAACATAATTTGTACCATTAAAATATGAAATTTCAAATTTTGTACCCCGTTCCTATAGAAAGGGTACTTTACTCTTGAGCCTAATATGAATTTAGGTTAGTTTTTATAGGAACGGCAGGGGTACAAAATCTGAAATTTCATATTTTAGTGGTACAAATTATGTTACTCTCATTGCAGGAGTAACTACTGCATCTGCTCGTGCAAAAGGGTACTTTACTCTTGAGCCTAATATGAATTTAGTTTAGTTTCTATAGGAACAACAGGGGTACAAAATCTGAAATTTCATATTTTAGTGGTACAAATTATGTTACTATCATTGCAGTAGTAACTATTGATTCTGCTTGTGTAAAAGGGTACTTTACTCTTGAGCCTAATATGAATTTAGGTTAGTTTCTATAGGAACGGCAGGGGTACAAAATCTGAAATTTCATATTTTAGTGGTACAAAATATGTTACTTTCATTGCAGGAGTAACTATTGATTCTGCTCGTGCAAAAGGGTACTTTACTTTTGAGCCTAATATGAATTTAGGTTAGTTTCTATAGGAACGGCAGGGGTACAAAATCTGAAATTTCATATTTTAGTGGTAAAAATTATGTTACTATCATTGCAGTAGTAACTATTGATTCTGCTCGTGCAAAAGGGTACTTTACTCTTGAGCCTAATATGAATTTAGGTTAGTTTCTATAGGAACGGCAGGGGTACAAAATCTGAAATTTCATATTTTAGTGGTACAAATTATGTTACTTTCATTGCAAAAGTAACTATTGATTCTGCTCGTGCTAAAGGGTACTTTACTCTTGACTAATATGAATTAAGGTTAGTTTCTATAGGAACGGCAGGGGTACAAAATCTGAAATTTCATATTTTAGTGGTAAAAATTATGTTACTTTCATTGCAGTAGTAACTATTGATTCTGCTCGTGCAAAAGGGTACTTTACTCTTGAGCCTAATATGAATTTAGGTTAGTTTCTATAGGAACGGCAGGGGTACAAAATCTGAAATTTCATATTTTAGTGGTACAAATTATGTTACTTTCATTGCAGGAGTAACTACTGATTCTGCTTGTGCAAAAGGGTACTTTACTCTTGAGCCTAATATGAATTTAGGTTAGTTTCTATAGGAACGGCAAGGGTACAGAATCTAACAATTTACATTTTAACGTACTTTTATTGCAGAAGTAACGATTGATTTTGCTGTTTAAAAGGAATATGATTTTAGGATAGTTTCTAAGCGAACGGCAGGGGTGCATATTCTGAAAATTTATATTTTAACGGTACAAATGATGTTGTGTTTTATGCAAAAATTGCAATAGATTCTTTTTCTGGAAAAGTCTCTTTATTTTTAATTATAACAGATTTGGATTAATTTGAAAGTTGTTTCAGGCAGTTTGATTAAATAAATTAGGTTTTTTTAATGGTACATATTGGTACAAAATCAGTCCTTTTTAATTGTACCTTTGTATTTTTTAATGTGGTCCTGCTAGCCTAATATTGAACTAGAAGCACCTTGTGTTTTTTTGTAAACGGTACATAGTACGAAAAATTTATTGGTGGTACAAATTGGTACAAATTTAGTTCTTTTTAATTCTACTTTTGTTTTATTTTTTATTTTATTTTTTTAATGTAGTCCTACTAGCTTAATATTAAACTAGAAGCACCATGTGTTTTTTTATAAACCGTACATAGTACAAAAAATTGATTGGTAGTACAAATTGGTACAAATTCAGTTCGTTTTAATTCTACCTTTGTTTTATTTTATTTTTTTAATGTGGTCCTGCTAGCTTAATATTAACCTAGCAGCGCGACGTTTTTTTTTTGAAAACGGCACATGATACAAAATTTTTATTGGTGGTACAAATTAGTACAAAATAGGTACTAAATAATGTAATAGATTTTAATCGATTCTGCCCAGTTGGTCCTGCTAGCTTAAGAGAGGTAATTTCGTGAAATTGTAGAGCATACTTTTTTAGATAATATGTCACTTATCTCAATTTCGAGTTACGTCACTTCGTGATATTGACGACGTATACACCGATGCTGTATAGAGAGGTATTTAAAGATTTGAGAACGAGCCTAAACGTCGTCTGGCCCGAACTAGCATATCAAATTTCTGTCTAGGAATCTCGACAAAAAAAATTAATTTCTTCATGACAATTTTTTCGAAGTAACTTCTTCAAAATTTCTAGTTTTTGTTCATATGAACTTTGGAATGAACTGGGAACTGAGCTGCTGCTACGCCAGTGTATTCGTTATGGAATTAAGACCTATTGAGTAATTATTTTGTAGATAGGTACGAAATATATAACTTTTTTAGTAGTAACGTAACCCATACAGTTAGGTAATATTGAGCTCTAATTAGGTACCTAACATTCAATATTTTTGTTATAGGTAGGTAACTAACTTCCTACTACTCGTACAATAAAAAAATATTCTACAGATATATGAAGAAATTCACGAATGTAGGTACCTAATATTATACGGGGTGTTCATTAAAGAATGGGCTAACTTCAGATGTGGATAGTTTGGACAAAAATAAGTTTATATAATCCAATTTACCTTAGTAGAATTTTGCTTGCTTAAGAAATTACAGGGTGGAGAAAATATTTTTTTTTATATTTTTACGATAATTAAAATATTTTTTGACTAAATATATCCAAATTTTGTGAAAGTAAGTTTTTTGAGTGATACAAACGAATACCAGCTTTTTTATAACATAACACGTACAGGGCGTTCTAAACTAGCGTGCCAATCTAGTATTTACTTCAGATTTTTTTTGGAATTTTGGAATTTCAAGTTAGTACTGCAAATGTATGGATTACTCTAAAATTTCTCAATTTGATAATGTTAAATCTAAAGCTAATACATAAATTATTACAAATTAATTTAAAACTTTATTAAATATTTAGTAGACACTGAAACAACGCAAAAATATGATAACATTAATGATAAAGAATATTTAAAAATTGAAAAACTGAACAATTTCAAACTGAGAATAATAGCAAAAGCGAAAAATTAATTTCAAATTATTTGTTTAAAATGTTCGCCATTTACTTCAATGCATTTTCTACATCTTTTCACGCAATTTCTTCTAACTGCGAAGAATGAAAGGTCTTGTCGAATAACATTAGCCGCTATTACTATTTTTTGCCAGAAGTTATGTCTGGTATTAACAGTAAGGCCAGAATAAACTAGAGTCTTAATATAACCTCAGAAGTAAAATTCCAGAGGGTTCATATCTGGACTACGTGCAGGCCATAGATGTTCACTTTCTCGTATAATCCATCGATGGGGGAATACGTTAATTAAATGGTTTCGTACTGTTATGGAATAATGGGCAGGGGCGCCATGTTGTTGATATCACATACCAACCCTAATATTTAAAGAAACATCATCTAGCAGATCAAATAATTGTACTTGAGGAAATGTAAGTAATCATCTACAGTCATTTTTGTTCAAAAGGTCCTATAAGGTTATCTTCGACTATACAAGAAAAATATTTAATTTAAATTCATGCTGAAAGAGCCGCACTCTCTTACTGTTTTTCTAGAGCCCATGTGTGAGCATTTTTGTAGTTGAAAATTTCTCTTCTCGTAAATGTTGCCTCATCAATGAATAGAATTTTATTCACAAAAAATGGATCTTTTCTATTTTTATAAAAGACAAACTGACTAAAATTTGTTGTCGCTAAAAGATCATCTGGCACTGGCAGTAGATTTTGGACTGGAGTTAAATGGTACGGGTATAATTGTTGTTCATGTAAAATGTTGACACAGTACCCTGACATAAATCAACATTGGCAGATATACGACGGATACTTGTTGCTGGGTCATCTTCAATAAGATTTAATACCTCTTCCTCCTGCTGTATATCTCGAACCATAGGTCGTTCATTGACTCTTTTTGGGCGAAAACTTCCGGTTTCTCTTAATTTGCTGAATAGACATGAAACCAATTTTCGGTTGGGCTGTCTACCATTAGGATACAAATCTGTTTAACTTCTTGCTTAAGCGTGTGGCTTGAAACTTTGCTGGGCGTAAAATGATATCATATCGATCATTTCACTGTTTGAGAAAAAGTTATGTCGTGGAATTGTATAAAAATAACGAATTTTATCACTTAACTCTGATGCTTGCATGTAAGACTAATCCTGACAGTGCTACTACATTTGACAACTGCCTAGTAGATTTAACATTGTCAAATTGAGAAAATATGGAGTAATCTACACATTTGCAGTACTAACTTTAAATTAAGTTCTCCTTCAAATGATGCATTTTAGCGACATGCAACAAGTATACGTTTTTTAAAGAAAATTGAACGCTTTTTCAAAATAATTAATAATTTTTTAAAATGTCCATTCTTAAAAAAAAAACTGAATACTAGTTTGGCACGCCAGTTTAGAATGCCCTGTACATGTAATGCAACAAAAAACCTGGTATTCGTTTATACCACCCAAAAAAGATTACTTTCACAAAATTTGGGTAATTAACTCAAAAAATATTTGAATTATCGAAAAAATATTGAAAAAAAAAATATTTTCTCCACCCTGTAACTTCTTGAGCAAGAAAAATTCTGCTAAGGTAAATTGGTCTAAATGAACTTATTTTTGTCCAAACTATTCACATCTGAAAGTTGACCCATTCTTTAATATAGTATACAGTTAATTAAACAACCTGTTTAACTAAGTCATGCGCAGTTTGTAGGTTATACATACATATATTATCAAAATAATAAAAAACTCACCTGGAACGACGACTTCCTTTTAATATTCTTATGTTAACTGATTTCTTTCTTTAATTTAAGTCACAATAAATAGAATATTCACTTTAATACGACTACTTGGTCAAAAATAATATTTAAGAATCGAAAAAAGACAACAAAATAAACCTAGTAGAAAATATTCGAATAAATAACTGACAGTGATAGATAAGCAAATTTAGGTTAAATATATATATGTAGAGATGGGAATACCAATATTAGTCCATGGAATTAGTACTTTTTACCTTACATCAAATGAGGGAGTTCTGATTTTTTTATATGTTGGTATTGATGAAATAATAATAAAAAAATCCAAATTTTCCACCATGAAAGCTCTTCGGATCATTGTTAAATACTAAAAAAAAATTTTAATTTTAGGACTTTTTCAGTTTTTGTCAATTTTTACCACCAAGGACCTGTGTTACGGCAAAAGTTATTATGCACACTTTTTAAGTAGACTAAGTTTGCAATGACATGAGAATAATTTGGTTTTGGTAGGCGAAATAGTTTATAAGATACGGCTATTTAAAAGTTGGCAAAATTTAAAAAAAAAGGAATTATAACTTTTTTTTTTGTTTTCGAGAATTTTTATCCCTAAGGAGTGGGTTTATGGGAAAAATTACTATTTTAGTTATTAAAGTTTACTGAATTTCCAACAAAATGAGACCAATTATATCAACTTACACTTGATAGTTCCTGAGACACAGCTTGCTGAGGTATAATTTTTCTCATTGAACTGCTCTGGAAGGTCGAAATCGTCATTTGATAATGTGTCATCAATGAATGGTTCATTAATATCGTCACACATCAGGACTAGTATGTTCTCGCAAGATTGGCCAGTGCATTAGCAGCTGGCATCCGAGCATTTCAATTCTGCTTTCCTGCAAACAACTGCTGATACAATCTTTTTTGCAGTTACAGAAAATCATATTTAGCAAAGCTTGAGGAGCTGGTGGTGCCATCATCTGTTGAGGAACGAGTTGCGTTTATAATGGACTGTGAATTTGGGCTGGCTAATAATTTATAATTCATTTCTTTTAATTAAACAATGACAAGCTTTCACCCTACCTTTACTAGTGGCTCTGGATCGGGATACTTCTATATTTTCCTGAAGCGGCTGGAGGCGCTAATGCGATCTTGATAATGCGGTTCACACACAAAAATTCTGACTTATTCGGTGTCGGTTTTAACACTGTACTGACGATTTCTATATTCTGAGCTCTATATTTTATTGCTTGCGCATACACAACTCATACCTGTGTTTTTATTACCATCAAAGCCGTTTGGTTTGGGAAGAAAGTATTGTCAATGGTAAAGTAGATATTGATTTCAAAAGCTAATAAATGAATAAATTAAACTTAAATTTAACATGAAAACGCAACACCTTATGTACTCCGCATCCAGCCAGCCACTTTTCTGTACCTGAAACAAAATCAACAGCAAAATAAGGAACCATGTATAAAGAATGTGGTCTAAAGCAGAAAGGAATATAAGTAAAAAAACTTATTTTCACCTGGTGGTATGTTCGCAGAAAGTGAAATCTTGCAGTATCTCTGGTTGGAGGCAATCTTGTGGGGTTCATGTTGGGCTTAACTGCCGCTCTAGTGAACAACTGGAGGCGAAGATAGTTAAGATTTTGCGATTCTCTGTTGCCTCCATAAAGTGAAACGAGAAAGGTCTTTCCTGCGTCGGCAACTGGCTCAGGTGTGGCATTGAAGCTGAAGAAAACGTCTGCGTTTTGTTCGAGGCTTAGCTGTTTTTTAATTGTCAATAGAAATTTCTTTTTTCCTTGGCCAAAAAGTGCTAATATTGTATCACAACCGCAAAACGCGTGAACGAACAGAGTGCTATTCCGGGTTGTGATCATTGCGTAAAGGAATTTGTCGAGTAGGTGACATCTGGGTTTTTTCCTCTCTCACATTTTACAAATATAATATTATTTGGTCTGTTTCTTGGAAGAATGTGGTCTCCTCCATCTCGTGATAAACCAAAAAGTATTTTCACTACTTCGTAGAAAAAGGATATGGAAATGGATATGGTTAATATTAACCTATCAGCATCTTCCTCTGCCTGTAATGTTAGAATTTTGTTCTTCTCCAGGTGAACCTTCAGCATGTCGATGAGTCAACTTTATTCCTGTCATTCAATAGGAACTTGTCCTGAGCAACTCAAGCAATGGTTGTTTCATCGAATATAACAGCAGGAGAGGACGTTGCATGAGCTCTACGCAGACGTTCAGAGCTCTTGGTATTTTTGTCTCTTGCGTCAGACGAATAGACATCAAAAACGGCAGTTATATTTGAGCAGTATTGATTTTGCAAGTACTGGACATATCTGGAACCAATTTATCCAAAAGACGCATTACGAGGTCACACTACTTTGTGGAACAGATGTTCACCGTCTACAACTACGTGCGTATCATTCCTCTGTTAATTCTCATTCAGACTCACAGGATTTAAGGCTGTGTAGAATGATGGCTTTGTACCCTTCCTGATTCCATCTTCATTAAATAATGACATGGGAAATGGTGACAATTCATGTGTGGAAAAGGCCTTCAACTCTTCGTATTGTTTCTTCCGTGATATTAGTTGCAAATAAAAGTAAAAACAAATTATGTTATATTTAGTATGTCCATGTTACACATAAAAGTAAAAACAAAACACACTTTCAGTAAAAATCTACCATCATCAATCTAAAAAAACTGTAATACTGCCTTTTTTAAATTTTGCAAACTATCTAGTCTACCAAAACCAAATTACATAATTGTTTACTTAACCTCAACAACAGCTGTATCTCAGGAACTATCAGGTGTAAGTTAACATAATTGATCTCATTTTGTTGGGAATTTAGTGGACTTTAATAACTTAGAAAAGTAACTTTTTCCATAAACCCACTACTTAGGTAAAAATTGTGGAAAACAAAAAAAAAACTGTAATATTTCCTTTTTTTTAAATTTTGAAAACTTTTAAATAGCCGTATCTTTAAAACTATTTGACCTACTAAAACCAAATTTTAATGAATTTTCAAGTATTTAACTCTGATCCGAAAGGCTTTCAAAGTGGAAAACTTGGATTTGTCATTACCTATTTCATCACTACCAACTCATAAAAAATCAGAACTACCTCATTTGATGTAAGGCAACACTTCTTTTTTGGTACGATTTCCATGAACTATATCGTAAAACGGTTTTTTTAATAACAAAAAAGCAACATTAGCGTGAAACAATTTTTTTTATCAATCAGTACATCAGAGATCAGTGATCAGTACCTACTAGTTCCAAATAGTGAGAAGGCTGATAATTTTTTTTATAATGTTTGATCAATTAAATAAAACAGCACCTGTAGAAGAATATATTTATTAACATTTTTTTACATATATACCTACAATACCTCTTCATAGAATTCATTATTTACAAAAGCATAATGAACATATATAGGGCGTTTCATTAATAATGGGAGATCCGTTAACTGAAGATTCTATCGGTCAAATATTGACCATGTAACCCGTTATTCTAATTTTGATGGATTAAGAGATACGTATAGGTGGTGTTGCAAGTTAATAGTCTTTTTTTTACGGATTTTTCATTTCGGTCGTAGAGCTGTCATACATTAGTTAAAACTTCTTACCATCTGTATTCAAATGACTTTAAAATGTCATATTTCACAAGTAGTTTTATTTTTCTTGTAAGCGTTCTAGAGAATTACAAGTTGCGTTCGACTTTACAGACTCACAAATTTTAAGCTATTGCATAGCTTTTATCGCGGGCTTTGGCGCGGAGACCGAATCAAGAAATTCCGTAACACCGTAACGAAAAAAAACACCCCCCACTCCGACCTGCACAGCGGTGCGGCGTTAAACAATATTAACTCATTTATTCAATAAAAGAATATCGAAAAATCGAAAAAATCGAATAATCGAAAACATTAAAAAATCGAAAAAATCGAAAAAATCGAAAAATCGATAAATCGAAAAATCTAAAAGTCGAAAAATGGAAAAAGAAATTCCGTAACGAAAATAAACCTAACACCCCCCACTCCGACTGGCACAGCGGTGCGGCGTTGAAAGCCGTGCATCGTCTAACGTCGTTTCAGTTCGGCAGACTTCCGCACGGTGTTTGTGTGCGTGCGACTAGATGTATGCGTGTAGACTAGCTGCTAACTGCTCATAACTGATTCTATCTCTTTTAGACACAATTTTGGGAAAAATTGAATTTGAAAATGAATAATGATCCACAAGAATCCACAACAAAATATGGGACCACCATTGACGCGGTATTTTCCAGATATTTAGAGGATATCAAGTCTCATTTCAAGTCTCATTTCAGTTACCATAAACCTATAGTTTCAATGATAAAAATTCCTGAATAACCAGCATGTGTTGTAAAATAATAAAAATATTTTAAACAATATTAACTTATTTATTCAATAAAAGAAAAAAAAATTGTTTTCTTATCGGTCACCACGCTCAAAAAATGTAACTTGAATAATATCAAAGAAAAAACTTAAATATCGAAAAAAAATTCTGCATAAATGAAATAAATAAATAATTATAATTGCATAAGTTGATAAAAATGCTATACAATAGCTTTACCGCGGCAGTCCCCGAGTGCCACACGTATTTTTTCAAAATATTTTTGTACTAATAGAAATTAAGTTATTTACATATAGTGAAAAAAAAATCGGGTTGACCATGTTTAAACAAAAATCTTGATGTTAAAATCTCAATTTTTATAATTTTGTGCAAGGTCGCCAAGTATTTGGAAAAATTTGCTAAATTATTCCTTTTTTTAGGCAATTTAGCCACTCTAAAATAGGTACATTTCTGTATACTTTTTTGGATGGGTAACACTATAGACCAATAAACCTTCAACATTTTAGTTTTACTCATACAGCATAGTCATTCGTTCTGAACTATCTGTTACGCTATACGGCCTACTCATACGGCCAGGAGTTTTGCAGGTAAAATAACATAATCAAACAAACAAGGAGAAACCAGATTCGTTAATCACAGGTTAATGCAGGGACAAAACCCAATAAGCCAACTACATAGAGTCGACCACACAAGGCAGGTAAAAAGGAATAAGATTTTAGGTATGCCTACTGATATACCCATAGCCACATACAAATTTAAAAGAAACTTTTAAATTTAAATACCAGCCAAATAATTCTGGTATACAGACGGTTCAAAAACCAAGGAAGGAGCTGGTGCTGGAATCTATCGACCCAAGTCGAAAACAACGATTTCAAAGGCCGACAAATTATCCCGAGAAAGCTCAGACCAGGCCAAGACAAGTCCCGAAACATTCTGTAGAGTTGTTAAGGCATTGGTGCAAGGCATCCATCAAACAATGGATGCAAAATGAGTCCCAGAAATGGTGAAACAACTATCTGAGACTAAGACAGG
This sequence comes from Psylliodes chrysocephalus, assembly GCA_927349885.1. Lineage (NCBI taxonomy): Eukaryota > Metazoa > Arthropoda > Insecta > Coleoptera > Chrysomelidae > Psylliodes > Psylliodes chrysocephalus. The sequence continues at coordinate 31,049,113 of OV651816.1, forward strand.
AGATAAAAGTTCATCAAGGAACCATCGACCAAGGTTACGAAAGACCTAGTCAATTAAGTCAAATCGTTAGGAAAACAGTAGGTCTTCTTACTGGACACTGTCGCCTAAGAAGGCACATCAGTGTCTTCAATCCAGCAGCAGGTTCTATGAAGAAAATTAAATATTAATCGACGTCATGCGCCAATGTGAAGGCATGGGCAAAATGAGGTTTCTAACATTAGGCGAAGAAAAGCCAAATGCATGCAACTACATGCAGGAGCCACTGTCAAAGATACCAAGTCTAAAAAAAGACCAAGCTAGACGACATACTCTAAAGAAAGTCCCACAATAGATCTGGAAAAATCGCGGTAGACAAGGACAAATAATCTTTTAAATCGAATCTAAAGCCTCTGATAGCAATAACGCAAATGGGAAATTGTTCATTTAGATATGTAGTCACTATCTGTGCATTACGTGATGCACAACCGACTTGTTGGGACCAAATGTCATTGAAGTTGACCTGAAGGTTTCTAACGGCAGGAATAATGTCACTTTTAAGTCGTTCTAAATACTTCTGGACATTGAGGTTACCATTATTGAAAAAATGACCGATGACATTATCCCCTACGATTCCGCCTAGACATTCAGTTTTTGCGGATATTGTGTGCGTACATCTACACTTACGTGTTTATTCTCCTGCGACTAATAGCGTAAAACAGAAGGATTATGTTTTCTATGGAAACTCATCTGTAAATAAACTATTTTCCAAAAAATTAATATTGATTTGTTCTGTCCATCATTATCTGACAAAATTCCAAAATGATTGTCTGGAAAAATTTTATTAAGTGGTCTGGACCATAAAACAGGAATACCTACCCGTTTCTCTTTAAAATATATCCTACCCGTCTTTCTTTCAAGTCATCTTTAGCGGCAACTTGTCTACTTGAAGACGGTGTAGCTTCAGCTAAAGCACACACTTGGCTTTCCCTAATTTCCATTCTGGTGTAAATTGATTTCGACGTGGTTTTCTAGAGGGACAGCACTTTTTTTGCAATTATTAACGCAACTAAAATTATCAAATTTTGCTATAATTGTACGAACTGCATTATCTGTAATCCTAATTTCAAATGCAACTGCAATCAATTTATATTTTCAACGGAATGACCCCCACAATACTTTGTATTTGTATTTTTCACGAGTGGTATAAATAACGTCACTATTTGTATTTTTCACGAGTGGTATAAACAACGTTCGGCATATTATTACCTGGTTATTTTAAAATGAAAACCAGAATCTATTGATTTATCCTAACGCGCTATGGACTGGATCTGGTCTAGACTGAATTTGTTTGGTTCGAATGCCGGGGTCAACGAATGAGAACGGTCAGCGTCGCGAAAAATAGTGGGCTTATTAACACCATACGTGTGCTTTCATTTTCTTATTTTCGATTCATATGAATATTCTTCTTTTTGTTGCTTTGTATAGTTTTTTCCTGTACCCAAAACAAAATTTAGGCCGAATCACGAGCAATGCGATTCCTTACAACGCCATTTTGAATTTTTAAACATTTATTAAGGATCTCTTATCTTTGGCTTCTAAAATTCTTAGATACCAATTTTGATCGAAATCGGCCGACTTCTAAAAATAATTAAAAAAAACTGCTCAGCCTGTACTTATATAACTGATCGGAAGTATAACAGGTTTTGAGCCAGAAAAGAACCTAAGTTTTTGAGCTATCGTGACAACAGACAGACAGATAGAGAGACAGACACAGACATACGTACAGATGGACCGCCAGACAGAATGGAGAAACATCGTTTTTCTTAATCTAGGGACCCTAAAACATGAAAATCTGAAATAATCTCGGAAGGTGGCTTTCTTACGATTGCAATACTTCCTATTCTTACACTTATAGATATTTTATATTACTTGAACGCATTATATTACGTGATCCTGGGTAGAATTATGATATTGAACTGATTGGAACACTGATTAGATACTAATGAGCATTATATAATTAGGAACAAACTATGGCATAAAAATCATTTTGATATCTCATTTGGTATGGGAGATGGTTTTCTCAATTTAAACGGGTTACTATTTCCCGAAACTGGGTGAATATAACCAGAAAAGATCGGAAGCCTGCATCTGCCTGAGCAAGAACAGGCTACGTATTGTAACAGGGATCCTTACCGGGCATTGCCGACTAAAAGGACACCTAAGTCAACTGAGAGTAGTAGAGGATAGTGAGTGCAGATTCTGTGAGGAGGAGGACGAAACCTCCATTCACATCCTAACTGAATGTGTAGCACTCTAAAATCCAAGGGCACTATATCTAGAAGGATATCAAATAGAAGAGGGAGATTTACCTAACTTAAAGCCACTTCAAATCTTACACTTCCTTGAGAAAATAGGATTGGAAGGTTCGCTATAGGCATTGAGACATTTCCTTAGTGCAGTGGCGACAGAAGGGGGCACAATAGATCTTTTAGGTCGCAGTGTATTAACACATGGTGAAATGTGTAGCATTTGTTAATTCCATTAGAGACTGGAATTGAGAACCTATCTATTTCTTGCTGAGGAGTCCTAATAAGGACGAAACCGGTCCAAGAATGATGTTCTCCTTGGTGAGCAAAATCAAAGTAGAGAGTGTTGAAAATTAATTTCTATCTCTGCTGTTTTTCCTTCGGATGTAATTCAATGCCTGTTGTGGTATTAGCCAAAGGAGTAGTTGTTTTTTTTTAAGGGGAAACGGTCGTTGTATTTTATGTGATATTCTGGCTTTGAGCTAAATTCATTTTATTTCAGAAAAAAGTTATCATAAATATATGTTACAAACCCAATTCTAATATATCTCATAGAAACAGAGATACAGCACTGGCCATTGTAACTTTAGTATCAAGCTAGCATGGCCAATGTTTCTCGGTAACGGCAGAAGCAAAACAATTAAAAATTGGGTAAAAAAAATAGCAAATAAGTAGCCAAAAAATATAGTATAAGTCACTCTGAGGGCTTATGACTTTGCTATGCAAGCTTTATAGACATACATTTATTGTATGCAGTCTACTATAAACGAATTTCAATTTATTTTGCTACGTTTAATTTTTAGGGTTAAAACAATCTTCACGTTTTCTTGAAAACGGATTGGAGTATCAAAATAAGATAATAAATTTTTTATAAGGAAAAAGTTGGTATCTTAGATTTTGGAACCGATTTGATATTAGATGTAAGGATATATGACCCTATTCTGCAATAGGTTATAAGTGGCACCCTCTATGAATAACGTGAAAAATTATATGAATTTTTACGTCGATAACCTAAGAATTATCAAAGTAATGACAGAAACAGAAAGAAAATTTAATTTTAGCTTTTATCGCCCACCATCAACATTCGGATATATTCGGGTCAATGATCATGTGGCTCGTAGTGAAGGTATAACAGATTTCCCATTGTTAATGAAAAACCTTGTACAAAGAGGATGTTACAACATCGACTCTCAAAATGCCCCGTAAGGCACTCAACAACATCTAGAGATTTTACTTAACAATCTCAATCTTCTTATTACTCTTTACTACACCCCTTTTTTTCTTTATACTCATTCCGTGTCGTTTGATATGTCTCCTCAAATTAGTATTAAACCGAAAACTCACATTACACAAATCGCATTTGAACTTACTCTCGTCGGTATGGGTGATCAGATGCGTCTTCAAATGACCGTGTTGCGAAAAACTTTTTTCGCAAATGTTGCACTTAAAATTCTTCTCACCGGTGTGGGTCAACAGATGTTGCGTTAAATTTTTGTTGAAGAAGAACGATTTTTGGCAAACGTTGCATTTAAATCGTTTATTGTCGCCGTGCGTGATTATATGCCTTTTGAGTTTAGTTTTGTCGTCGAAATGTCGATTGCATTCGAAGCACGTGAATAATTGGCCGCTGTGTCTGGGTAGATGTGCTTTTAAATTGTGATAAAGAGTGAAACTTTTGTCGCAATACTGGCAAGAATAGACTTTTTCACCAGTGTGGACTAGTTGGTGTCGGTCCAAATTCATGACATAGATATCGCACAAATCGCATTTAGATTTATTGTGGACCGTATTGTGATTAGTTATATGTCTCTTTAAACTACTTTTTTGTGTGAATTCTTTGTCGCAAATGCTACACTTGAACTTATCTTCCTTTGCGTGAGTCGGTAAGTGATTCTTCAAACCATTAAGGGTACCGAATTGTTTTCTGCAAACTTTACAGCTTTTATCTTTAACTCGGACACTTTCACAACAATTACACTGTTTTTTCGATAACATATGTCTACGATTGTTAACCACATTCGGTAAAATTTCTTCGTCGTCTTGTTTGATATGTAATTCGTTTTCTTCAATTTTGGTTACGTAATATTCTGCTAAATCACTTTTGAGATTATCGATGAATTCTGTATCATTGTCGCTGTCATTTTCAGTTTTTACTTCTGCTTGAATGTCGTCTGTATCTGTTTCATTTTCCGTTTTGATTTCGTTAGTTTCTACAATATTTTTTGGTTCTGGGTTGTATGAAGCCATTTGGGATTTCATCTAAAATAAATTGAAAATTTGTAATTTAGTAAAAATATTTACGTGAGGTTAGAACAGTTTTATTGGACGAGTAGTCCGATTACAATAAGAAGCACACAGCTACGTCAAAACTATAAATTCAAACTTAAAATTATCTACAACTAACAATAAATTTAAGTAAGTGTTTAGTTTAAAAATATAATTCCTATATTTCTATATTAACACATCACTAAACCCAGTAGGCGACGCTCTCCAAAAAGTGACCCCATCAAGTGATAATACAACTCTGTTTTTAACAGTGTAATCGGACCCCAACAAAAAATACGAGGAGAAATCGATTTTCTTTTTAGATCCGCATTTTTTGATACACGTGTATTTTATATGACATCATCAGTTTTTTCAAATGGTAACACCGTATTTTGATTAAAAGAGCACATTCATTCGCGCATGGTTGCTAAATTTTGTAGTATGTTATATAACAATTTTATCGAGATTTTTTTAAACAATATTTATCATTCGTAACAATGCAACTAAAAATATTGTTATATAACATATATAACGAAATTTAGCGTCTATATGCAAAATAAGAGTGCTCGTTTAATTGTTATTTTCAAAACGCGACTTCCTATTAAAAAAAACTGCTTATAACTTAATCTCAAATAGTGACGTCATAAAAATATATATGCTTGACAAGGGGGGTAGCCATGTGTGAGTTGAGGTAATTTTAAGGTGAAGGGGGAGAAAAAGTCCTTTATATCTCACAAGGAAAGTCAATGTTTAATTATTTAACAAAACATTGAGTGCGACCGGTTTCGAAGTGTCATCACTTCATCTTCAGGCTCGCCTAGTGGAAAGGAGAATATGTGGTGTAAGGTGTGTTAACACTTAGAGCAAACGATATATAAAATAGTAAAAAAGAGAAAACTCACCATACTCTCCATCCACTAGGGAATACTACAAAACAAGTTTCATCAAATGTTGGGTGAAATAAATTGTAAAATGAACAAAGTTTACAAGTAATAAAGAGTTAAAAATATTTGAAAAACAAATATGAGTCAATTGAAATAGTAAAATTTAAAATATTCAAGACTATACAAAACAAATCACATACATTAAACAGATTAAAAGATAAGGCTTATTTTAAACAACCTTGTTTTTTCAAAAAACTAACATTTTTGAAAGGAGACCTGCCAAGTTAAGGCCTCTACAGGTGGTGGCAAGTATTAACAAAAAATTCTTGGGTAAACCCATGACAGGGTATAGGTAATAAGATGTAAACTATGAGTGAAGAAATATTTATTATTTATTATATAAGATTTGGGCCATCAACCAATCACCAAGTGTATGTGATGTTGTAGCAAGAAGAAAGAAGAAGAAATGACTGGGTTAACTGTTGTGAAGCAACTGAAGAATAAAAGAAGAAAAGAAGAAAATGACGGATGTGAAATCACACAATCTAACCTAATCTTTAAACGTGCTCGTTGGTTTCTTATGGGAAAAAAATTACTTACTGAAATGTACCCCTTGCAAGAAAATATGTGAATAGAAATAAAGGGGAGGTTAAAAAGGAAATTAGAAAGATAAATTTAGATTAGTGTTGAGAAAACAGGAGGAGTTTCTGACATTATCTGGGCATTTAAGCAACCAACAGGATTTAATTTTAAATTTCTCAATATCTCGAGGCTTTCGAAGCTATTAAGAGTAAATCTATGGTAGGAACTATGTAGGATTTCGAAACCTTCAGTTGAATCGAAGTCGTGATTTGAGTCCAGTAGGTGGTTGGCAAAATGTGAAAAACCTGTTGTATTTTGGTTAAGACAACGCAAATGTTCTTTTAAACGGATCTATGTGGGACGCACATTTCGAAATTTCAAGATCCGTTTAAAAGAACATTTGCATTGTCTTAACCAAAATACAACAGGTTTTTCACATTTTGCCAACCACCTACTGGACTCAAATCACGACTTCGATTCAACTGAAGGTTTCGAAATCCTACATAGTTCCTACCATAGATTTACTCTTAATAGCTTCGAAAGCCTCGAGATATTGAGAAATTTAAAATTAAATCCTGTTGGTTGCTTAAATGCCCAGATAATGTCAGAAACTCCTCCTGTTTTCTCAACACTAATCTAAATTTATCTTTCTAATTTCCTTTTTAACCTCCCCTTTATTTCTATTCACATATTTTCTTGCAAGGTGTACATTTCAGTACTTAAGTAATTTTTTTCCCATAAGAAACCAACGAGCACGTTTAAAGATTAGGTTAGATTGTGTGATTTCACATCCGTCATTTTCTTCTTTTATTCTTCAGTTGCTTCACAACAGTTAACCCAGTCATTTCTTCTTCTTTCTTCTTCCTACAACATCACATACACTTGGTGATTGGTTTATGGCCCAAATCTTATATAATAAATAATAAATATTTCTTCACTCATAGTTTACATCTTATTACCTATACCCTGTCATGGGTTTACCCAAGAATTTTTTGTTAATACTTGCCACCACCTGTAGAGGCCTTAACTTGACAGGTCTCCTTTCAAAAATGTTAGTTTTTTGAAAAAACAAGGTTGTTTAAAATAAGCCTTATCTTTTAATCTGTTTAATGTATGTGATTTGTTTTGTATAGTCTTGAATATTTTAAATTTTACTATTTCAATTGACTAATATTTGTTTTTCAAATATTTTTAACTTTTTATTACTTGTAAACTTTGTTTATTTTACAATTTATTTCACCCAACATTTGATGAAACTTGTTTTGTAGTATTCCCTAGTGGATGGAGAGTATGGTGAGTTTTCTCTTTTTTACTATTTTATATATCGTTTGCTCTAAGTGTTAACACACCTTACACCACATATTCTCCTTTCCACTAGGCGAGCCTGAAGATGAAGTGATGACACTTCGAAACCGGTCGCACTCAATGTTTTGTTAAATAATTAAACATTGACTTTCCTTGTGAGATATAAAGGACTTTTTCTCCCCCTTCACCTTAAAAAATATATACGTTTATCAAAACATGCGTATCTAAAAAACAATATTGACATATCGAAACCTTTTTTATAACGTCATCGCTACTTTATATATGACGTCAATACTAGTTTTTTGATAGAATCAATAATTAAAACAGCACATTTTTTGCATTGGGATGCCAAATTTCGTGATGTTACAGAAATAATTTTGAGATAAAATATTTTTTAGTCATTGTTACGAATACTGAACTAGAATGAGGATATACAATGCTTGGTAGAAAAATACATGGCATATATAAACAATTGAAATATCCCAAATAAAAATATGAAACTGGGTTTCTTAATCTGATACTTTCCTTATATTTCACCCCTTACGAGTGAATTTTTATTCTTGAAGCCGACTGAGCATGTACGATAATGGGACGGATATTATTAATAATAGGCATAACGCTCCGGGCGACTTACAGATTATTGATGGTGCCATTTGACACTTCACAGTTTAACACATCCCCAACCCCCATTTTCAGTTAGATTTTTTCAGAATCAATAGGGTTCATCCCCTCATAAAGTTTCCTAAAGATTTCAAATTGACATCATTATTCGTTTTTGAATTATGATTTTTTTTCTAATATCAACCCCTCTTAATCCCCCATTTTTATTCAGATTTTTTCGAAATCAATAGGCTCTGTGCCCTTACAGAGCTTGACTTTGGTAAAAAATTTAAGTTGGTATCATTTACTTTTACATTTCAACCCCTTTAACCTCTCCTCCCCATTTTTATTAATTTTTTTTTTCAAAATCAATAGTGCTCGATTTTTCCTGAAATTTTTAAATTTATAGTTTTTCGTATTTGACTTATCGTACAAACAAAAAATATTGTTAAACTGAAAATTAACACATTATTCTGCGTATAAAAAGGCACACAATTTTTTTTTCTAATTTTGACACATACAGTGACATTTTTTTAATCGAATCAATTATCAAAATGATCTACTTTACGCAACCAGTTGCATAATGTTAAGCATAATGAAACTGGTTTCGAAAAATTCATTAAGTCACCAGTTGTGAAAAGAAAACAAATAAAAATAAACCTTTTGTACATTATTATTGAAAATTTATATCAAAGAAGGGCAGGTTGACTTATAAAAATAGAATTTGGATAAATTTACAACCTAATAAAATTGTTGTTTTGGTCCTTATTTTCCAGTCCAAATCAGCACATAATAAGTAATTTAAACACAATACACGATAAAATAACCCACTTTTTCGGAAACTAAATTACTTTAATAAACCATATAAACACACCGAAAGTCGTTGAGAATAAATAATTAATAATAATAATAATAATAATCGTAGTTCTAATTGTCAATAAAATGATGCATAGGCAACTATCAATACAAGAAAGTAATATTGGTTGCCTAAATGTCAGTAATATTTAACCAAAATACAATTTTAGTCCAATTTTAATCAAAATTAAAAAAAATATTGTATGTAACTTTGTAACACGTTAAGAAATGCCGTTTTATGTAACTTGTTCATGTTGCGTGATCTCGATCTGCTCGTCCCGCAAATATTCACTCGTTGCATAAAAAAGGAATTTCGCAACTGGTTTTATAAATAGCTATTACAGTTTAAATATAAAATATTTTTTTAACGTTCCTCTAAAACGGTTTTACATTAACTTATGAATATTTATATGGGATACTAGTATAAAATGTACAATAAATACGCACTAGCCGCGTTCATTTTTTTGTGTGGACTTTGGTACGTAGGTAAGTAAGGTTCAATTGACCTTTTTTGGACCCCCGAATATGTGGTATAATTTATGAACAATCTTTTCGGACACCCTGTATAACATGCCACTAAATTTGGGATTTCTACGCGAAAAAAGGTCTTTAAATCGGTACTATTAAAAAGGATGTTGCCATTAAAAAATCTAAGGATGATGTCATAAGTAGAATAGAGATGACGTCATAAAAATATACAGGGTGTTTCAAAAAGGTATATCATAAATTCATCCTCAGATAGATTATCAAAAAATAAGTAGATTTGGCTATATTTACCTATATCAAAAACTAGCTACCAACAAAGTTACAGGGTGTTAAACTAGCATTCGGAAAAATGTTTTTTTTTTGTAAAAAAGTTTGCTGTTGCGATATTTTCTTCGAAATTTTTGCCAGTGCTGTAGATTTGAAGGCCCAATATTCTAAGGAGAAAAAAAATTTAAAGCAACCCCTTCAAAAAAAGTTGGGGGTTGGGTACCTTTTAACCCCCCCGTATTTTTTTTACATAAAGAAACTTGCTTTATCGATCCTAAAATCAAAAAGAAGTATGAATTTTTAAATTTTTTTTAAAGCAAAATGAACTTTGTATCTTTCTTAGTTAACGAGCTATTTACAATTTTTTAACTGAATTTCTAGAGCAATTCGTCCGTCCTGGACATATCAACAAAACTAAGAGTAGGTCCGGAGTTATTGTACAAAAAAAGCACATAAAAATCAGTGGTGTGCCTAGGGCTGTGCTTGAGCCGCCTCTGCAAAAAGTACCTCTTTTATTTATATTTTTGTAAAAAAGGTATTTATATTGGATTGGCGCCATAAAAATGGTGTGCCACCCGTCCTCATGGGTTCACCATGCCACTGATAAAAATACACGTTAGTTGGGAAATGTATTTATTAAATTTAATAGTAAATAAAAAAAATATTTTTTTAATTAAACAATTAACAAAAAATTAACAATTAAAAATAAACATTTGGTAATAATTATTATACATATTTTATAAACTATTTAATTTAGTAAATATTCAACATGTCCTCCTCCTTCTTGAATATAAAAATATAAATAAGAGTTAATTTTTGCAGGGGCGGCTCAAGCATAGCCCTAGGTACACCACTCATTTTTATATGTATTTTTTGTACAATAACTCCTGACGTACTCTTAGTTTTGTTATGTTAAGTCCAGAACGGACGAATTGCTCTAGAAATTCAGTTAAAAAATTGTAAATAGCTCGTTAACTAAGAAAGATACAAAGTTTATTTCGTTATAGAAAATTTTAAAAATTCATCGTTCTTTTTGATTTTAGGATCGATAAAGCAAGTTTCTTTATGTCAAAAAAAAAAATACGGGGGGGTTAAAAGGTACCCAAACCCCCAAATTTTTTTAAAGGAGTCGCTTTAATTGTTATTCTCCTTAGAATATTGGGCCTTTAAATCTACAGCACTAGCAAAAATTTCGATAAAAAAATCGCAACAGCAAACTTTTTATAAAAAAAAAAACGTTTTCCTGAATGGTAGTTTAATACCCTGTAACTTTGTTGAGAGCCAGTTTTTGATATAGGTAAATATAGCCAAATCCACTTATTTTTTGTTAATCTATCTGAGGATGAATTTATGACATACCTTTTTGAAACACCCTGTATACTGTGTCTACTCAAGTCGGCACCATCTGGGAAACTTTTTTTTTGGTCTAGAACCAATAATTCAATAATCAGACATTTATTTTATTTCTGGCCTGTACGAGTTTCGTCAATGAATATGAATTTTATGCAACAAGATAAAATACCTTTATTTTTAACAAAATGGAAATTTTTTATGAATTAAAATTGATCAGAATTGAAAACTACAGGTGAATACTACTAAATGAGACCTTTCATTTGAGGTATAACAAAAGGGGTAGTGCCATTTGGCATTTTAAAGTTGGGGTGTATCGCGCCTAAGGGGTCACTCACTGAAATATGGTGGTTCTAGTTCACCCTAACTCTATAACATTTGTGCCAAACGGCGTTTCTCCAACTTCTTTATTTTGCGAGATATTCGCATTGAAAGTTTTCAAATTGACACCCTGTATATATTTAATTTTGCAAATAATAAAACTGGTTTTTCAAGATAAATGAGTTAATACTATATATCTGACTGTAGTTTTCCAATATTGTTGTTCTTAAAAATAAGGGCAATTTCCTCTTGCACAAAATTTATATTTTTCAACGACTTCGTACGTGGCTGAACATTTTTATATCTAATGTATTTTCAGATTTAGACCATACAAGACGTTTTATGAAAAATGACTTTTTACCATAAAACTACTTAATAATAAAAAAGTTTTTCCTATATTGCCAACGTAAGTAGACAAACTGTATATGTATAGTTTTATCAAAAAATATGTTTTAATTTTTTTGTAATCCAAATGATCTAGTCGTCTGGTTCCCGGCAGGCACGTCCTGGACTAATTTGATGTTACGGTTTGGTATATAATCATGTTTGTAAATATCTAAAGTGATAAGTACCCATATTTCCAAAAAGTTGCAATAAATTAGGTTACTTCTCACAATTTGTTTCTTTTTCGGTTTTCTACTCACCTAACAATTTTTGGTTCATTCGAATTTCTAAAATCAGAAAAGATGTAATCTGTCGAAATGTTTTTTTAATGTTTCTAAAAAATACAGACATGCTGAAAAAATTATGTCATATTTGATGCAAAGTGGCTTTAAACATTTTATAGCAAAATTTGCTTTATTTTTAACAGAGTAACAGTTAAGAAATGCCATAAATCTGAATTTTTTTAAATGTAAGTATCATCAAAATAATAAACCAATCGAAATTTTGAGAAATAACCTAAAATATTGCATAATAGTACTTAATTATTTTGAAAATATGTAAAATTTTACAGGTATAGCCGATCGACAGAAAAATATGGTATTTTAATTTTTTATTATTTTTAAAGTGAAAAGTGTTCATGAACTCTAAAGTTACGCAAACTAATAAAAAAATCCCATAACTTAATTAAACTGATAATTAATTGCGAAAGAAGAAAAATTATGTCTAGACGATATAAAAATGCTTCACTGCGCGCAGTCGAGACTAGCACATTTAGCGATTGCCTCATGCATTCCCCCCTTAAGAACTCAAAAAAAATAAATAAATTTTAAAAATTACATTATTTCGAAATCTCAAAAATAAAGGACATATGGTCACTTAAAAAGGTACTCTCGTCTGCTTACTCCCCATTATTTTTTTTATTTAGGTAAATCCAAGTGAAAAATATTTTTGAATTAGGTAAGTATACTTCTTTCTATTTGCTTTTTAGCTAGGTACAATATATATGTTGACTTTGGTAAAATTATTAGTTAATATATCGTAATTTCTTTACTATTTATTATGGTTATTACGAGTATTATTAGCACTATTAAGAATAAAATCGTGATTTATGTTATCATTCTAAAATACACTTTATATATTAACTACACTGAACTGTAACGCCCATCTCTAATTCGGGTCTATTGAAAGACAAACCACATGACCTTCGCCTCCTATTATTTTTGTAAACTTAAAATTACGTTATAGAATTTGATAAACATAAAAATGAATTTAAAAAATTTATGAGCAAAACCTGGTACTTTTTCTAATAACAATAGTTTGTTTTACTTACGTTTTATGGATTTTTAGTCACGTTAGGTAGGTATTTCGCATCCAAGGAGTGAGCTGTCAAATAATCAGTTTGAATTTAACACATTCACTTCAACATAGCAAAATATCATAAAACAATTAAATTAACTTAATTTAGTACACAATCACTACTAAACAATTGAAAGCTGTTGGAGAAGTTTGAGAAAGAAACACAGAAAGACTGAATTTTTAGGTTATGGTTACAGAACAGAAAAGTCGGTAGTGTAGAGATGGGAAATAAAATAGTATAATTATAAATTATTTTTGAGTTAGTTATAAAGTTATTTTTTTTTTCAAGGCTACTTCTGGTATCCATTGGGGTCTATTCTGTAACAATTCCTTTATATTTAACGGCCTTTAAAAATATGTTCTTCTTTACTTCTGTCATTATTTAAACGGATCTTTAAAATACATTAGAGTACTACCTATCTTAAAGAAATCTGTTTAAATAATGACAGAAGTAAATTAACGAATACAAATATAGGTACTTTTAAAGGCCGCCAATATTTTTAAAAGCCGTTAAATATAAAGGAATTTTTACAGAATAGACCCCATTGTCAGTTATATAAATTGAATCAAATCATACTTAATATCCGTAATTAAATAGTAATATTTTTTTCTTATGAGCATAAAAATTTAAAATATTTATTTCTGACTGACAAACAAGTTTAAAAGCAGAGTTGGGTTGAATACTGAAATCCGGTATTCGAATACGAATCCTGTATTCTAAATTGTATTCAAATAATCAATATAAAATAAACTTTAAGTGGGGTACTACAAAACACGTGCATTGCAAGATTTTTCTTCTGGAAAGTGGTGCCTCTGTTAGATTTTTAAGAAATTAATATTTGTGAATGAAAACAATTTATAACATATTTTACTGATGTTTTACGAGGGATTAATACATTTTACGTATTTGAACACCTTATTGTTTCACGTAAATCATTTCTGTAATACTAAGATTGGTAGGTATATTATATAATATGCAAGGATTTCATAGTACACCAATTATACGGATTATTTTTTTATCAAGAAAAATTATGTAAGTACAGGTAAAGGCTTAACCCGTACCCGTCTTGAATCACTTTTTGAAAATTTGAATCGGTTTCTTTTGAAAAAATCTAATAAGATGTTTTTCTAACGAAAAGAAATACAAATAAAAATGCTAGAAGGGAATAATAATAGTATATTATGCAACGGTCATGTAATGATAGCTATTAAGACACGAGCTTGAGGTAAGTTACGACACGAGCCGCAGGCGAGTGTCATAAATCTTAAGCAAGTGTATTAATAGCCATTACATAAGAGTTGCATACACTATTTTTTCTACGACCAAGAAACTAGCATTGCTTTTTTTATTTTTTAATACTTTTTTATATAAACAATAATAAATAAAATATGAAAGAAAAATAAGTTTTTCGACTTAAATTTTATTCCTACAAAATAACTACTAACAATAAACATAAACGAATTCATATTAACATTAAACAAGATACATTACATTTTAATCAATTTTGTTTAAATACAAATTTTGAATAGTACAATTATTAAAAAGTACTTGAGGTGTACCATCTTTAGTCACAAACGAATTTGTATTCGTAGATGAAGAGGGCAAATTAATATGAATTTCATTATTTGTATTATCAATTAAATGGAGAATTTGATTAGAAATATTAATTTTACTCTGTATTGAATTGTCTAAATAATTCTCGCAACCGCAGTTGACTTCCAACCGCCGTGTCGTTTTAAAGTCGTGATGTCGCCCCCTGCATCGACTAACAAAGTGGCAGAGCTTCTACGGAAGCAGTGCCCTGTATTTAAATTTGGGTTTTGAAGATTTAGATATGTAGCTATTTCTTTACCCAAATTTCCGAATTTATTTATACCGATATTTTGTTGTACACATTTTCGGTTTCGGTAGCAAATAAAAAAAGATTGTGTAGTACAATCTTTCGGCCTTAAATTTATATATTTTTTACAAATATTATAGTATTTTCCTGTTACTGTAAACGTTCTTGGTATTTTGGTTTTCATATCAAGAATATTTATTATGAAATTGTCCTTAAAATCTTTGACGTTTTGAAATTTCAAATCATGCAGTCCAAAAATTAAGGCTACCTGCAAAAAAAAAGAATTTTAATCAAAAAAATAAATGAAAGACAATATTCATCATTTTTGTGCTTGTTTAGTTTTAATTAAATAAATAAAAAAAAAAAAAATGCACTGAGCGGGTCTCGAACCCGGCATGTACAGATTGAAAACAATCTTTGTCAGCGCTGTTACACACTGAGCTACGCGCCTGCATTGACAAATCATCAAAATAAAACATATTATATACGTATGTTACTGCTATGCAAAATAAGTAATAAATTGTAAAAAATATGTATTTACCTTAGTCATTAGGTATTTTTGGTCTAGTGCTTCATCAATAAATTTTTTAATTTCTTCTGGCAAAAAGGTTTTTGATTTTTTTTCGCTATATCCTTCAGATTTTCTTTTTAAAAATGCTTGCAATTTTGGATATTTGCTAATATCAGTTTCATGTTTAATATTGAGTTGGGTTTTTAAAATAGAATAATGTGTCCAGAGAGATGAGGATTTTAATTTAACTGAGAGTTCTTCAAAGTATACTAGCAACACATTTTCAGAAAAGGATGATACTGTTCTTGCTACCTTCCAATCCATAAATTGACTATAAATTTTATCATATACCTTTTTTGATTTAGGCTCAATTCCACCGATGTACAGTTAAACCATACATAACTAAACGACCCATAAATTTTAAACTCTGTTTAGATATGTCATATGTCATTCTAGAGATTTTGTTGTTATTTTTCACTCTGCGGTTTTTTTAATAAGAGTTAAAATATTTTTATTGTTTATCTTTGTGAAATAAAAAATAAATAACTTTTCGGTTTTGGTAAATTAAAAAGTTTAGTTATCACATAACCTATTTTGATTTTGTTTGTTTTTGTGGTGTGTTGTGATTTACGAAAATGGATTCAGAAGACGAAATTTTAGAAAATGATTTAGACATCTTAGAAATAATTCAATTTGGTTTCCCAAGAAGAACATTAACTAGACCAGATTATTTTATTGAAATGGACGATTTAACCTTTTTTAGACGGTTTCGGTTGACCAAGGAAACTGTGTTAAGAATTCTCGAACTGATAGAAGCTGATTTGGAGTTTCCTCATGATTTGTAAGTATTTATTTCGTTTGGGAATAAAATGTTGATGTTTATTTTTTTTGTTCCTATATATAACTATTATTTATTACAGAAACCACAGTGTATCTCCCATAAATCAACTCCTGGCCACATTACGGTTCTACTCAAGTTCTGGACACTTGGCAAGTATTGCCGATTTTAGTGGAATGGCTATATCATCTACCTCAAGAATCATCAAAAAAGTGTCTTGTTCACTGGCAGGATTATACAATCGTTTTGTCAAGATGCCTAGTCCAGAAGACATCATTCATGTACAAGCAGATTTTTTTAGAATTGCGTCTTTTCCTAGAGTACTAGGTGCAATTGATGGAACACACATTCGCATTCAATCCCCAGGTAAAAATTATTTAGTTTTTGGTTGGTTTAGTACTTATAATTTATACTCTACTAGGAATCCAATATTAATGGAATTATTATTGGGTCATTGTCTAGTTTGAACTGTTTTCGCTTATGAAATTATTTATTATCAAAAATACAGCAATTCAGTTCTAATAATTTTCCTTGCCCTAACAATATTTTATAATATAACTTTTGTTGTTGTTTTACCCACCCAAAACCCCTATTCACTTCCTTTTCCGTAAAATTGATATTACCTTAAAAAAATTCATATTTTTATTTATAAAACTATTTGTGTCCTTATTAACTTGCACAAGATGTAGAACTTAGGTTTTTTGTATACAACAGCAATATCTCCAAGTACATATGCTTAGTTTTTCCGTAATTGAAAAGAGCTTAACTTAGAAATGTCTAGTTTGAGCAAAACACTATTAATATGTATCTATGTGTTTCTAGGTGGAGTAGATGCCGAGGTTTTTAGGAACCGAAAAGGATTTTTTTCAGTAAATACACAAATAATATGCAATGCCAATTTGAAATTACTTGATGTAGTAGCTAGGTGGCCAGGTTCAGCACACGACAATACCATATTTCTTAATAGTACAGTTCGAAGAAATTTTGAAAATGGAATGTATCCAAACTGTGTCTTAATGGGTTAGTTTCCAAGTTATAGCATTAAATCTACTGACTTCTGTGATTAACATTACTATAAATAATTTTTATTTTCATTATAATATGATTGAGAAGCTTAGATCCAAAGAGAGTGGTGATTGTATTGTAATATATCTTCATTACAGAACACCAAATAACTAACTTTGACTTTAGCAACTTGTCAGAATACAGAATTTATGGTATATATAATATTACTTTATCAGAAAGTTATTAAAAAACTATTTAAAAAACTAATAATTTGAAAAAACATTTTTTGAAATTTAAATGATAATTACGTGGCAATTCTAAAAATATATTATAATAGAATTTTTTTTAGCTGATAGTGGTTATGCACAGAAAAATTATCTGGTAACACCAGTTGCAGATCCAATAACAAGAAAGCAAAGGCTTTACAATGAATCCTTGGTAAGAACTAGAAATACAGTAGAGCGTACAATTGGAGTATGGAAAAGGAGGTTCCCAGTTCTTGCTTATGGCCTAAGGTTGAAAATAGATACAATACTTGCTGTTATTCCTGCAACTGCTGTGCTACATAACATTGCTCTAGCCATGAATGAGCCTGAGCCACCACCAGCTTATGATATTAATATTGAAGAGTTAAATTATCTAATAGAAGTAGATGGTATACCAGATGTTCCAGTACAAGCAAATATACTCTACCAAAATTTACTTGTTAATGTATATTTTGACCATTTGTAATTGTGTGTGTACAGTGGTAAAGTCTTAGATTTATTACCCGTGAGTTCGAGTAGAAACTCAGATTGCTCGGAGTTCATTTTCGGAGTGTGATTGTCGCGTTCGATATTTCAATGAATGGCACATATTATTTATTGTTCTGTGGGTTTGTGCTGGGTAATATTTGTATTTTAAAATTATTTAACTCTTATAGATTATTGAGTAAATTCTGAAAGTTTATTTTATGTTATTCTATTGTAATGCATAATAATTAACTGACCGTTGACTGACATAATGGATTAAGGTTATCATTTTTGCTCTGAGTGACAGAATGGGTTCGAGATGTTACTACATTCGCTCTCTGACTTGACAGGACTCTTCTCATGCCCTGCCCACTCCATATGGCGTCATATGGAACTTGCCCTACATTATGTTATTTTTAAGTATTCAACAAAATTGTGAAACGATTTAGTTGCACAAAATATAAAATGGTTGCAAGAAAAGAGCATTAATTATCCAATCAATGGTATGAAAAATCAGATTTGGGAAGTTGTATGTCAAAATCTACCACAAAAGAAATTCTACCTACATAGATATTACTTTGAGAAATATGAGTATGAAATATTAAGAATTCCTCCATATTACTGCCAGTACAATGCGATAGAGATGGTGTGGTCACAGTGCAGGAAAACATTTTAATAACAAAGTCGTCACTGGAAGATGTATTTCTGACTTGGTTAGAAGCTTTGAATAATGTTACCGATACTCAGTGGGACAATTATGTAAGACACACTAAAAACATAATTGTTTCTGATTGGAAAAAAATATAAGCAATTAGATGTTTCTGATCTAGAACCAATTATTATTAATTTAGGTACAACGGTTAGTAGTGATGAGTCTGAATGAGAGTCCAGTTGTGATGAAAATGATATTGATTAAAAAAATTTATGAGTTATCCAATTTGCATCTGTTTTGGACTATCTTTAAAAATTCTAAAAACGCGAAAAACCAATGTTCAGCTGGGAAATTTATGTATAAAGTAAGAAAGTAAATTGTTCTAGTATTTGTAGACAAAATGCAAAACGTACTCTTAATTTTACATAGCTAAGGGCCGATTCCACCGTTGTATTAAACGGAGATTAAAATGACATTGTTAATGTAAAAATGTCATTTTAAACTTCGTTTAACACAATGGTGGAATCGGTCCTAAGCAACAACAAAGTGCAACTGAAATAAGAAGACAGGTGTAAGCTTTAACTAAAAATGCGGACTCAGGCTATTTCTATCACTATATACTGGCGTTTCATAAGTACGTCCTCGATAAAAGTAAAGATGTTAGGCGAGACACTTACCTTATTTGATAAATATAAAAATCGGCCGGGTCAACAAAAGTCAGTCTCATCCTAGTCACTCATACAGGGAACAGAGGAATCTGGACATATTTCATAATAGTCTCTCTCCTATAGGGATCATATAAGTGCCAAATAGAAGCCTATATATAAATGTTTAGCCCATGGTAAGGCCTGTATATATTGTGAATAAATTGTTAATTGTTGTTTTGCTCTTTTATTTCCCCAAGTCAGGTAGCACATAGAGTCACTATTTAAAGTGACTCCATATCATGACCAAAGGGCCCGTGACAATATCAAATGATTAATATTTACTAAATAATTGTCACAAGATCAGAAACGATTGTTAGGAGGGCACCGATTTTAAATAGATGAGATGAAAACCTACTGATGTTCAACTATTAGTAAGTAATGTAAATAGAATATTGCATAGGTAATTCAGAAATGTAATAGTATTAGGTTGAATTTGGAACTTTTTATAATATGAATTGAAACCAATTGTTTCTAATTTTCAATTTACATCAAAAATATCACTATAATGTATTATCTATAAATAAATAGTATGGAAACATTCCATTTGCCTTTTTTTTGTACAAGTAATTTTTAAATGGAATACTTAGTACCTACATAATTTTTAAAGTATTGAATCAATCAAAAACAATATCTTCCTGTAGCTTAATCAGGAACTTGTGTTCGATTAATTGCACCTATTAATCTTGAGAAGGGGCACAAATTTTGTGCCTAAATTATATCATCTCTATTCGGCCTCTTAATACAGCAATAATTAATTAATCTTTGGCAATTGTGACAATGAACTTACACCATTTTGATAAGTATATTTTTCTTGGAAAATATTTTCAATAACTTTCAAAAACAAAGAAGAGTAACTGCTTATTTTGATTTGTTAAAGATAGAATATATTAATAATTAAAACAAATCATTTTTACAGGAAATACTTTATTTGGAATAAAAAAAATAAAATGTAACAAAAATAAATAATATTCTATAAAACAAAAATAAATAATATTCTATAAAAACAAAAATAATTAATATTCTATAAAAACAAAAAACTAGTTTCTAACAACAAATAAATTAACAGTTCAACAAAACCTACAACTAATAAAAATAAAATACAAATTCTGTCATATAAAATTAAAATTATACAGCGCTTTTCACAATGAACTTCAGGTAGATGTGATTCAATTAATAAAAATGAAACGGTAGATGCTGGATGGTACCTACATACTGAGTTAAGTCAAAATATTTTTATACAAAACAAAGCACAGAAAATGAAGCCCTGTTGCTTATTTGTCGAGTTGAATGCATACAATGTAAGAAAAAATAATAAGATTGTATGTTCAAGTTTTAAAATAAATCCTATATGTAGTGTGATATAATGTACCAAATTTCTATTTTTTTTTTTTTGAATCACTTCCTGAGAAACATTTAAATTAAGTTATTGTTAACAGACCTGTATATTCTAATTTTCATGTTTGGGTAGCTAAAAATATTTAAAAAAAAAAGTTTTAATTTTTTTTATCCAGTGAATTAAGTTACTTTCTTTTTAGCAATACCTCTAGCTGAAGTAAGCGCTTTCTAATTTTGCCTTCTTCTATGTCTTGCTTTACTTTAGTTTCTTGGAAATCAGCAATATGTAATTTTTTATCAATAAGTTCATTATATTTTTTGGCTAAGTCAGATGAGGTCAATGCCCTTACTGTCTGCATTGGTCTACGTATTCCAACATCAAGTTGGACTCTAGGTTGTCTGTTATCTTGAAGAACTTCATTATTCTTATTGTGGTTTAAATCAGGAGTCTGTTGAAGATTATTTATAACTACATCATTATCACAAATAGCAGTCTGTAAAGCAGGGTGCAAGGGGGACTTCAAATCCACTGGTGTATATTTTTTCCACGAGGATTGATTACACATCTAAAAAATGTATTATCAAACTTAAGAGAATTCACATACACATATAATATACATACCATAGATGGTTTTGATGGTCCTGCCAAATTTAATTCACAAATTACTTCTGGAACATCGTCAACAGTTCCTTGGGTGCTAGAATCACCCCCATGGGCTATTTAATCCATATAATGTTTTTTTGTTCATAATCGACATTAACACATCCTGACATGGATCATTAGGAATTTTGGGAGGGATCCCACCACCCGTTTTTTTTATTTCTACGTTTTCGTCTGCAACTCTTTTACGCACTTCTTTTTTTTTACTTTCATATAGTCTTTTAAGACTATCTTTGTTTCTATTATTATTAACTATTGAATTTGAATTAAATTCTTTCGTTATACTATCCCAGGCATCATTTTTCTGCTTTGTAGAAATGTGATCTGTTCTTTTATTTTCTAAAATATTGCAATATTTCGCAGCTAAATTTATTAGGAGCGCTTTCTCGTTAATGGAAAAATTTTCGGCTCTAGGCCTTTTCGGTTTGTCGTTCATTTTAATTTACCAAAACCGAAAAGTTATTTATTTTTTATTTCACAAAGATAAACAATAAAAATATTTTAACTCTTATTAAAAAAACTGCAGAGTGAAAAATAACAACAAAATCTGTAGAATGACATATGACATATCTAAACAGAGTTTAAAATTTATGGGTAGTTTAGTTATGTATGGTTTAACTGTACATCGGTGGAATTGAGCCTTACATTTTTCGCCTTTTCAGCGATTTCAGGTGGTGTACCTGAAAACTCTTCGTCGCTCGACATTTTTTTAAAAATAAGTGAGACCTATCTACCTTTTTGGCTAACGCGAAAGATTGAAACTGTCATAAAATAAGAATCTCTTAGAAACTGTCAAACATTCTACAGAAAATATTGGGTCTGCCTACTTGGTTATTTAAAAATCAAAATTTCTATTGATCAATTTTTCAGTTTCATAATGAAAACCAGTGTTATAATTAGTATCATTATGAAACTGAAAATTAGCATTTAATTAACAACTTATAGTACAGGAGTAGAAAAATTTATTTTTTGCCTACAGGAACCAATAAAAAAATACGTTAAAAGCTCTTTCGTCAAGAGGGTGACACCAACAAAATTTATATCCTTTTCTACTATTTAAAAGTGATTTGAATTTATTTTGTTTTATGTCTGTACAGTATGTTTTTTTTAGATACAGTAATTTCGCTCAATTATTTTAAATTAATTTTATAATTTTGTTTATTAAAAAAATATATTCGAAATTAAAAGGTATATATAAATTTTATATTGCACAGAAGTTTTTTTTTTTAATAAATACATATTCGAGTTAAGAATAATTAATTCCAGCATGTTAACAACTCTTTAATCTGTTAAAGTAATGTATATTTTTTCGAACTTATTTTCTTGATTTAGCGCGTGGCTTTGATCTGACGCATTCTTTGATATGCGTTGCAAAAGATTTTCTTAAGTTTGCCAATGTCTATAGTTAAGAAAAAAATGAATGTGACATGAGATCAAGCTGATTGTGCATTTTGGGCACAATGAAAGACGAAAACGTGTCACTACTTCAAAATGTGAAGACATTTGTAAAAAACGAAATATCTCATAAAATCTTTTATATTTTGCTAAAGCCACCCAATATGGCATGGATAATAAATCCAGAGCAAAATAAGATATGAAATAAGTTTTTAAATGTTTACTTTTTATTGATTCTGAATTTGATGATGTTGCTGCTAGTACGGATAGAGTTTAAAACAAAACTGTAAGAGTTAAAATGTCCGTATAAGGAGCTAGAGTGCTGATTGTAGAAGAAGGAATATGCAGTAGAGAAATTACTTTTTGGGAAAAAGACAATACCATTAAGGAGAACCCCAATTGGTATTA
The DNA here is from genome assembly GCA_927349885.1 of Psylliodes chrysocephalus. Classification (NCBI taxonomy): domain Eukaryota; kingdom Metazoa; phylum Arthropoda; class Insecta; order Coleoptera; family Chrysomelidae; genus Psylliodes; species Psylliodes chrysocephalus. The sequence goes on from OV651816.1 coordinate 31,072,137, forward strand.
CACAAATGGAGTTTTGCATTTTGTGAGTTTGGACTCCTCGAGGAATAAAAGTAAAGACACTTCCTTAAAATGACAGCCTTTGGGAAAAAATGATACAAAATAAAATTCAAAACTTTTATATACAATGTCTTACAAGAACTAGTTGACAGCAGAGCTATTAATTGAAGTACGGGACAGAATACCAAATAAATGGTGAGAAATTTTGTTTTTTATTGACATGACCCAAGGAATCTTAAATTAGTTGGAATATGTTTATTAAAGAGTTACCCTTTATTTATTTCTAAAACATGGTAGTAAGCGATCCATTTAAAATATGATTGCCTTATTATTACAATACGATTTTTTAAATTTTAGATTTTATCAGTGGCAATTGATGATATATAATTATTATACCAAATATTTTAACTAGTTGACCACGTTTTTAAGTTCACAAATAATAATATCAAGATTCTGATTCGGGTTAGTAGTTTTTCTACAAAAAAATTTGTGCCAAAGCCAAGCCATGTATTGATATTGTAAAACGCAGATGATGAGTAACTATCTCATCAATAGAAATTGAAAATTCACACATGAATCTCTGTAACGTAATTATTTATAACTTTAATGACTTCATACGGTCAAATGTTAGCTAACTTATTTAATTCTAAATGTAAATAGAATTTAATTTTAAAAGTTCAAATTATTGTTTAGTTGTTGCAACTTTACTGCGCTTAAGTACCGTTCAGAATAAAATATGAATGATTTATAGAGCTTAACTGAAAAACAGAAATAATGCTTTCAAAAAGGAATTTCGAACTGTGATATCTTCAAGCCCTAATTTAAAACCTTTAAATATTATTATTATACAAGAGTTATTTTTAAAAATTGTTACATATACTGAACATAAGTTTGTTGACATAAACATTTTCATAATATAAATAAATATACCTCTGATAAAAATGGTCATATTTTATTTAATATATTCATTTAGACATGTTTTTGTTTTTTGTCTACTAACTTTTTTTATATAACTTCTTATAGCCGACATTGTGAGATAAAAAAACAACTTATTATCTATCACATTTCTCTTTCAATTCATTTGTAGTTTTTGCCCAAATGGATAAAAAATTTTAACTGTGCAATTTACAACTCTGCTACTGATAGACATAGTAACAATACGGGTTTTTATGAATTTGTTCCAGAAGCTGTACATAGGTGGTTCATTATAACAGATTATTCAAACAACAAAAATAATTTTTGTTAAAATATAAATAATAATATACTGAAACATTATATCTGATCATTACATATTATAAACCCAAATTACCTTTTCATTTAACTAATTCACTCATGGTTACCCCAAGTTTGAATATTATAAATCTGCTTGAATATAAAAAACAACAAGTATAGAAAATGTTTTTTAAAAACCTAGTTTATTTAAAATTGTAAAATGTCAAGAGACCGTTTATTGTCCGTTTACATTGGCCTCCTGTATTTGTTACTTTGGCTTTATAAATCAAGGATATCGGTGAAACAGGAGCGAGTGTATTGCTAAACCATGGACGCTTTTCTACTCTCAGACAATCAATTATTGTAAAATACATATTATTTTATGCTATTGTGGAATATTTTTAGGTTCCTATGTCTCAACTTCGCGCGTTAGAGTTTAGAATATGTATCCCTTGTATCTATATAAAATTGTTAAAATTATGAATGAATGTTGATTTTGCTTAGTCTCGGAAGTAATTTTGTAGTATTTAGACTCCACCCTTAAGTTGTAATTTTTATACCTACTAAACTACCGTTGCCCCACAGGTCTTTCAGTTTGTGATGTAAATTTTCCTCTTAACTTTTGTTAGGTAATGTATTTCTTCACAATTTTATACTGCTAAAGATAACTTATATGAAATTGGACCAATGAACGTTATTTTTTTTTGTACCTTTTTTGTATATAATCAAACATCCTTTTAAATTTGACTTATACCTTTTTTAAATTATTTTATTCAGAAAACTTATCTGTTTGTATTAATGTTCAGGTCAAAGGTAAGGTAAAAAAAAACAATTTAAATAGGATATAAATTAAAAACCTAATATATTTTTGTGTGGAATTTTCGAATATAATAATTAATAAATAATATAACTCCATTAATAAATAACTATTAATAACATATTTTATCTAGAACCGTGTAGTATTTAAAAATTTTTATACAAGTACGAACAATTTCATTTAAGATGTGACACGCCATTAACTTTTGAGTTTAGAATGGAATTTTTAATGAGTTGAAATATTTTACGAGAAAAAAATAAAAAATGTACTACTCAATTAACTGGAATCAATACAAGTGAAAATATTATATTTCTCGAACCAGGAATCCGTACGGTAAAGTGATACTTACCATATTAAACATAATATGTTAAGGGCGGCTCCAGGACGAATTTTCGGAGGGGCCATTGCCAATAACAATTCCCACTTTAAAAGATTTTTTAACAGAAGGCTCATAGATTGTAAAAATTTTAATTTCGGGTAGGTGTCCTGAAGCCGCCCTTGGTATGTGTAACCTTAGTTACCGCACCGTTATACAGTTAACTACTTATCCATTATCCGAACTTTCGTTTAAATTATTAAACTCAATCTTGACCTCTTCAACCTCCGTCTTTTCCTTTTCAACGATTATGTCCTTATGAATTTGAGGATTGACCTCTCCAACTTCCATTTTTTCTGTTTCAACGATTATGTCGTTATGAATTTGGAGACTGACCTCTCCAACTTCCATCTTTTCCTTTTCAACGATTAAGTCCTTATGAATATGAAGATGGCGTTGCAGCGCATCGATTTCGCTGAACGTTCTAGAACAAAAATCACAGCCGTGTTTCTTCACATCTTCAGAATGCGCCGCGTTAATGTGCTCTCGAAAATCATTCAATAAATTGAAACTATCGCCGCACAGGCTACAAGGAAACCATTTCAAATCAAAGTGTTGTAGTTGTCGGTGCCTGTCCAAATGGCTTTCGGTGGCGTACTTTTTGCCGCAGACGTCACATTTGAAGGCATTGTGGGAATATTGATGACGCTTCAAGCTGCTTTCTTGTTCGAAACAGGCGTTGCAAATTTTACAAATGAACATACCGGCTAATTCTAGCTTTATCTGTTCGATGCTCTTTTTTTCGTTTTCTTCTATTTCCTTCAAGTGGATTTGAAGGTGACCGTTCATCGAGCTGAGTTGACTAAACACTCTGGGACAAAATTCGCAACTGTACTTTCTGAAATCGGCTTTGTGCTTGACTTCGTGTCGTCTCAGGTTGGTTTCCAAACCGAAGGTCGCACCGCAGATATCGCAAGAGAACTCCTTTATTTCGTTGTGTTGAATCTGATGGTTCAGTAGGTATTTTTTAGTGGTGAAATCTTTTTGGCAAACCTTGCATCTGTACTGCTTCTCTTTATGGGAATACTGATGGCGCTTCAAACTGCTTTCCAATCCAAAGCTAGCGTTGCAAACTTTACAGAAGTACTGATGTTCCTCGTCGTGCTTGGGAAGGTGGTTCTCCAAGAAGCGTTCGGTCGTAAAGAATTTATTACAAAACTTGCACATGTGTTGCTTTTCTTTGTGAGTGATTTGATGTCTCTTTAAACTGCTTTCCAATCCAAATCGGCAGTCACAAATATCGCATACGAACTTATTCTCGTCTATATGTTGTTGTTCGTGGTTTTTTAGAAATTTTTCGCTAGTTAAGATCTTATCACAGATGCTGCATTTGTAATCCTTTTCCCTGTGACTGGCTAGATGTTTCTTCAAACTGCTCTTCAGACCAAAACTTCGTTTACACGTGTGACAAGTGTAGTTCTTTTCCCCAGTGTGAGTAAGCATGTGTCTTTGAATGCTAGTTATTCCAGTCAATGTTTTTCCGCAAGCCGTGCATTTGAACTTCTGTTTCTTAATGGAGATTTTAACATCATCACTTTCGGTTTTTATAAATATGTCGTTAGATTTCGGACCGATTTTGACGTACTTGTCGCATATGCGTTTGCGTTTGTGATTGTATAGAGTTTGACTGGTTTTGAAGCGTTTGTCACATAGATTGCATTTGTATTTTCTCGGCGTGTCGGGGTCAGAATCGGATTCCGGTTCGTTATTGAAATAGTTTACGTAATTTTCGGCCTCGATTAAATCCGGAACATCTTCTTCCAGGTCGCTATCGTATTCCGTCTTTACAAATCCGCACTCTTCTAATTCTACGTTATGTTCCTGTTCGTTTATATCTTCCGTGAGAGGATCTTTTGTAACTAAATCAATTTCCGCCAATTCATTGTTTATTTCTTCTTTAATAAGTACCGGTTCTTCTTTAACATTTTCAAATGTTATTTCTGTGGTTGTTGAAGACATTTGTAACCTGAAAAACAAGAATAAGTGTCTTGAATGTGTTTTTTTTAATATACCCTGAATTAGCTTAATTTTTATGGTCTGATATGAGTTCGAAAAAAATTCCAGAAAAATTTTAAACGCTCAAGTAAAAATAATGAGAAAAATTCTAATTTTGCTCTTTACCTCAAATTTTTCGAATACGGTCCATTTAAGCGAAATCATGTATCAGACAAAAATTCGTCGCTAACATGAAGGGGTGTAAGTTAGGTCAATCAAAAGGCGTTTTCGAAATTACATTTTATGTTATTAGCATTTTTTTAAAGCAATTATTAAAGTTAAAAAAATCCAGATTCAAATTAATAAAAATCTTTAAACTGTAATTACTCAAATCTTGTAATTTTGAGATACGCCTCTTTATCTTGTTAACGACGAATTATGGAGAGTGACATTGACAAGCAACTTTTAATTTAAGAATTTTCTTAAAAAACAAATTTTGAACATTTTGTCAAATTTCTTGAATACGGACCATTTTAGGAAAAATATGTATAGGAAAAAAAATATATAGAGAATGATACCACATGCAACTTTTATTTCAAGAATTTTCTTCTCTCTAGCGTAAATAACAGATATATTTTATAAAGTACAAAAATGACCCCGCCTCCAGATGCTGCGAATGTGCCCAAAATTTAACTCATGAGAGTATCGATTAAAGCTTAAGGTTAAAATTTAAAAGTTTTCTCGTTTTCCTTTTTGAGTTATCGCAAATGCAGACACACATACACAGAGACACATACATCATCGCGAAAATAGTCAAAACGGATTATCCCTGCCTCAAAACGTAAGAATTCGTCGAAAACTCGAGGTTGAAAAAATCGTGATTCATGTACTTTCCTTCTACCTAGTATAGGTACCTGCTAGGTACTCCTAGACATCTATCGGCTACTTGCCAACCAGCAGGCTTTTGGCGAGCTAAGAGGCAGGTACTATTTGCCCCAGGAGGATGTACAAAGGGCCTAGCGAAGCCTAAGTTCTGTGGGAACAACCCACCCTCCCCTTTCTTACAGATTCAGAGAGGTATCTACTTAAATAGTTGTTATGTAATTAAGTATATAAAGTATTTTATTTTTCATTTTAAGGAAATTAAAGTATAATTTATTTTTTTGTACAAATGATTAATATCTTCAATATACTTACTTAAAAGAAAAACAAGAAATACTCGGTGTTCCTTAGTGATATGCGAATATATAAGGGTGTGAATCTATATGAAAAATTAATTATGCTTTATAAACTATGGTCAAAAAATGTGCCGTTACGAAAATACAGGGTGCTAAAGTTTTGAAAAAAAAAAAGGAAAATTAACTAATATTTTTGTAACCGCTTAGGATATTTTAATATTAATATTCAGTAACAGTTAATAATGGTGCATTTTTTTCAATACAAAAATAATTTTCAGTTTAACAGTGGCGAGCGTACTAATTAAGAAGAAAAATGGTGCGCCAATAGTAAAAATTATCTTTAAATTCCACGTTCAATTTTAAATTTAAAGGATCTCTTGGTTTGTGTTCCTAAGTTACTCCGTTTTTTAGTAAAAAAATAAAAACTGTTATATTGTCCGAGAAAATTAATGTAATTATTATTAAAAAATAAAAGAGAAAAAATGAGATTTGAACCATAGTTTATAAAGCAAACTATTTCATGTAGTTGTTCAACCTTAAATATTCGCATATAATTAAGGAACACCCTGTATAAATTTATTATTTTTTGATAAGAATTCCTTTTGTACAGTAAATAATTATTTACACATATTAACGACGATCTAAAGTATATAATGATTATTGTAGGTACCTCGAACCTGGTACGAAAACTAAGAAAGGAATCCCTTCTCGAGAATAATAATTCCAAAATGTAAGCACTCCATGTTCCTAATATGACGTCATAAGGTACGACCTCATTTTCTAATGTTACTCTACTAAATCTGTTGTTTCAAGTTACAACTGTTACAAGCAATCCAACGATATGTATTGTTTACTGAATAGGATATTGGTAGGCTATATTTCACATCGTGAAAATCTGTGCGAACAGGGAGACCGGTAATGCCATGTGCTGGACCATTTGGGTAAATTTCAAATTGCGTGTGTGTGTGTGTGTGTGTAAGAGAGATACTAATTGATTGAGCATTCCAACGACAGTTGACAGTTGCCTACTGTGATGCAGTATGCAGTACCGGCATACAATGAGACCCGCTTTGAGCAATCTATACAATATTTATATCACTGACCCTGTCAATTACATCGCTGAGTATCAACTGTCGTTGGAATGCCTAAATCTAGAGACAGTTGACACTCAGCGATGTAATTGACAATGATATAAATAGTTATATACATTGCCCAACGCAGGTACTGCACGCGATCATTTTATGTCTACTTCCTCTCTCTATTTATTTCTTTCCACTGCACCCTACCCCATTTTAGATCACTTTATCCCACTTTACCCCTCTCTATCCAACTTTACCCTCCACTCTTCCTTTACTTTACCCCCATTCTACTTCACTCTACCCCCACTCTACTTCACTCTACCCCCTCTTTACCGTTCTTTACCCCCACTCTACTTCCACTCTACCCCCACTCCGCCTTGTTATACGTCCTCTACCTCACTCGACCTTTACTCTACCCCAAATCTAAAATACTCTACCTTCCACTTTACCCCACTCTAATCCCCACCAATTTACCCCGCTCTAATCCCCACCAATTTACCCCACTCTACTCCCACTTGACTTATCTCACCGCCACTTTACCCCCACTCTACTCCACTATACCCCTCCATACTTTCACTCTACCCCATCCCGATGCAGTCTACCCCACTCCGCCCTACTTTTCCCCACTCTACCTGCCACCTACCCTCACTCTACCCACAACTTATATTCTATCCCCCACTCTACTCCACTCTCACCAACTTTACCCCCACTCAACTCCACCCACTCTACCCCACTTCTACCCACTCTACCCCACTCTACTCCATTCCACTCCTTTCCGCTCACCTGTTCACTCCTCTCCGCCTTGTATCTTTCAAAAATCGTAGATCAATGTTCTTTTAATTTCGTGACGTTACCATTGTTACATGCGTTAGAGGTGTAACGTTACGTGTCCTTGAAATTTCACTTTCCATTCTCTTAAAATATCGAACCACTGCCTGCTCGTCAAATACCGAACCGCGGCCTAAGAAGTTTTCCTTCAAAATATTTTCGCCATGGTAACTACTAAATGTAGTTCTTCCGAAAACCACTTATAATAACAGACAAAGACCACAAAAGAATTGATAATTACAGACCAATCACACTTTTTCCAGTTTTGGGAAAACTATTCGAAAAACTTATTAAGGTCAAACTATCAGCATTAGTAAACGAACGAATTCCGCAATTCCAATTTGGATTTAGAGAACAAATCTCCGCTCTGGTACCAACCACTCAGCTGGTTTCCAATGTGCAAACAACAAAATTAAACAATAAAAAATCTGCCATTGTCCTGTTGGACATTAAAAAAGCCTTTGACTGTGTCTGGCACAACGGACTCCTATTTAAACTAAAACTTTTTAATGTGCCTGATGGTCTTATAAATCTTATCAAAAACTTCCTTCAAAGAGTTAAAATAAATAACTACATATCTCCAAGTTTCATAGCAAATCAAGGTGTACCGCAAGGGTCTCCACTGTCTCCGCTCCTTTACAACATATATTTCTTTGATTTTCCTTCAGGTCAGTTACACCTCAATGCAGTAAATTACACACTCCAATACGCAGATGACACGGCCTTGATATCGCATTGAAATACACTAAATCAAACTATCACAGCACTACAAAATCAATATAACGAAGTTGCTCAATGGTTCAATAAATGGAGACAAGTTAACCCACAAAAATGTCAATTAATGATACCCTATCATGATCTAAGACCGATATCACCTACACTCATCATATCTAACCAACCAATCTATCCCGTATCCTCAGTGAAATACCTAAGCCTTATTATTGATAATAAGCTGAACTTCAATGAACACACCCGCAGACAAAAAAAAAACAAAATCAAAACCAGAGCCAAACATTTCCCCTCTTTAACATACAAAAAAGAAGGTATCAACATCTACACGGCCACTAAAATCTACAAAACAATTTGCAGACCTCTCCTGGAATATGGTCACACTATACATTTAAACTGCCAAAAACCTGCATTAAAAAACATTCAAGTGGCCTAAACTTCTACACTAAGAATAATTACCAAGATGCGACATCCTGAAAACCCCACTCACCATCCAGCAAATGAATATCTTTACGAAAAAACTAAGATTCAGCCTATCCAGGAAAGAATTAGAAAACTGTCAAAAAAAATTTCGATAAACGAAACAATCACATGCTAATAAACATTTTTTCGATGCAACGACAAATTGGTCAAGCAAAGTTTAAATACCCAGTGAGATCAATAACAGAAATCTTAAACGAATTTGCCGATGAACAATAATTAGTGACACATATTGTTTTTTTTTTAAGTATCCTAATCTTTGTATTCATCTTACACATATAGCTTCTAAATCCTCATACATACCATAGAAATTGTACTGGCTGAAGGACCTAGGTCGATGGCCATTTGGTTGTAATATTCATAACCAATAAAGTGCTTTTATTATTATTATTATTATTATTAAGACAAAAAATATTCTAGCTATTGAGATCGTGATAAAAATCTGAAAAACTTGCCCCTTATTTATTTAACACGTATTTAATTCTAACTCTAGTGACAGAATTATCATTCATTCATAGCTGTGAATATCACACCAGTATTGTAGACAGCCATGAATTTCATGATTGACAGTTGTACGAGATGTATTATTATTATTTAGTTTGAATTTACCTGAATAAAGATAAGCGGCGTTTGTTGAGTGGAACTTAAATTAAAATATAGGTGAATATAATGATTCTGATATGTAATTTGATAATACTCCTCCTGAACTGACAAAGTTTGCAAATAATGTAAGTAAAAATTTTCTTAACATAAGTTAGATTTAATATTTCATTTTTAGTTTCATTTGACTATATTCAACTCCTACTGTGTCTATGGCCAAGGAGAAAGTACAGTATGTTACAGTGGTGGAATGAAAATTGGATACTCGTGGTTCTCGTATCGAATTTTCATTCCAACCTTGTTACAGAATATAATATTCTATGTTAATCAGACTATAAAATGTTCGATTTTACTTGCAATAAATTTCTATCGTAATTTGACATACCTAAACTATAAGTTAATAATTTGATTTTGTATGACTGAAAATGTTATAAATATGAAGAGAATGTTGTGTTTGTTACATTATTTGGGAATAAACGTTCATGTCATCATACTAATACTATTTAATACTACCTACATAGGTAGTGTTCAGAGTAGTCGAAAGGAAGATTATCAAACCCATAGGTACTAGGGATCTCTAATATCATAAGAACTACAAGAAAACTAAAAGGTGATATTAGTAATAAAAATAAAAATGCATAGAATTACATAGATCAAATCTTTAGAGCAGATATGAAACGGTAAAGGGTAAGTTAGTCATTGTTACAATAGGACACAGGAAGAAGTCATATAGGCAGAAAAATAGTTAAAAAATTTGGAAGAAGATCTAAATAATGCATGTGTGAACATGTTTACATGATAGAACAATATATTGATACATATAGCTACACTAATTGGAACTGATCTAGTGGTGTTTTGGGACACCTATTAATCCTAAAAATATTGCATGCTATTAAAGGCAGGTAGTTCAAAATTGCATATTTCTAAAAAAATAATACTTTATTATCCAACCAGGTTAAACCCCATTTAGGGGACATATACAATAAAAAAAAAGAAAATGTATACATATAATTATTCCTAATTTAAAGAATATAACTTAAAATACTTAAATAAATAGCTTTGTGCTTCACATATTTAAAGTGACACTATAAAATATAACGAAAGAATGAAACATACCTATTTATTAATATTGTCTGAGTAAGTACTCATTGATTTTACGTTTATTGCTTGTAAGAGAGTCAAAGTTTGTGTCCAAATTTAATTTAACTGCATATCTATTAAAATTGTTGCATATGGTATGGATAGGTGAATTTGTCAAAATATTTGTTTGAGGTGTGGGCAAGTAAAATACCGTTTTATATCTTGTATTGAAATGCGGCACACTAAATTTAATTTGGGATAGCAGGTCTGGACAGTTTAATAAATTATTAACTAGTTTATATACAAAAGTTATGCCCTGCAGTACTCTCCTGTCTTCTAGAGGCATTAAAGATAATTTACCCAATAGAACAGCATTGTCAATTCCCCTTTCCGGATAAATCCCATCAATTTTAAATGCAACGTATTTCATAAATCTGCATGGATAGATTCAATAAGTAACTTATGGGATATATACATGGGTGGCCATATCAGTCCTGCATATTCAAGACGTGATCTTACAAATGAGTTGAATAATACAATTAGATAGTCTATGTTTCTCAAATCCTTACAACTTCTCAAAATTCGACTCCAAAATCCTTTATTGTCTCCACTTCACCAAGTAGTTTATTCTGTATTGAGTAGTCAAACTGGACATTATTCAAGCGTTTATTTGAAAATCTCATGAACTTGCATTTTTGAATGTTAAGAGGCAATTTATTAGTAATACATCAATTATTTAATATATTTAAACCATTTTGTAAGTCTATACAATCGTCTTGTTAATTTATGGTACAAATAAACTTAAAATCATCGACAAATATTAAATATTCCTTCTTAAACTCTTTGGCTATGTTATTAATGAAAATTGAAAATAATAAAGGAGCCAGAGTGCTTCCTTAAGGCGCTCCACTGGTAGCAACAAAAAAAGTTTGATTTGTGACCGTTATATTCAATATAAAGTGAGCGAGCAGTTAAATATGACTTAAAAGAGTCGAGGATATGGGAATCAAAACCAAGATTATATAATTTCTGCAAAAGCATACTGTGATCTAACCTATCGGAGGCCTTTGAGAAGTCTGTATATATTGTATGTACTTCTAGTTGTTCATCAAGTGTATTGCATACTCTCTGAGTTGGTGACAGTCATCCTCTTTGATATAAATCCGCGTTATTGTGAAATGATACTTGGTCTGATCAAGGGAAATATTCTATTATAAACAGACATCTCAAATACCTTCGCAAAGTTAGAAAGTATAGTCACCGGGCGGTAATTTGTAATTGCATTAATTGGTCCACTTTTGTGAACTGGACATATTTTGGAATATTTCCATAAATCCGGGATTACTTTCTGTTTGAGAGAAATATTAAATATTTTTTCCAGAGGTTTACTGAGTGCACCAGCACAATCCTTAACTATGAAACTTGGAATATTATCATAACCAGATGTTTGTGTTGACTTGAGTTTTTTTTTGGAGCATTAAATATATCATCTTCTGATAGCGTTCTTAAAGAAATAATTTTTGAATTTCAGCAAATATAAAATTAAAGTTGAAATATATTTCAAGTTACCTACAGTTATCTATGAAAGATAACAAAATTAGTCTGATTTATGCATTAAGTGTCGCTGTTACAAATTTAAATTTTTATAACCAACTATTTTAGATATCAACATGGTACTTCTCTCTAACCATTTCTACAATAATTATAACAACCACTTTTATATGACTAAAAATATATTGAAATGTGTAAAACGTATACTTGAAAATATTTAATTGATATTGATATTTAATTGATAAAATATTTACTTTTATTAACCGTTAAAGGTTTCTAGAATCCTAAGAAAATACTGTTATGTCTAAAGATTTTGTTGGCTGTATTTAAATGCATTTTCTTTATTTAAAAAAAAATCACTTTTTGAAAACAAATTTAAAAGCATTTCTAATAGGTACTTATTTAACTTCTTACAAATAATGTTGAAATTTTAAATTAAATGGAGAAAATCAAGAGGAAAAAAGATTGCAAAATAAACATTTAAATTTGTTCTACCTAATATTCTTATTAATATAAAAATGACTTTATTAAGTACTCATTGAATATATGAACCAATGGAAACGCTCGATATGTCATTGTTATCATGTATTACAGTGATTATTTACGTATTATGTCATAAACCGAATATACGAACCCTTGTATAATCGAATATATAAGAGTTCGTATATTCACTAATGTCAAAACTGCAACTAGATCTCCACTTAAAAATTTGACAGTTGTCAATTTTGTTCAACAGATTGTTATAATTTTATATCATGGCTCGTTTTAACAATGTTTCTGCCAAATTAATCGATAATTTTTATTTCATGATATGGTCTATCTGTATGCAACTCGACAATTGAAAATTCTCGAAACTCCATGTATTGCCTAAAAAAAACACCACTTGACCTGCGGTATTGTGGTGTATCAGGCAATAAATCTCATATAATCGAAAATTTTCAGTTCTCTAGTTGTATAATGTGATAATTCAAAATCATTTCCCTTTTATTTGTGTACTTATAATAATAATTATTTATTTATTCACAATAAAAAAATAGGTAATTTAAGTAAATTATTACAAAAAAACGTTTGTTTGTAAATTATATAGTTATAAATTCTACATTCATGATCAATGCAGTAGTGCTTAAAAAATTCAGTTTTGACTTCAGTCTGCATGCAAGTTCTCAGACGTGAACCACTAAATAATATATTTCTCCGATATCTACTAGAAAATTTTAAAAGAAGACACAATCTTTAACACTACTTACTTACATAATTGAGAAGGTTATGTTATGTTGGGAATGGGGTGTTAATACACTGCAACCTAAACGATCTACTGTGTCCCTTCTTTCGCTAATGCAGCGAGAAAATGTCTCGATGCCTATAACAACCCTTTTAATCATATCTTCTCAAGGAAGTGTAGGATTTGGAGTGGCTTCAAGTTAGGTAAATCTCCATCTCCTAGTTGATATGATCCTAGGTATAGTGTGCTTGAATTCTGGAGTGTTACACATTCAGTCAGAATGTTTTTTCCTCCGTCTCATAAAATCTGCACTCACTATCTTCTACTACTCTTAGTTTACTAAGATGTCCTTTGAGTCAGTAATGCCCAGTAAGGATCCCTGTTACAATGCATAGCCTGTTCTTGCTCAGACAGATATAGGCTTCCAATCTTTCCTGGTTATATTCACCCAGAAGTATCTTAGCCTTAGTCCCAAGAGATTGCTCCAAATATCGGTTATTCTACAGCCCAATTCTTTTTTAATCTCTCCAAATATTGTTTTACTACTAATACTGCTGAATAATTAAGAAGGTACTGCAGATAACAGCTATCTACCTAATTAAATATTCAAAGACAGTCTCCAAGACTAAAAATTAATAAACACTTGCTCCTCCGCAGATTAGTAACTAATGTACTGACTTCAGCTATCAACATCTAGAACATTCGATACAATAATACCTACCTCAAATAATACCTAAAGTAGATCTTTAACGAAGAGAAAGGCTATTTTTTATACTTTGTTTTACACAAAACCGCACTTCATAATAAGTACCTATTTGTTAGCATAAAATTAAATGACAAATATGTTAATGTTTAAGTTCAGCTAAATCCTATCCAGTCAATAATACATATCAGTGAACTAATGTGTAAAATTAGGTATGTAGGTCAAATAAATTGGAAAAACTTGTTACAAGTTCAAAAGAACTTTTTAAAAACTATACAAAAATTAGGAAACTAAGTATGGGTCTGAATGTTTATAACTATATTTAGAACCAACATTTTGTTTTATAATAATTATTCATTACCAAACAGTATTCCTGATAACTTCAAAACATCTCTACCAGGTTTAACATGAAAGGTTGAAGTTAAATTCACAGCTGATGTACCTACATCTAAACAGAACCTCAAAACTGTCTAACTCAATAAAACATTAAAATCAGTACAATTCGTGATAAAAATGTTGAATACAAGCAATTTAATGATTTATAATATACATTCTTACCTATATTATCAATTTATCTCGAAATAATTACTTCTTTTGCAAACTGCAACTGGATTTCCATTATTTTGCCAACAAGACACTTTGAAGAAAGAAACTTTGGATGTCACTAAAACTTTAAAATAGAAAACTACACGAAAAATCTCTTACTATACACAAAATTAAAACGAAACAGTAAAAATAATAGAATCTAAACATTGACAAAATGTATTTATTGAATGGGTTTTTTAGGTTATGTTGCTACACAAAATTACACAGTTACGAGAAGGAGCATAGTTGCCAAATCAACTATTTAAAAATCTCTAATGGCTTGTCAATTCTAAAATTATGGGAATAGAGAAACCATATCAGTGTATTTGTGAAAATAGGACTATTTAAAATCGTTAAGTTACTGATTTTGATTATTATTTATAAATATTATTGTTTGTTAATGAAATCATAAAGAATTATCAAATGGAGAAATTTGTGGAATATTGTACGTAATCCTAATTATCAGAAGGCGTACAGAAATCACAGTGTTTGGCAAGGTAGCGCTAGTGCGACAAAGGATCCAACGTAGAGGTGAGAGTAACTTTAAATTATAACAGTAGTAGGTATTTGGAACTGAATAAATAAGGGAAATTTTTTCAAATTTTCATCTGTTTCAACTATCGAAAACGAGATATATATTTTTAATTTACATATATTGATGAAAAAAGTAAATAAATAAAACAAATTTCAAAAAAGTTGATTAAACATTCCTATGAGATATGGGGATAATGGCACAATTTGTGAGGTCTACAGACCCCTAATTTGATGGTGGATTCATCAGTATCACTTTTCTTCTATTCAATTTCAATTTTATTTATCGCAATGTGGCGTTATTCTCAAAAATTTATATTTCCTTTGTTGTTGTAGGCATAACAAGAGAAACAAAAACGAAATGATAAAAAAATAATAGGTACCGTCAAACGGGGTGAAGTCGATCGAAAAAATAAGGTTTTTTTGAGATTACGGAAAAACTAATAACTGGATTTTGATGAAATTAAAAATATAACTTCCTTGGTGCTTAAGTCGTCGACTGGTGACTGGAGCAAGGTCGTAGATGGGGCAGCGTTTTTTTTAATTTTGAAATAAAGGGTTATCGACTTCACCCCAAGGTCCGGGGTGAAGTCGATCACCCCTTTTAATGCATATTTCCTACTTCAGGACTGTCCAGGATGAAGTCGATCAGTAAATAATAAAAAAATATAAATATTTGCAGAAGAATTTTGCAATAAAACGCATATTAAAAAAATATATAAACGTTTATTCTTTGAACAAGCTTTACGCAGCTATTGATTTCTTAATAACATAAATCTTAAATAAATGCATTATACTTAAAAATAAAAACACAGATAAAAAACAAAACTAAAAAACGGATATATAAAAATTTATGAAACGAACGAACGCATAAAAATCCCTTACTGGAGCGTTTTCAGTTCTTCTTCTTTAATAGCCCAATCGGATTAGTATTTTAGATTCTGAAAAATTCGAAGCAGCAATTTTCCTTCGGAATTCGTTGGAGGGGGTCTCTGGTAGTCTAAATTCAAAAAGTTGGGATTCCAAAGTTTTCGTTACCTCCGCCATCTTGATTTAAAGGGTTATTTTTTGTATCTTGAATAACTCATTTATTTTCAATTTTACACGGAAAATAGTTTTTACAAAAGTTATTTAAAATTAAATTTCCTACAATTCTGCTTTTTTTTGTACGATCGATTTTTTTCGATTTATACCCGAAAAGAGGGGGTGAATTTTTGGTTATAGAATAACTCGTTTATTTTCAATTTTACGAGAAAAATTGTTATAAAAAAAGTTGTTTAAAATTAAATTTCCTACAAATCTGCTTTTTTTTGGTACGATCGATTTTTTTCGATTTATACCCGAAAAGAGGGGGTGAATTTTTGGTTATAGAATAACTCGTTTATTTTCAATTTTACGAGAAAAATTGTTATAAACAAAGTTGTTTAAAATTAAATTTCCTACAATTCTGCTTTTTTTTTGTACGATCGATTTTTTTTCGATTTATACCCGAAAAGAGGGGGTGAATTTTTGGTTATAGAATAACTCGTTTATTTTCAATTTTACGAGAAAAATTGTTATAAACAAAGTTGTTTAAAATTAAATTTCCTACAATTCTGCTTTTTTTTTGTACGATCGATTTTTTTTGATTTATACCCGAAAATAGGGGGTGCATTTTTGGTTATAGAATAACTCGTTTATTTTCAATTTTACGAGAAAAATTGTTATAAACAAGGTTGTTTAAAATTAAATTTCCTACAATTCTGTTTTTTTGTACGATCGATTTTTTTGTATTTATCCCTGAGAAGAGTGGGGGTGAACCTAAGTATTGTATTGTCACGTTTATTATTGATGTTGTACCATTATTTTTCTGTTTGTTTTTTTTGCTGATTTTCAAAAATGTTATTTGGTACAATTATGATTCTGATTTTTTCTAAGAGTTTACCCCCACTCTTCTCAGGGATAAATACAAAAAAATCGAGCGTACAAAAAAAACAGAATTGTAGGAAATGTAATTTTAAACAACTTTGTTTATAACAATTTTTCTCGTAAAATTGAAAATAAACGAGTTATTCTATAACCAAAAATTCACCCCCTCTTTTTGGGTATAAATCGAAAAAAATCGATCGTACAAAAAAAGCAGAATTGTAGGAAATTTAATTATAAATAACTTTTGTAAAAACTATTTTCCGTGTAAAATTGAAAATAAATGAGTTATTCAAGATACAAAAAATAACCCTTTAAATCAAGCTGGCGGAGGTAACGACAACTTTGGAATCCCAACTTTTTGAATTTAGACTACCACAGACCCCCTCCAACGAATTCCGAAGGAAAATTGCTGCTTCGAATTTTTCAGAATCTCAAGCCTGTTCTTCACCTAATCCGATTGGGCTATAAGGGAAAAGAAATATTTTCCTCGCTTTACTAATTTTAAATTGAGTTGTCGGACAATCTGTTCCCTGCTTATGACAGACTCATCCGAAACATTTGAAAAAGTGAAAAGCACAGATTTGTTTGATGGATGTTTACGCGGTGTGCTTACAACTATTTTAGTCCCTGAGATTTCAATAATTTTAGCGATATAAAATCAATCTCTCTTGTTTGTCTCATATTTTGTGATGATAAAGTCTCCTATATCCCAGTTGCCGCATGGATCAAAAGTAATGGCTGGCGCAGCGAAAATTTCTCCAATTTCATAATCGTCTATGTTGATGTTCTGTTCCTCCGTCTCCAGTGTCTCTAAGTCATCTGCTCCCTCTTCGTCTTCGCTGTCGCTCGTTTGTCTCTTACGCGTTCTGGATTGCTTGCAACTCCTTTGGTTCTCTTCTTCCAAATCTTATGTGCCTATGCTTTGTGTATATAATCTACAAGCACTGCAGTCATTGAATTTTCTGACGTGTTTCCTGCCTCCGGTGTAGCAGACTTCTTTCTTTTTACCTTTGCAAGAACAGCACCGGAATTAAAAGGAACTAGGCCGCATGCTTTAAATCCAGCTAAAATATTATTCATTTCGTGATTCCCAAGCCCCTCTACCGCGGTTTTCAACATCCTGGGAAATACCCCAGACAGCACAAATCAATCCATTGGATGTCCATCGGAAGTCCATTCATGGACATATCGGCTGTCCAAAGGACGTCCAGCATTTTACCAAAGGACATCCACTGGACGATACAAATGTCCCACTCCTGGACGTCCATTTGGACTCCATGAAAGGTCCATATATGGACTCTTTTTGTATTGCTTTTGGACAATTTATGGACATCTGACGGACATCACCACCTATATTATTATGAAATAAAATAATTGAAACTATAGACTTATTTTTATTGTCATAAATAATATCAAGCATGTATTAGTTTTATACGCACTCCTTTCTGTTGACCTTCTCAGCCATTTTCTTAAGGCTATTTCGCTTACTTTTTAAGCAGCACCATTGTCACTCTCAGCAGCAGCTAAAAAAATACATTACATTGCCGCTCCATATAATATAATAATTATGAAAGATGGCATTATCAGAATATATAATTGAATGAAGGCCAAATAGACAAAAAACGAAGATGAACATTGCAAGAAAGGGACATTGTTGACAAGTGACATTTTATTATTTTTTATTATTATTTATTTAGATTCAAGCACTGAAATATTCTCAGGGCTCAGGTTTTATTAAAATAAAAGAAAAACATGGTGTTCAATGTTCATGATTCGATGGTATGTATATATTATTCGAGTACAAGTTCTATCATTCCGCCATTTGACTCGTTATTCGACTCTGTTAGTTTGTAGTTGATTAATATCAATTTTTTGCAGTTTGTACTATTTTTATCTCTTAGAAAGGTGGAAGTTTTCCAGTGAATACTACAAAGCTAAAAGGTTAGTGAATTCATAATGTCTAGTAGGGCAAACTTAAACAAACAGATTGGATTTTCATAATGATCTGCCTTTCATTTTAAATTAGTGATTAAATTATTTTTAGGTCCAGCGAAGAAGGCAAATAAGGCCAAATCAAGAAAAAACTGAATGCTGGCAATCCAGGCATGGTCGGAAAGGGCAAAGTAGAGGAGAGACGGGATGAATTTGACGAAAAAGTTTTAATAATTTTATTATTCATAGGTTATTTGCTTCCAAATAAATTTTTTGAAATTATTTATTATTTTCACTAATTTCCTTAAACATCCTGTTTTTCCCTATTTAAGCTTTTAAAAATGTCCATGGAATGTTCTTAAATGGACGTTCTTAAGACATCCTGATTATTAACACTGGACGTTCCAAAGACGTCAATAAGTCGTCCACGTCCGTGAATTGGACGTTGTAAGGATGTCCTGAATGTCTAAGCAGGACGTTTTTAGAACGTCCATAATACGTATTTGTGCTATCTGGGATTGTCATGTCAGTATCTATTCGGGGTTCTGTCACGAAATAGCGCTGAACGAAAGAGCGCCCGATCAAAATAGCACGTATCAAATGAGCGCCTGAACGAAATAACGTATATCAAAATAGTGCCAGAATAAAACAGCGCCCTAATAAAATAGCGCCTTTTGAAAGTGGGTATTTAAAATAGCATCAGTTAGAAATGACTAGCGCGTTTAAAAATAGCGCTTTATGTTTTTACATTTAAAATTAAACTGTCGTTCACTCACAGGTTACCCAGACAGCACAAATATATCCATTGGACGTCCATCTATATACAATTTTGGATATCTGGACGTACAAAAATGAGTGTTTTTTGAAATGGCACACTTTTGATCATTCAGAGAATATCCCTTTCTGGATTATATTTGGACGTTGAATTCTGGACATTTGATAAATGTCTATTCCTGGATTATATTCCACTGAGACCACATCATCACTTTTTTTTACATAACCGCAACTCGCCACACACTACTTTAGATCATTATTATTTTTTTATTATTTTCGTAAGTAGCTCCCAGATAGCACACGACGTCTGAAAGACGTCTTTTTTGTGTCTTGGTTTGGTCTCAATGTCCTAGGACGTTACTAAGACGTCTTATAAGACGTCTTGCAAGAGCCATAATTCAGACGTATTAATGTGAGAGCTCAAAGACGTTCTTAAGACGTCTTAAAGACGTCTTGCCAAAGCCATATATTAATGTGAAAGCTCAAAGACGTCTTACAAACGTCTTTCAGTCGGACGGAAACTTGCACGGTTTACATAATTCAAATTTAACAAGAAGAATCAAATGAAATGAAGTTTGATTTAACATTATATTCAAGCCGGACTTCCGATTCGGACACCATCGTGATAATATTGAAATGGCGTTCTTCGAATCGGGAGCCAAGAAATCCCATAAAAATCACAAAATATCTAGTATAAAAATGACCATCCGAATTTAAAAAGTATACAAAATTAAATAAAATATTCAGTGTAATATTTGGAGAAGACAATTGAAATCAAATATCAAGTGCAGTGGAAAAGTGAAAAGATTGAGCCCATATAAAGCGAAGAAAAGAAGAAATACATTCAAGCCCAAGCCAAAAATTTGTATGGCCCAAGCTCATTGTGGATTATTGATTATTTCATTGCGTACACGATTATAGCCACCAAAAGCGACTTTGGGCTATTTTGAGCATTTGTTTCTTTCTACTTAAATAATATGGGACAAAAACCAGAGAGGGAAGAATAGTTTGTGTTACCAATGTAGCACGTTCCTGGAATACAGGTAATAAATGAATATTTGTTTATATACATAGAACATTAATATACTGTTTCTTCTAAGAATAATTAAATTAATTTAAAAGTAAACATCTTAATATAAGATTTAATTCAGATATTCGTCAAGTATAAGTTTTTTTGTTTTTATGGAGATTTTGAGAACTAATAATATCAAAAACTCCCTATTAGATAGCCATTTTGAGTGAAGTTAAAGTAAAATTGTTAAAGTAGGCGATTAAGCATAATAGTTCATATTGCATTAAATGATTATAAAAATTCTTTGATTTAAAATTCTAAGAAATTAATTTTTTGTTTTGTTTTATAGATAACTGTTCTGTCGGTTTTTACTAACTTTTGCAAAGTATAATTTTCTGTGACTAGATGCTCTTAACTAAATTTCTTTTTAGGAGCTATACAAAAGGCAACTACAAATTAAAGAGAAAAATCAATCCAGTTATGGTTAAAGAGGAGTGATCGAATGCGCTACAAAGAAAATAACTCTTAGTGACCTATGATTAATAGATGTTTTATCAATAAATATTTAAATTCTATTTTTTGCATTTATAATCTGCATGGTTATTCTACTTTTTAATAACCAAGATATCCGACATCTTAAAGACGTCTTATTTATGGTTTCACAAGGCCATTATAAGCTATTAATAAGATGTCTTAAAGACGTCTTATTTATGGCTTATTTAAAGCTTCACAAGACCTTAATAAGACGTCTTAAAGACATCTTATTTATGGCTTATTTAAGGCTTTACAAGACCATTATAAGCTATTAATAAGTCGTCTTAAAGACGTCTTATTATGGCTTATTTTAAGCTCTACAGACCAATATAAGCCATTAATAAGACGTCGCTTTTTGTAACATCAGACGTCTTCTAAGACGTCTTAAAGACGTCTTTTAGGAAATACCAGACGTCTTAAAGACGTCTCTAATGTCTTATGCTAGACGTCTTAAAGACGTCTTTAAGACGACTTTGTGCAATCTGGGCTATACATCATTTCTTTTTCTTTTATTAAAAATAGCTTAACCTGAGCGGAGATCGAACTCACGACACGTCCGTTAACCTTCTACGCTTTCGACTGCTAGACGGTTTCGAGGAACAAGCCACTTGGACATTTTTTACTAGATATGGCTATAATAGAATAAGATTTCAAACTTCCGCTGATATAATGAAATGCAAAGATTTAATTTGTCAATTTTTAATGATCAATTACATTTAAAATAAAAAAATTATATAGCTGTCGTGTGTGAGCAAAGGAGTATAAGTCAAAATTTTGGGTAAATTAGTTTCAGACATCTACACTTAGTGTAAAACTAGGGATAAGTCAATACTTTCTATTAGGGTCGCTATTGAACTTACCATAATATAAATTACAAAAATACCTTTTTTTGGTGCGAAAATCAGACATATAACATAGATTTACTCAGCTTCTAAATTTTTGACATACTCTTTTGCCTACCCACGATAGATATAAGATTGATATTATGTGGTAAGCTAATAAATAATGACCTGAGATGGACATCCACTGGACTTCAAAATAGAACTAAGTCCGAAAACAGACGTCCTCTGGGTATCGATTTGCAGTTGTCAAATTACTAATTATAAACAGACGTACACTGGATGTCCGAATACAAATATGGACGTTCTGCTCCTTAAATAGATCTAAAGTGGACGTTCATTAGACTATGTGTGCTGTGTGGGTAGGTATGTTAGTTAGGTTTTTAAATTTTCTCATTTTATGTATAATTTTTTACGAATCAACCGGTGATGACTCCAGGCAGCACAGGTTTGGTAAATTATTTTTTTTTTAATAGTTTTATTTTAATAAAGCTTCATACCAATCTGAATAAGTCATTGTAATAGTAGTTTGTGTAACAAGAGTAGAAATATTACACTAAGACAAAGTTTGAGCACAATGATGTAGACATTTCGATAAGGATTATCTACTCGAGTTCAGTATATTTTTTCTACGACCCAATAAAGAAAATCTACAAACTTTTTAAAATCTAGGTATTCACCGTAACCAACCAGATGACGTCATTTGCAGGTTAATAATTGCGGGTCAATATTGACGTCACGTACCTTAAAATTACATTTTGACGTATTAACAAGAACGTCAATTACACGATCCATAAAGCATGTTATTTTCACGTTGATTAAAGGTCACTTATGGTCATAATATGAAAAATTTATAAAATTTAGAGGTAAGATAAAACAAATATTTTAAAAATAATTGATACAAAAATGCCGTTTTATGAATTATAATAATTTATAAGGCAATGAAAAACTGTGAAGTAGGTATCGAAAGATCTAATTAATATGAATAAAATCACATTTGAGACTAATAAAATAAGAGGATGAAGGTCGGAGTTAGTAGGTATTTATAAAAACAAGAAACCACTGCTGTTCATAATCATAATAGACAAAATAGTAGGGATACGCACGATGTATCGATGTTTAAAAAACATCGATTTTTCGAATTCGATGGTAACATCGATGTTTTTTTATCCGATGTTTTTAATTAACATCGATGATTTCTTTTTCGATGTTTGTTAAACTGTACGTTTCAATTGACGATCCAAAGACCTTTTTTTGCTCTTCAATGAACGTTTTTAAAAAACATCGGTGTTCAGAAAAATCTATATTTTCCTTCCCGATTTCAAAACAAACTTATAAGATACAAAGCTAACGAATGGTGGTGATAGAACTGGTTTATTTTATACAGAATGTCTTAAAACATTTTAAGTTCAATTTACTCAATTTTTCAAAATGCAACACCTTGTATATTATTTTAGCATAAATTCCTTTTAAATTTGCCCATCCTAGCAATAATATGTTAACCAATAACATTCATACAGGACGTAATTGGTCGATAGCTGTTTTTTTATTGGAAATACAAAAGAAATTTTTAAAACAAAAGTTGTAGGAACATATTTAAAAATTCTTCATAAATATACAGGGTGGTCCATTAACGAGGTGCAGACCAAACCTATACTTTTTTACACATATTTTATTGTTCTCAAATCATCAAACAATTTTAATTAACTTCATTCGTTCGCTATGTTGTATATAGGGTGTGTCAATACATTAGGTTTTCTCAATTTTTGAACATTTTTAAACATTATTGAACTGCTTTCGAAAAAATTGATTATTACTAGTTGTGAAAAGAAAACAAATAAAAATAAACGTTTTTGGATTTTAAAATAAATAATATACATTGAAAGTTTATATCAAAGTCGGGCAAATTGACTTATAAAGGTAGAATTTAATTGAACTTACAACCTGGTAATAATGTTGTTTTGGTCCTTATTTTTCATTCTAAATCAGCATAAAATAATCGAAATACAATACACGACAAAATAACCCACTTTCTTGAAATGTAAATAACTTTAACAATAAAAGAATGAAGTTCATGATATGCAACTACTAATACCAGCATGTAGTAATAGTGGTTGCCTAGATGTCAGTAATTTTTGACCAAAATATCAATTTCATAAATTTTCTATACAAAATACCGTTTTTTGTAACTCTTTCATGTTGCGAGACCTCGCTCTGCTCGTTCCTCAAATAGTCTCTCGTTACATAAATGGTTTCATAAATAGCTAATATAACGTTTTAAATAATTTTATTAAAATTTACCTAAATTTACGGTTTCTTTGCAAATATGAACAAATATCTATTGTAAGCCCATTATTTATCTATTTATTCCACGAATCACTTATTTTTAATTATATTTCTCAATAGTTAAAAATATTCTGACATTTAGTTTGACACAATTGTCATTAAATATGAATTGTTATTGGTGGATTTTATTGTTTTAATGTCTTTACAAGAATCAATATAAAATAATAACCGTTAAGTCGACTGATATAGCCTACTTATTCGTTCTATAGCCTAAGCATAAAACAAATAATATAAGTCTGATTGAGAAATAGTAGTTTGTGCAACAAGAGTTGATATGTTAGCAATATTGCACTGTGGGATAAGCAATCATCTGAGTTTTACAATATATTTTTTACGAACTAATAGCGAAAATTATAAAATTTAATAAAATAATTTAAGCGTTAAAATAATTTATGACTTTTACTAATTTATAATGTAATATCCGTTTTTTAGAACGCAATGGCCTTTTTCTTTGTTTTGTATCTAAGCGTAGAATAAATAATGCCCATAAGGATGTAAACAAGTGTAAATTAAAAATTTAAAAAAACCGACTTCAAAAACGTGCAGATGCCATCACCACATCTTAACCAAATTTATATGGGATCACCCCTGAGGTACCCCCTTACTAACAAAAAAAGAATCATATAAATCGGAAAAGGTGGTAAAGCATTACCGCTAAACATACATAAAAAATGAAGAGTTTGAGGATTTTCTCATGGATACAATTATCAGATTTTGACCAAATTTATATGGGACCACCCCTAAAGTAGCCCCTTTCTAACAAAAAAAGAATTATTGAAATCGGACACCGTGTTAACAAATTATCGCTGAACATACATAAAAAATGAAGAGTTTGAGGATTTTCTCATGGACACAATTATTAGATTTTGACTAAATTTATATGGGACCACCCCTGAAATACCCCCTTTTTAACAAAAAAAGAATTATTGAAATCGGACACCGTGTTAAAGAATAATCGCTGAACATACATAAAAAAAAAAAAAAAAAATATCGCGACGAATTGATAACCTCCTCCTTTTTTGAAGTCGGTTAAAAAAAATGTCACTCTCACTCATACTACACACTGTTATTGAATGTAAATATAATACAAAAGTGTGTTCGGGGAAACTATTTAGAGAATTTTAAAAAAAGTAATAAAAGAAAATATGACTATATGACACTTTCATTTCTGACACACATTAAAACACAATGTTCTTCCTAGAAACTTTATTGTAAACGCAAGCCTCCAATAAAATCGTGAAAAAGCCTTTGGGCAGCAAATGCGTTATACTATTTCCCTTTTTTTAATTTTACTTTCATTTCAGACATCACAAAATGAATTGTAATTTCAACAATACCGAAGAAATTCGTTCTTTTATGTCTGTGAACCATAATAAGACTTCTCCTTATTATCGGTAATTTACCGAATAGGTATTTTGTTCCACCTAAATCCATCATTTCAGAACTAAGAAGTCGTATTAACAAATTGAGGAGTGTAATGATAGTAATGGAGATATTAAGATGTTGAAATGCCACCAACCAGGATGTGGGTCTTTTGAAGCTATAAAATTTGTCCCACTTAGAGTGAGCAGCATGAGGTTTCATATAAAAAAAATAAAAGTCATGCTGGATTTTATAAATTATGATATTTGTATACAGTGTGAGCTATCGAACACGAAACAGATCGAATAACATCCATTTCTCTATTCGTGAATGATGGAACACATTTTTGAATAATTTTGTTCTTCATTGCATCACTTTTAAATCATTGTATGAAAATGAGATAATATTCATTATGTAGATTGTCGAATAAATAAAATTTTAGTGGGGGTAGGGAATTTTTTTGCTTAGTTTTCCGTAATATAGACTTGTCTCGTGGGCACGCCTATGGTAATTTTGAATTCACGCCAATAGATCCAAAACATACCCCATTAAGAACCGTCAATATTTCATAGAAATCGGCTAAAACGTTATACAGGGTGTTAAAAAAAAGTAACACAAAATAAAACGGGGGGTAGTATGGGCCAAAATATGCAGAAAAGTCTTAATAAACATATGTCCGCAAATGAATGGTTTCAGAGATACGGAGTGTTTTGTATCATTTTTTGATTATCTTTTTTCATTCTCAAAAACTTGCTTTTCTTATCGGAGTCTACCGATGTTTTTTCATAGATACTATTTGCAGTTATTATTTTGTTGTGGGTGAATAATTTTATAAATTTTCGTTATGCCTGTTTACACTAATATTGAATTAGCTGACATGCATTTTATGTACGGTCGTGCAAATGGCAATGCATTGAAATGGAGGGAGGGCACTTTGAACATCTCATTTAACTCTATGTTGTTATTGATTGTTTATAAATATCATTGTTTTTTTATAATAATAAAAAATTGTTATAAACACAAAATGGTCCGTATCTCCGAAACCGTTAATTTGCGGTCATATATTTATTAAGACTTTTCTGCTTATTTTGGGTCATACTATTCACCATTTCATTTTGTGACACTTTTTTTTAACACCCTGTATATACGGTGTGGAGCAGCCAAATGGAATTAATATCTACTTTCATTTAATAGTACGTTCTAAGTATAGGCCAAAGAAGTTAGAAAGGTTAGAGGTGACATAGAAACCATTTGCCGCTGCGCGAATTTTGCCAAAACCGAAAAACTGAGTAGAAGGCGTAGGAAGAAGTTCTGGGCCGGACTTAAATATTTGTATTGTAGTACCTAATTTTGGTAACTATTTTGACTTCATTTGTTAGCACAATTCATTAATGATGAGGGCAATAATATCAATATATAGCTAGCAGTCTAGTAGCTAAGTAAAAGTTTATAAAATTATTGTAACAAAATAGCTATTTGTGTATTAAGAGCAGAAAGTAGCACTTTGGCAGTTGAGACAGAAAGTTTCCGTGCTACTCGTTTTCCTGCTGTGTAAAACATATAACTTTTCTCCGATTGATCATACAGTGTGATTAAAAAAAAGGAATTAAAATGAAAACCTCTTTTAAGTATAACAGATACAACTCACGTATTTTTAATATTTATTCTAATCGTTGTTTTTGTAACTATATACCTTCAATTCTTATACAAATATACCTATAGTGACTTTGTACTTAATTTATTTGGTTAACTTTTTGGCCGTATACTCATGCAGAACAATATTTGAAAAGAGAAAAATAGTACTTTTGCAACAATGGTAGATATGATGGCCATATCGCACGTAGACAGGAAGAGTGCTCACTCGTCTAAGTGCGATATGGACAATCCACTCGAGTAAATTTTTGCTACGACCCATTAACGAAAATCTATAAATTCAAAAAATTAGCTGCGGTTATTAAGACAAAATAACTAATTTTAAAATAATCCAAGATTTTTACTTATTTATAAAATAAATATGAAAACAAAGATTTAATTTTATTAGTCCCCGGCCAAAATTCGAACGCGGGTCTCCCGCGTGGAAGACAGACACCGTCTACTCACCTCCACCACCAGATTTAGGGTTTTAGTTTTAAGATTCTTAATTAAAATAGTTTCATATGGTTCGATTAAAATTTTAAATTTATTTCAAAATCTGGACGAAACAAAAATAGAAATGTTACTATTTATCGATTCTAAACAAAAACAACCCATTTTAATGTATATTTAAGCTTAATAACTAAAAATATACTGACAATTAATTCGATAGAATTGTCATGTTTAAAATTTTAAAAATAATAGTAGTTGGGCGACTAAAATATAAACTGTGATTGGTGGATTTTTTTTGCAGTGTTCTCACTATCTAGAAAGAATATCAAATATATTCGTTTAGTTAAACGTAGATAAGCTAATATCCATGTGGGTGTAGAAAAGGTAAATTTTTATTGCCTAGGCAGTAAAAGTTTTACTTCTATGATTGGAAAGTGTCACTAAAAGTGACATTTAATGTAAATTCAGAGATAAAAAATTTTTGCTTCTCCATGCTTAGGTACGAATAACTCTGTCTAGATAAACATATTTTCAATGTAAGCAGCATACAGTGCATGTCGGCAGAGCTGAGCAGTACTCGAGTAAATTGTACCTCTCTGTATCTGTATCTGTAACGTGTGGAGGTTGGGTACCCCTAAGGCACTTAGGCCCCACTAGGTCCATTGTACATCCTCCTAAGGTGATAGGCATCTCCTAACTTAATGTAGTTGACAACGTTGCCAAGAGGTGCTCCTCTATCGATCGGTGTTAGCCGATATTCGCCGAACACAAATCTTCTAATAAATGAGAGCGTGTAGTAATCGTAAAGGATATTCTCGATGGTCTCATCTTCTTGTTTGCACCCTCGGTAGAGTGCGGATTCTGATAGCCACATGATATATAGAGATACTTCCGTACTTGGCAATGACCAGTCAGAATTCCTGCGACTAGGCGCAGATTATGTCCAGTCATAGTCAATTATTTGTTTACTGCAGTATTGTCAGGATTACTTAAGAGCTCTCTGGCAACTCTGCAGTTTCTTGTTTCATCCTATCTTTCCTTGAATTTCATTAAGGAATGTTTTTTAATTAGGTTTGTCCTACCGATTTTATCAGGCCAATAAAAGAGCCAGTCCAAAAAGTACTTGGTTGCGTTCTTGGCTAGTGAATCAGCAAAACGGTTACCTTTTGATGTAGCGTGACCTTTGATCCATCCTAAGGTGACCACATTTTTAGTGGATACTTCGGCCAAAGCTTCGTGACATTTTAGTACTAACCATAAGTAAATTCGTGGTCTGTTCAAGGTGAGTAGTGCATGTCTGCTATCTGTATAGATGAGCATATTCCTTCCAGTGATATTGTTTCTGGTAATTTATTTTGCTGCTATGAGAATCCCCGTTAGGTCTGTTTGAACTTTACTGGAACTATTGGTCACAGTCCATTTTATGTTTAGGTTTAAGGATCTAGAGTATATTCCACATCCTGAACCTTGTTTTGGTTTAGAACCGTCGGTGTAAATATGAATCGTAGCTGCCACTTCCGGCTCTTTTATTTGTTCTGTTATACCTTTATGGAAGATATATCTCGGTGGGATGGAGTCCATATTCGCTAAGAGCAATGGGAGTCGTTCGCCTCCTGCCAAAAGCGACGTCTCGCCTCACCAGATCCTACATCAGGTTCTATTTCAACCGTACGGAGGCGTGTCACTCTCGTTAGAGCAACCTCCTTGATGTAAATATTTAGGGGAATAAGACTAAGAATGACTTCCATGGTTCTGGTCGGTGTTGTTTTCATGGCTGATGTTATGTCAAGACATGCTGTTCTTTGAATTTGTTCTAGTTTACGGACATCTGTTAATTTTTGGAATTCCGGTACCCAAACAACTGCACCGGATGTTAGCATAGGTCTTATGATAGCCGTGGTAGTCCATGCGACTCTGGAGAAACCCCAGGTGAGCCCCACGGTACGGCGGCAATATTTATAAGCAATGTAGGCTTTTTTGACACTGTTTTCTAAATGGGAGTTCAATGTTAACTTGCTGTCAAAAAGTTTAGTTTCATGTTTAGGAGTTCTGGAGATTGTAATTTCATTTTCATCCTTTTCCTTGTAAAAAATATCATTTCTGTCTTCTAAGGATTGATAGACAGTGAATGGTCCTTGAACCAGTGTTCTATAATTTTAAGAGCTACTTTTATTCTTTCGTAGAGTATGTTCTCAAAATTCCCTGTTTGCAGAATAACCAGGTCATCTGCATATGCTATTGTGTAGTCACTGTCATTATTGAGGCGGCTAACAAGGGTGTCGAGGACCATGTACCACAACCAACCCTCTTATATTCAGTTTTTCTACACTTATGTTTACTGCTCACTTTGAGAGCATGTTATGTATTCACCGACTAACCATCTGTGGAAAATTCTTGTTGGTTAGTGAGTGTATTATCTTTGGGAAGGTGGTTTTATCAAAAGCACCTTTTATGTCTATGAAAACACCCAAGGCGGACTCCTTATTGTCCAGGGATCTCTCTATCCGGCCAGCAACTAAATGAAGGGCTGAATCAGTAGATCTGCCTGGGGTGTATGCATGTTGGTTTGGGTGTAGTTGTGTTTTAGGACAGTAGTTTAACGGCCTCTATTGTAAAACTGTCTTTGTAAATTGTACATGTACAAGTTAAAAAAGAAAAAATCCTGTACAAAAAATGATTAATTCAAATTGAGTGTGCTTATCATTCTTCCAATTAATGTTATCGTCCCTCCTTCAAAGTTGACCCAGGCTTTGGATCATTGTTTTCAAAAATCCAAAATATTTAATATCTCATCCTACATATTTTTAACGTTTATTTGCCGGAATTAAATTATTGAATAGCCACGGTATAAAAAACTTGTGCAAGTTCTCAAGAAATACAAATAAAGCTCCTAAATAAACCATTTAAATTCCGAAATACAAAACAAACTCGTTTTAATGATAGTCGAATCACAGTTTCATTACCTGTTTAAAGAACACTTTTCTGTTTACATTTTAACAAAGCCAATCTGCATATTGAGTAGTCTCGATGTCTAAAGAAGGATAATGTGTTAGACTATAAAGCCGTACGTACCCAGGAGCTTACACAAATACCAATATTTTAAATGATATATCATAATAGATATTAGAAAATTTCTTGAAATAAATTAGATATATTTACACACCCGTTTGCGTTAAATTTTTTTTTTATTTACCAATTTGTATAATATGAGTACTCCTACTGAATAAATATAATTTCTTATCTATTCTAGAATGTTTATAAAAGGCACAGTAGTAGTAGGTAGGTACATATTCAGACAATTAGGCATTCCAAACTGAGTGGCTACCAGTGGGTTTTGACGGGTTATGATATGGCAAAATTATGGCAACGCTATATTTAATTATTAGGCATTCCAAACAAAATGGTTGCCCGTAGGTAATGACAGGCTACTGACAGGCACATGATAGGTTATGAAATGGCAATACAGGAGTGCGTTTAGAAACCCCGCATGGCGCGTCTCACCACATACATTAGAATAGGGTCCAGACGCGCCGTGCGTGGTTTCTAAACGCACTCCTGTGGGCCTGATGATTTGACAGAGTCAATGATATAGATATAGATAGTTATATAGATTGATCAAAATGTAGGTAATGATTTTTTTTTAATATATTCAAAGTCTGAAAATTAGATTTAAAACACATTTTTGCTTAAGCTATTTAAATTAATGAGCACTTGCTAGGCAATACGGCATCTCGCAAACGATCCGCTCTGAGCAATCTATATAATATATAACTGTATCATTGACCACGTCAATGACAAGAGGCCCACAGGTTGCCATATCGAAACTGTCAGTTCCCACTGGCAGCATTTTGGCAAGTCGTTGGAATGCCGAATTCTTTTTTTTAATTAAAAATTAATGTAAATAGTAAATTGCCTCTATTTAATATTTATAAAGATATAATCTATTTTAGTAAATTTAACAAAAATCTAAAATTAAGTCATTGGTAAATATTATACGATTAAAATTGTAATGTAAGGTTAGCGTAACGGTTGGAGTGTTGATTCTGGTACGAAAAGTTTGGGGTTCAAATTCAGGGCGAAGTCAAATTCTTTTATTGGATACAGTCATAAATTAAAGTCTATAAGTTAATATTAAATTACAGGTATTTTATGTTAATAATCTCTAAAATACATTTTTTAAATGTCGTATATTTTCCTTGGTGGATCGTAGAAAAATTTATTTTATAACTTAAGTGGATTGTCTTCTATTTATACAATCTATTATTTTTTATTGACAATTTATAGGTCATGTTAAAAGAAATTAAAATTCTGTTTCATCTTGAAAATTTTTCTGAATAAAAGTTTTTATTATCCACTATCGGCAACATTATTGCATAGCAATTGTAAATTGCCAGTATAGTTACGTAAGGATTAAAACCGAAATGCTTTTATAATGAAAAGAAAAACCAAATCGTTTACACAAAATAATGGAAGGTGCCGTGTTGAGAAAGTGTTATGTTGTTATGTTGGGAATGGAGTGTTAATACACTGCAATCTAAAAGATTTGTGAACCCTTCTATCACTAATTCAACATGGAAATGTCTCAATGCCTATAACGACCCTTTCAATCCTATCTTCTTAAAGAAGTGTAGAATTTGGAGAAGCTTCAAGTAAGGTTAATCTCCCTCTTCTATTTGATATGTTCCCAGGTATAGTGCCCTTGGATTTTGGAGTGCAACACATTCAGTCAAAATGTGAATGAAGGTTTAGTTCTCCTTCTCACAAAATCTGCACTTAATATATATCTTCTATTACTCTCAGTTAACTGAGGAGTCCCTTGAGTAGGAAACGCCCAGTAAGGACCCCTGTTAAAATACGTCGCCTATTCTTGCTCAGGCAGATACAGGCTTCCGAACTTTTCTGGATATATTTCCTCAGAATTATCTAAGCCTATCTTAGCCCAAGCAAATCCAATTATTTGTTTTTTTATGGCCCAATTCTTTTTTGGACTCTCATAATATTGTGTTACTGCTCATACCGCAAAACGGCTAAAGGGTGTTTGAGCCCCTTTTCTTGCAAGACTATCTGCCATCTCCTAATCCTGTATCGTATGTCCCGGGACCCAAGTGAGACTAAATTGCCTAGCTCATTCAATTTTTCTAGGCATCCTCGGACCAAATTTGTGCTGTTTTTTAATTTGACGGTTTTAAGATTGAATTTTCTTTTTTTTTTTGAAAAGCTACCAATGTTGTTTTCGTGGGGTTTATCTAAGTCCCACCTCATGGCACAATCTTCTGGTGTATTTTAGTCCTCCTTGAATATTACAGGATATTTTCAAACTTGTTTCTAGAAAATATGACTGTTATCTCAACCTTCAGAGAGTATGCCTAGATCAGTCCATCTGCATAGAAGTTCGTCTACGGTTAAGGCCCACATTAGTGAAGATAGAACTCCTCCTTGCAGACATCCTCTTAATGTGCTTATGGAGATGTCCTGCTCCATATCTCTGCAGTTCTCATAGATAGCAGCTGAGCCATCGATCTGGATGTGGTGATGTCGACTTCTCTGTATACAAGGGCTATTTTGACAGATTCGTGTGGCGTGTTGTCACTTACTCCTTCTATATCTAGGAAGGCACACACGACCGTTTCTTTGTTAGTGCATCCTGGATTACATCAGTCACCTCTACCAAGGCAGTTTCTGTAGATCTTCCTACTCAGTATGCGTGGCTGGCTGTGGTGGAATGGTACCCTCTTCAGGACTCTTCTGATATAATTATTAGCACCCTTCTCCATTCTAATTAATACAATGGATGTGAGGCTGATTGATCGGAATGATTTAGAATTTGTGGAATAATTTTTCCTACTTTTGGAATAAAGGTGACTCTGGCCCTTCACCATGATTCTGGTATATATCCCAGTTCCACACTGCTCCAGGATATCTGAATTGTTTCTGATAGTAACTCCTTTTGTGCCCACTGAAGCAGGGCAGGAAATTCTATCCACACTCGGAGACTTAAACGGTTCAGAAGTGTTTACGGTCCAGTTTAACCAATAGTTGGTACATATGTGTTTGGCCACTACAGCGGCCTCTCTTGAGGGTCTGCTTACCTTAGTTGTGGCATAAGAAAGTGAGTTTGAAGTAAGAGGCGAGCTCTTTCCTTGAGAGAGTTAGTAAAGAAATAGAATAATTCCATTACTCAATTGAAATATTCTATTCCTATTCTCAATAGATGGGGGCAATACTGACATTTGTCTGATACGCCACTGTAAGCAAACATGCTGCCACACCTTGAGAAAAAAATGTGTTGTTTAGATCAGATATATGGTTATCATCAACTTTTGTTTATTAGTGAATCACAGGACCTGGACTCTTTAATTATATTTAAGATATGACTGGTTTTCGTCCAAGAAGGTATTATATCAGGGCCGATTTCATTATGAAAATTAAAAGGTCTATTAACTAGTTGGACAATTTAGTCAATTTTCTTTATGAAATTTGATCTTACTATTGTTATTTTGCTATTTGATATATGTTTGCATTTGTTTTTCTTCCTAGTAATTTTACACTATGCAGTTTGTGACTATTTTTCGAAGGAATGCTTAGAAAATCGAACATTTCTTAAACTTTTAAACGGTAACATATAGGGAGTCTGTCAATTTAGACATGAGTTACAAAGTTTTGTGCTCAATAAAATGGCGTCAAGAAACCTCTGACATCTACAGGGATATTCAAAATATCTAAGATTTCTGGACACCATTTTAATTAGCACAAAACCGCGCAATTTTTGTCTGATTTAACTAACTTTCTGTTTTTTACCGTTAGAAGAAATAGCAATACTGTCCCTATAAAATAGTAGGGACCCAGTATATGTTAAAATATGGAATTTCAAACTAAACAATATATTTCTTTAAATATTATAAGATAAGATTGGAAACCCCGTATATCATTCTTTCTCTAGAATCGTCTGCAAGCAAATGCCTTTTATTTTAACCATATGATATTGCCCGTCTATCATCCCTACAACCCAATGGTCTTCATTTTGGGAACAATACCAAAATTATACCTCTCACTGTGAAAATACACAGTGAAACATTTGGTAAATGGAAGAAATGTTTGCAACATCACAACAGGGGTTTTCCTTTTCGGCATTTAGGTGTCAGTCAGTTTATTTTAAGGAATTAGACAATAATTAAATCCACATGGGGTGTATTTTAAATAAATTAACATTTTTGGTGTTAAAATTAATATTGTATCGTTTTGGCATTGCATTAAAGTTTTTAAAGCTATTTAATCGTTTATTAGGAAAAGAAAACAATTACCAAAGCCCAGATAAAATAACATCTGAAATGTATAAGCAGTGGAGGCTCGTCATAATTTAAAATGGGTGTTCACTTTTTCCAATAATTTTATTATTTGTAAGTTTCGTTTAAAATCTTTTACAAGTGTAGTTATTATTATCAATATCATACTGTTTTCAAGCACTACAACTATTAATGAATAAATAAATGAATATTTTAGTTATTATAATATTTGTTTTGTTTTTAATACGTTGAAAACCATCTATAAACTGTATTAGTTAGTCAACTGACTTTTCTTCATATTTTGAGATTATTTTTAAATTGACATTGATTTTTGTATTAAAAATATTATTACATGAAACTTTACCTACCATGTTTTCAGTTTTTATTATAAATTTAATCATTTTCACTATTTGCCATATATGTTAAATAAAATAATATATTTTTTAAATACCCTTTATTGGCAAAAAACAAGTGAACTAAAATGTGTATTATATAATACATAATATTACACAGATACAAACTAAAATGAAGATATATAATGCGTGGCATTCTAAATATTAATTTTCATAACTTAACAGAGCCTCTTAACCCCCATTTTAAATCATTTTCAGAATCAATAGGCTTCATCCCCTTATAGAGTTTGATTTTTTAAAAATTTCAAGTTGATATTATTGTTTGTTTTTGAGTTAGATTTATTTTAAATATTTCAATCCACCTTAACCCCTTTTATTCAATTTTTTTTCACAATTAATAGGCCTCATCTCATTATAGAGCTTGATTTCTACTAAACATTTCATGTTGATATCGCTTTTCATTTTTATTTGATTCTTTTTAATTTTAACCCCCTTTTAAAACCCATTTTTAATCAATTTTTTTTTCAAATTAAAGCGCTTCTTCTCCTTATAGAGCTTAATGTTTGCTAAAAATTTCAAGTTTTGAGTTAGGGTTTTTTTATATTTTAACTCTTCCTAACTCCCCTATTTATTCAGATTTTTTTCAAAATCAATTTTATCTTTTCTTATAGAGTTTAATTTTTACTAAATGATTCATGTTGATATCGCTTTTCTTTTTTAATTTAGGTTTTTTTTTTAATTTCAACCCATCACAACCCCCTAGGCATCGTACATAAACGATGCTAGGCATCGTACGATGCCCTAGGTATTTTTAATCGGATTTTTTCATAAAGAATGGGCTTTGTCCCTTTATAGAGCATAGTGTTTTCTTTAAATTTTCAAGTTGATATCATTTTTTGTTTTTGACTTATCGTGCAGACAAAAGTAAACCTATAATACTAATCACAGACTACTGTGTGAAGAAGAGAATAATAATATAATCAAAGCTAAGACAATAACATAATAGCCTAAAAAATAGGTACACTAAAATAATAATAAAGTCAAAGAGTTAAATAGTACATTATATACCTAGGTTGAGAACTTTTAATTTTGACAAGTAATTTGCTAACAATTTGTTAAATATTTTGAAATATCAAGCAGAGTGGGCGTGTTTCTAATCAGACTGCCTATATTTATGTAAAAATTTGGCATGTGTCAAATTTTGATATGATTCTAGGAAATATCTCATTGCATTTTTGATATTTTAGTGACATGGATTTATTGGTATTAATTAATAATTTTTGAAGCCTATTACTGGTGTTGAATTTTCTAGTTAATATATATTTTTACTATTAACACTGATATATATTATCATATATGATTTGATTAGATTTTAATAAACCCAGCTTTAGTTATTTCCTACTTATTTTTAACCGTTCGACTTTGGGCTTTATTGATAGGTTTTTATTTACTGCGCATGACGATGACCGTAATATTACGGTTTTGTGAGATGTTGGGACAAATCTATAGAATACCACTGAAAAGGTCTCAATGAGCCGATTTTAAAAATATAATCTTTATAAAACTACGTCTACATAGTTTACCTCCCAGATATATATCGGTAAATATTAAATTTAATCTTCATGATATAGGTACGTACCTAACATAGACACAACTATTAGGTTTCTTGAATTAATTTAGGCCAGTGCAATATTTATATTTTATATCGTCTTTAAAAAAAACTGCAATGTAAGTCTGACAATGTTTATCAGTACCTCTGGCATTTATAGATAGGGCATTTTTCTATAACTTCAAGGGACAACCTACAAAATAAAGAATTATTCATATAAAATTGTACTAGAGTCAAGAAATTATCCTTGTTTAAGGGTCGATCTTTTCACCTCTGAGTAAAGTTACATGTAAGTTTACTTGACAAATTAACAAACAATCGCCCTATAGTTTAATCAGCAAGTAGTAACTTTCAACTTGGGAAAAAAATGGCCCTTAATAAAATATATAATAAAATTGTCATACTTTTTTAAAACTTCCTTTGTCTTTTCTGTACCTCAGAACCAGACGGACGTAAGTCCAAAAACTGCAATTTACAGGTTATTAATGGTTTTTTCGTAGACTTTCATTCTCCATCGGGCCATAACAACGAATATTCTTTAAAGATTTATCCTTTTTTTATTAGGCACGGTTATAAGAGCGTAAGTCCTAACCCTTATTTGAGCCAAATGAACGTAAATTCACTTATCTAATATATCTAATGGCTCTGAAGTTTTACCTAATAAACCCATTACCCATAAAACGAAAAAGAGACGGCACAAGAAAAAGCAAAATAGAGAGCCATACATTTATTTTTAATTTAAATAATAAGGAAGAAGTCGTTTGCAAAACTTTTTTTTAAAGACACTTTTGATTTATGAAACATTTATGAGAGTTGCTTTAAAAAAGGCAGTGAGTCTGGTTTGATAACACCAGACCTAAGAGGAAAACATACCCCAGCAAATAAATTGCCAAGTGAAAGATTAAAACGGATAAAAAACTATATTTCTAAGTTCTCAGTTTATGAAAGCCACTACAGCAGAGAAAGATCCAAGCGCAGATATTTGGGGAATCGCCTGAACATTTCCACAATATACTCAGTATATGTAGATGAGTGCCAACAAGAAAACATCAAACAAAAAAAAAGTGGGTTTATTCTAAGGTTTTTAATGAACAGTTCAACTTGTCTTTCCACTTATCAGACAATGACACTTATGATGTTTGCGATAAACTGCACTGTGTAATTAAAAATGAAGAAAAACTCATTGATCTTAAAGTACAAAAATAAAATCACCTAAAAGATGCTTTTCTTAGGTATGACTTAAAACGAGAGGATAAACCTGAAGTCATTATGTCTGATCTCTAAAAATGTCTTCCAACGCCTGATTTGAAGAATTTACAAAGTTTTTACTCAAGAAAGCTTTGGACATTAAATAGTACAATTTACAACACAATCGTTGACAAAACTTGAAGTATGATGTGGGATGATTTACAGCCGGTCGAGGAGGTAAAGGAAATTTATAAAACAAGAACGTAAAACAATAGCAACTTAAAATAATCAGGAAAATCAAGCTCTGCAATGGGACGAAGCCTATTGACTTTTAAAAAATCTGATAAAAATAAAATTCAGAAACAAAAAACGATATCAACTTAAATTCTTCCAGAAAAATAAATCTTTTGTTTATGAAAAATATCTGATTAAAAATGTGGGGTTAAAAGAGTGTTTGTTTAACTGCGAAGAGAATAAATTAGAATGCTAAGAATTATATATCTTTATTCTAGTTATTTTAATTCTATTCAAATGCTAAAAATTGGTTTTAAGTCTTGCGAGGCAATTTAGCCGCTGGAAAAGCGACCCGCTTTTAGCAATTCATATAACTATATGTATCATTGAGCCTTTTAAAGACAACAAGTTTACAGGGTTACCATATCATAACCTGTCCTTACCCACTGGCATCATTTTTCCAGCTTGTTGGAATGCTTAATAAGAGAAAATTTCCGAAAAAAAAAACACAGATTGCTGTGCCAACGTTAAGAAATGCTTGTATTTTATTGATTAAAAATTGATGTCGTAAGATTTTCGTTATAATGTTTACAGCTTGGCGTCTCATGAGTTCATTATTTAAATTATAAAGTATCCTTCATTATAAACTACATATTTGGCGTAAAAAATATCGCCAAAAGCGCACTACGCATATTACACATTATCCTTGAAATTGAAGTTGCTTTCTAACAGTGCTATCTTAACGAAATCTGTATCAGTTTCATAGAATTTTTCTATCATACCACCCCGTAACGTATCTCCCTTGCCTGCATCTCCCATTCTATCCTCTATATACATATATATGCTCATCGTTTCAATATTGACTTTCCCCAAGAGCCATATGTTACAGTATATGTTCTAGAGTCGATTCTGTTACATCATTAATGTAAACAAAACGTGGTGTGGTGGCTGGGTAAATTTTAATTGGATCTGTTTGAGGTTTAGTTTTCGGGTGTGTACACTGCATTTCTAGACTTGTAGTTTACTAAATGGTATCCAAATAGAGCATTAACATTAAGGCAAATTATATCGTCGATATTATTATATATTATGCATGGTGGCTCTTCTCTTTTATGATAATACGAAAATTTTAGTACCACAATAACAATAGTTGTCTGGTTTGAGTATAAGGCCAGCATTAGAATATAAAATATCTATATTTAACAAGAATTTTCTATAAAAGAAATTTTATGAAAACTATGATAGTGTAATATAAGATCTTTTGTAAAATATTTGATTGTAAAATATATTTTATCAAAAGTAATAGTTAATAGTAGTTTGTACAACAAGAGTGGATATGATGGCCATATTGCACGAAGACGAAGTTTGAGCACGACGCCGGAGAAGGAGTACTCAATCGTCTAAGCGCAATATGAACAATCCACTCGAGTTATATAGTGTATTTTTTCTAAAACCCACTAACAAAAATCTTCAAATTTAAAAAAAATATTTTAGGTTATTGTGACAAAATAATAATTTTAAAATTATTCATGACTTTACTAATTTATAAAACATAATCGTTACCATAATTATTTATTATTTTTAACTTTAAGAAAAATATCAAAATAAAATGCATAATATGAAGAAAATTTTAATTCTAATCTAGTTAGACTAATAAAGTATGTCTCGAATTCATAATAAAAGAAGATATGGTACATAAAAAAATATCTAACAGATAAAATAGATTGCTGAATCATACAAAAATGTATCTAGAATAGTTAAAGAAAGAAACTGAAAGAAGAAAATACAATAAAAACTACTTGAAATAAATCAACAAATTAATGAGATTGAAGATAGTGTTAGTCAGTCTATACAGAAAAATAACTATGGTATAAACACAGAGGTAATCAACTTAGGTAAATTACACATGCTAGATAATTAAAATTACTGAATATTTGAACTTTTAAGGTAAATAGATTTACTGTTTCAGAAACAGAAATATCAGTAGTGGCTGCCCTGTCTCTCAAATATATTTTTCACATCGCCAAAATTCTTGGACCCTCTTATGTTTGTCAAAATAAGACACCATTATTAAAAGTCAGGAAGTGTGTTACATAGTACCTTTAATTTGGTTATGTATCCAATACAAAGTGGCTGAATTAAATTTTAACTGAACAAGAACAAAATACAAACGAAAAATATTGCATAATAAAATAATTACTAGAATTTGAAATCCAGAAAAAAACCACTTTAGAGTGAAATCAAAAATTCATTAACATTGTGTGTGTCCTCTCTTGTTCTGTAGTAAGGTATTAACTCGCTTGTGCATGGAAACAAAAAGGGTATTAATGTAATCCATTGGGATGTTGTTCCATTCTTCTTGGGCCGCGACTGTGAGTTCTTGGAGGGTGGTAGGAGGATTAATTCTGTTTGAGATTGCTCTTTCAACTAAATCCCACATGTGCTTAATGGGATTCATATCTGGCAAATTTGTGGCCACGGTAATCTTTGAATATTCTGAATTTCTAGTGCATTGTCATCCATGAAAATGAAATTGGCTCCAATTTCATTTCGGAGAGGATAAATAATGGGTTTAATAATGTTTTGAACATATCTATCAAATGTCATAGTGTCTGGAATGGGAATAAGCTGCAAACGACGACCATGCATTATGCCTTCCCAAAATATTACTCTTCCTCCTTGGTATGGAACGACTTCTCTGGCAAAAGATAGTCTTTCTGGTCGCCCCAGCCTTCTCAAAACTCTTTGTCGCCGACTATCACTAGTTAAACCATATCTGATTTCGTCTGAAAAAATAACATTTTGCTACTGAGCTAAAAGCCAGTCTCTGTGTTTATGTGCCCACTGTAGACGAGCAGCTATATGTCTGGGTACTCTTAATGGTCTCCTAGATCGTAAATTGGCTTCAGCAAGTCTCTGCCGTATTGTGGTACTGGAAATGAATCGGCCATACGTTCTTCTAAAAAGAGTTCGAACAGCTGAGACTGCTACAGTTCGATTCCGACGTACATAACCTGCTACATACAGATCTTTTCTTGGATTAGTTACCTTAGGACGCCCATTCAATGCTGTTAGTTTTCTGTCTATCTGCGATTCGATGATTCGGCAGACCCTCATGATGTAAATCCATTATTCTTGCTCTATTGAACACTGAAATTCTATTGCCAGGCATAGTTGTAAAGAAAAACTCAACAATCACTTAAACACGCAAAATACTTATGAACCACTTTTTAAACATTGGTATCTTAAATTGTGGGAAATTGTTTTTGTAAACATTTTTAGATGCGTATGAACGGTGAAATAAATAAAGATTAAATGTACGAAAAAGCAACCATGATAAATATTTCGTTTCAATATTTACGAGGGGGTCCAGGAATTTTGGCAATGTGTGTATAATGGTGGCATGACGTTTCTGAAAACTATTTACCTAAATTCTTTAGCTGTTACAGCTAAAAATTTTAAAGTTTCAGTTAAACTTTTCCCTCGTTGTACTTATTCTTGTCAGGGTATTACTTTCCTTCAATTTTCTTTAAATCTGTTATTAAAAAAAAGATTTAATTAGTCCCCAGCTTAGGTTTGAACCCGGACCTCACCTCCTCAAATTAGTTTCATAGAGTTTGATTAAAATTTTAAATTTATTTTTAAATGTTAAAGAAATAAAAATAAAAATGCTACTATTTATCGATTCTATACAAAAATAACTCATTTTTACGTATATTTAATCTTAATCACTAACAAATATACTGACAATTAGTTTGACAGAAGTGTCACTTATATAAAATTTTAAAAATATTAGTAGACGGGTGACTAAAATATGAACTGTGATTGCAATGTTCTTACTAGGTAGAATTGATATGAAATATATTCGTTCAGTTAAACGTAATTACATACTTTTTCGTTTTTTGGTATGTATGTAGATAAGCTAATATCCATGTGGGTGTAGAAAAATTTATTAAAATTTTTGGGCCTGTCGCTTTAACTAGAATCACAGCTGGAGTCATGCCTTTTTTATCAGACGGCATGTGTCATATCAATGTCAACAGATGACATTGTCGCCTAGCCTCGACCTGAAATGAATAAATAATAAAATAAAAAGGAATTAAAAACATTTTATTAAAAAAAAAAACTAATTCTAAATACTTAATAAAATGATTATTTGGCAAGTTCGCATTCTGCATTATATAGTAGAAAATAAAATGGCGATTTGACAAGTTGACATTCTGCAATATAGTAGAAGCGCAATCGAAACGGAGTAATAAATTAAAATTTTATGGGATTTTTACAGCACAGGCCTCTCAAACAACATCTGTGATTTTAGACAGCTGGCAGTTATAAGGTGTGGTGATTTTAAGAATTTTACCAGTGCCGCCCGGTTTCGTGGAACGTAACAATTGGCTACCCTTATTTTAATTCTTTTTAAGATTCTGATGAGCGCACGGTTGGGTAAATTAGGGAGAATATGTTTGTATTATAATTTTATTGTTACTATTTTAAATATAAATAATTGTAATTAAATCGCCGGGGTGCTTGTTTTAGGTGAGTCCCCTCGCCACTCACCCCTAAAAAAATATTTTATTTGATTGGCTAGCCCCAATTTTTTGTTTTTTGTGTTTTTTTGGTGGTAACATATCAAGAACTTGGCAAATTCACTTTTTTGACATACTCCGGTTTTTCTTGCATTTTTGCAGTCGCACGCTTTTGAGCTTTTTTTTGGTGGTTTCGTTTCTGGCAGCGTTAATTGGTAGGTTTCAACGCCGCGCCACCAGACCCTCCTCCTTTTTTTACTAATATGATTAAAACATTTAAATATAAAAAAGATATACTTACCTACTCGTACTCTCGAAGATCAGATAACGTTAAAGTTTCTAAATCACTATATATTCACTTGGTGAATTATTATTTACTAAAATTATTAAAGGTGACACTGTAGTATCGACATTTAAAATTTTGTCCAGATTCCACATGTTTTCTTCTTCTTTTAACACATGCTCGATTGCCTTTTGCCAATTTTCCTTCGTAACAAGTGATATTAAGGTTCTGACAATGCTTTTACATCTAAATGTCGTATTATGTCGACCTACATTTCTTTTAATTTGTGCCCATATTAATTCAATAGTTTGCAGTGATAGGGAGGATGACGCACAGCATCAACACCAT
Source organism: Psylliodes chrysocephalus (assembly GCA_927349885.1). NCBI lineage: Eukaryota > Metazoa > Arthropoda > Insecta > Coleoptera > Chrysomelidae > Psylliodes > Psylliodes chrysocephalus. The sequence goes on from OV651816.1 coordinate 31,115,656, forward strand.
GTGTTTTTGCAGGTTCATCCACTACATAACTGGAGGCTTATTATATTTCACAATTTCAAGTAGTTTTATTTTTATTGATTTTTCTAGAAAGTGAATGTTAATGTCTGTTAGCCACTTAATGATATCATCTTTCTTTTATGAAGTATTTGGCACACGTCCAATTAGACGTAAATAGTAACTAGCGTTATCCATTGCTATAACTGAATTCTTTGGTAAATGTTCTATCATCTGCTGAAAATATTCTTTAAAAACATCAGCGTTCATATCTTCATGGTACCAGTTTTTTTAGATTGAAATATTAAAGAAGCACGTTTTGAAAACCCGAGATCACTTTCAGTTATAATTAGACGTCGTTTTTTACGGGAAGGAACCTTCAATCCTATAGATAATTCTTCCAAAAAAGCCTGTCGTGTAGATTGAATGTTTGTGTCTTGAAACATTTTGCTAACTGTGTAACCTTCATTCACCCAGGTTTCATCCAAATAAAATTTGTTTTTGCCCTCTGCACGTAATTTTAAAATGGTTCTGAGGTATCTCCGTCTCCAAGAAATAATTTCATCAGAATCAATAAGTGCTGCTTTCCTATCCTGTTTATCCTACTTGAACTTCAAATCTATTAGTTTCCCATAGTTTGGTCTTTCCCATTGTAGGAAAATACGGATCACTATTGATTGCGTCCAAAACCTTGGCAAGTGTTGGTATTTCTTTTTAAAATAAAAGTATTATTCCGCTTTTAATTTGTTCAGTAAATTCCATTTTTTTCTTACCTCCTGAATTTTTCTTTATAACTTTATATAGCGTTGATTTGCTTACACCCATCATATTACTTGCCTTTGAATAGTATCGTCAACAGGAAACGAAGGATTTTCCATTCTTAGGCAATTATAAACATTACTTAAAAATATTTTCTCGTTAACTGACAACGTATACCTTTTTGTACTTTTTACAGGTATAAACTTTCAACTTGAACTACACTGCATTTTATAATACTACAGTCACTTACAACCGAAAATAAATACAACTTCTTACTTCTTACTGTAATAGATAATATAGAAGACTAATTAAACAGGGTAAGTAATATTGGGAACTGATGAAGATACTAACTGCAACTGCCTATCTTATCTTTATAACAAATCCTAGGTAGGTAACCATCTTATAATATTGTTATCATTTTAGTTTTTTCCTGGCATTAGTAATCTCCAAGAAGATGATAAAATAACGATTAACCCTCAGATTATAGATTTCAATAATCTAAGAATTTATCAAATTTACATTTTTAATACAATTATAGTCACATTTATAGATTTTGAACCCTTAGATTACTTTCAATAATCTAAGCTGAAACTTTTCTCTCCACTTGTCATTAACTTTCACCTTGACATCAAAAAAATTTCTAAGAAGTCAATGATGAATAACGATTTAAACAATTTAATATAGTTATAACTAATAGTCAAATTTATAGGTCTTGAAAAATATTTCTTATATACCTTGTTATTAATTTACTCAAAGAGATAACTATACCATTTACATAACAATTGCAAATAACTCAAAAAACGTTTTGTAAAGTACCTACATACTGAAATAATACTCAATAATACATATACAAAAAATACATTTTTAACTGATGATGTTATGTACCCCGTAAATAATAATATAGGCACCCAGACCTGAAATTTTCTGATCTGACAAATTTATTACTCCCTGTCGATTGCTATTATACTTATTAAACAAACAAAGGTTAGTTGGATATCTGCGTGACATAACTGTGGTTCTCTGCATACCAAATTTCACAGAAAAAAAATTCCGGTTACTAAATAATTTATTAAATATTAAAACACAACTTTAACAATTTGAAATAAATGGAAAGATTTCTTATCTATTTCAGCCATACTCCTGCTTCATCAAATGTTTTATATAAATAATCTCCAGAACGAATAGTATATACAGCGTTCCCGATTTAAGGCATATCTGATGTTTAAATCTTAATTAGCCAATACTTACCAGCGACGCCATTACGGCCATTCAATTATCGTTACTGTCTGATCGAGTCGACTTACAACGTGCCATATCAATGGTGAACGCACTACTCGCTTGCCCTGCTTTACTGACTCCGGATTAACAACCACCTAAACATTTTATGGTAGGTGAGCCAATCGGCCATTTTAAAATGGATTGATTATCTGCGACACATGCTGTAGGCTATAACATAACATTAAAATTTGGTTGAGTTGACAAAGTGCAGTTTTGTATTGTAGCCGTAGAAAAGGATATATTCCATAATTTTGGATGGTATATCTTTCCTACACACCTGCGTGAATGTGGGAAAGTTGTGAAAATAAATTTTAATGCAAAATATATAATAATAAGACATGCCCAATTGATTGTATAACAGATTTTTTCTACGGCTGCAATGATAAATCATCATTTTGATTCGGCTATTGGAACTTATATCATACACATTTTACACAACATTTCATATTGCACGGGTTGCCCAGCAACGCGTGCGATATGAAATTTTAATTTAGTAGATCAAAAACTAAGGCGGCTATAATATCATTTTGACGTTACTGTAATAATTAATATTGACAGAACTTACGATAATTATCTTTGTCCACGACCACTTAATAATAAATCAATATTCTACCTCCTAACTAAGAGCATATAGTACCCATATATCACGGAGTGAATTATGATAATTCACGCTTTTGTAATTCTGGCACATTCCGATAGATAACTAAAGATAGGCGATACTTTTCATAACGATATTTTCTAAATCGAAAAATCGAAAAATCGAAAAATCAAAAAATCAAAAAATCAAAAAATCAAAAAATCAAAAAATCAAAAAATCAAAAAATCAAAAAATCAAAAAATCAAAAAATCAAAAAATCAAAAAATCAAAAAATCAAAAAATCAAAAAATCAAAAAATCAAAAAATCAAAAAATCAAAAAATCGAAAAATCGAAAAAAATCGAAAAAAAATCGAAAAATCGAAAAAAATTTGAAAAATCGAAAAATCGAAAAAAATCGAAAAAACGAAAAATCGAAAAAAAATCGAAAAATCGAAAAATCGAAAAAATCGGAAAAAAATAGAAAAATAAAAAAAAAAATCGAAAAATCGAAAAAAATCGAAAAAATCGGAAAAAATAGAAAAATAAAAAAAAACCGAAAAATAAAAAAAAATCGAAAAATAAAAAAAAAATCGAAAAAAAATCGAAAAATCGAAAAAAATCAAAAAATCGGAAAATCGAAAAAAAAAAATCGAAAAATCGAAAAAAATTGAAAAAATCGAAAAAAAAATCAAAAAATCGAAAAAAAATCGAAAAAAAAATCGAAAAAAAAAAAATAGAAAAAAAAAAATCGAGAAAAACGAAAAGTCAAAAACAACAGTTAGTTACCTATATTTAATAAAAACTTTCCATTCACACTTAACTTTTATTTAATAAAGAAACCATTATGGTCGTGGACAAAGTATAGTATTAGACTCGCAATTTATGGCCATTATTCACTCGGGTGACTTGCGCCCCTCGCCTACGGCTCGGGACGCAAACGTCAACCTGCGTGAATAATAGCTACCATAAATTGCTCGTTTAATAATATACTATTTTTATGAAATAAATTAATAAAATGGACAGTGATAGCGATATAGAATTAACACCTCCAAACATAAAGGAAGCTGCCAAAGTAACAACTTTAAATTTGTTGCGACCAACATCAAAAAAATTATATCAACGATCTTATGCCCTCTTCATGAATTGGAAAAAAGGTGAGAACGCAAACTCATTTTCAGAAAAACTTTTAGTGGCTTATTTTGCCGAATTGGCGAAAAAAATTAAAAGTTCTACGCTTTGGACACAATATTCGATGTTAAGAACGACTATCAGCATTAATAATAATATACATGTTAGCAAATATTTGAAATTGAAAGCATTTCTCAAGCGGTAGTCAAACGGATACAAACCGAAAAAGTCGAAGACTTTTACGTCAAATGAAATCGAAAAATTTATAAAAGAAGCTCCCGATGAGATATATTTAGTAACAAAAGTAGGTTATTTATATTTAAAATACGTTATTTTTTATATTTGTGTAATGCGAAGTATTTTTAATTTGTGAATTTTTATTGTACGTTAATTATGGGTGTAATGGGTGCATGCAGACAACATGAATTACATCAGATGAAAATTTCAAATTTTAATGATTCGAATGAAGCAGTTTTGGTGACGGTACCAGACACTAAAACCAAAATTGTTCGAAAGTTCACTATAATTGGTCAATATTATAGAATTTTTAAAAAATATGCCGACCTTCGCCCTCCTCATGATCCCTGGTTTTTTATAAATTATCAAAAAGGTAAATGCACCGTTCAAAGAATAGGGTTAAATAAAATTGGGGCAATGGGAAAAGATATTGCCAAGTATTTGAAATTGACAAATCCTGAGCTATATACAGGTCACTGCTTCCGCCGTTTTTCGGCAACAATTTTAGTTGACGCTGGTGGTGACATAACCACGTTAAAGCGTCATGGCGGCTGGAAGTCTACAGCTGTTGCTGAAAGCTATATAGATGAATCCTTAACAAATAAGATTGATATAGCCAACATAATTTCTAATAAGATAAAAAATATAACTTCAGAAACGGGAAACACATCTACTACAACTGCAGAAAATTGCCAAATTCAAGAAAATGTAAATATTGAACATAATATCACTACTACCTCCCCAAAAATGGTTTTTAATAATTGCACGTTTAATTTTTATGAATAGGTTGGGGTATGGCTTGACCAGTTTTTCAGTTTTAATCGAGTTTATTTATCCACAATTTGTTATTTGCAGTGTAATCTATTCCAGCTAATAAAATAAATCTTTTATTCGATTTGTGTTTGTTTATGTAATAGAAAGCAGTCGTAGAAAAAGTATAGTATGCAACTCGCACGAAATAGCTATTTTGCACTCGTATGATTTGCAACACTACGGCTGGTGTTTCAAACTTTCATACTCTTGCAAAATATGCTTCATTTCGTGCTCGTTGCATAATATACTATTATTGAGTATATTCATGATAACTTGACCCTACTAGAAACTAAGAAACAATAGTATATTGTACAACGAGAGAAATATGTCATTTTGTCACGTGTCGTATTCAAATCGAGGTTCAGAATTAAAATACATAATACATTAACTCATTTTTATATTTTACTTAAAATTGCAATTAACAGTTAAATTTAAACAATTTTGTAAAGTAATTGCTGGTAAGTTGTTTCGCTTTAACACATTTTCGGTATTGAAATATTAGCTGAGGTCGAAGTTGAAGTTGATGCCTTGTTGTATTCAAAATCCTGGTGGCGCTGGAGGCTAATCAAATCTACTATACTTTTTTATGTTTCCATTTTATTAGCCATGGAGTTATCGACATAGGATTCAGCAACATTGCTGAATTTCCAACCCCCATGGCGTTTCAGAGTTAAAAGGTCTGCTCCTGTATTAACTTAAATAAGTCGCAGGTGACCTTCGGAAACAGTGGCCAGTATAAAATTCCAAATTTATGTACTCCTACTGGGCTGTTTTGTATATTTGCTATTTTAGTAATTTAAAAAAAGCGTGTCTCTTCCGTTCATGGTCGAGGCTTTGCATAGTTTTTGTATAAATATGGTAGAATTCTCCTGTGGTTATGAAATTTCTAGGGATTTTGGTTTAAGTATCGGGTAATTTTATTAAAATGGCCGAATTGAAATCTTCCATGTCATCAATTTTTGATTTTCAAAGTTCATCACAACGGCATGTCCCTGTAAGACGAAAATGGACAAAAATCATTTTAGTTATTTAAATAATATACATTTTAGGGTAAAGTAAGGTATGTTGGTGATAAATTTTTAACAATTTTTCAACAACTTGCCTATTCACGGGTAGGCCTCGAATTGTGTGAGCCTGTTCTATGGAATATTGCCTCCATGCTGCATAGTCTTTCGCGTGTTAGACTTTTTAGTAGACTTTTAAAAGATTTAAGGGATTTAGACCATAGTAAATTTGGGTATTAAAGATACGCCAGACAGAATTTAGAACTGTAACAAAACGTGGTTGTCTTTTGTAGTAAAACCTAACGAAGTTGTGACGGCCTTAGGCAAGCGTTATGTTTGCAGAAGGACCTAAGCAGACAGAGGAAAAACATCTAAAGTTCTTGTTGCATTTGTGACAATGGTTCCTTTATACTATCAACTAATCATTTTTCAAGGTATGTGTTAAAAAATTGATCTAGCCCGTGGAGTTATAACTCACTAAAACTATCACCGCAAGGCTCGATAAACTACGACATTTTTGGAACGGTTCCTAATTTTTAATAATTCCGTACCAAAAGAAAGACCCCTAATCCTTTAATGGACTCTCGTACTTCCCATTTGTCTTTTGCTGTCTTATACCTAGCAAAGCAAACTGATATTCATCTCTTTACCTTTCTAGCATACACAAATTAGGTTTTTTGTCCACTCGATGTAAGCGTTTATCGTCCCCTAAAACTCGCTTGGACCAACTTCTTAAACGATGACATGAAAGAAAAAAAGCTGTAAAAAGCCTAGTAGCTATAATTTCAACGGAATGTTTCGTGTAACAATGATTCACCCCCAATAACATTAATCACGCCTTTTGGAAAAGCCCCATCAAAGCTAACGAAAACTTTTTTGGATGATCAATTAGTCAGTAAAAATAATAATATTGTTCCTTCTGAGCCCTATTCGGAAAAATTAAGCATTGACAATTTATTTGTACTGCCTTCTGCATGTTTAGTGAGAAAAATAAAACCATGAGGTAAAACCAGAAACTACAGTGCAAAATGACAAACCGAGCCTAAATCGCCAATATAGTAACGACCAGGATATTCCGGGGCAGTATACTCTCGAGTTTCTATAACAGAAAATAATGTGACTCAATAGAATAGTCCAAAAAAAATGGCACCAGAGAAGAAGGCGATGACGATTGGTATTGTGATTGAGATGATAAAAAAGCCAAAAATGATGCGTTATAGGTTCTGTGCTATTTTTTCCGCGTTCCGTATCACACAAATTGTCAAACGAGCTCTGACGGTGAAGACATCTTCAAACCACTCAGAATGATAATTATTATAGTTTATTATAAGTAAAATACTTGTTTTGTATTTTATTTACACGGTTCAAATAATTTTCGTTTTAACTGATCTTAATCCTATTTATCACCACAATACTTTTTCACTATCACCAAATAAACTTACCTATTCGCTCAGTGCGAAGTCATGGTAGGGGAATCAAAAGCGATACTAGCGCTAGCTGCGGATAATTCGTGCACATTAAGGCGATAATTTGTAATTTTGGCGTATTAAATATTCGCTCCGTGCGAAGTCATGGAAAGTGAAGCAAAAGCGATACTAGCGCTAGCTGCGGATAATTCGTGCATTTTAGGGCGATATTTTGTAATTTTGGCATATCAAATACATTTTACTTTTTTTCAAAAAAAGTAGGTAAAAACAATAAAATAAGCAACCGGAGTTGCTGTGTTGAAAATTGTATAAATACTAGCAAAAAAACAGTGAAACTTTGTAACTTACTGATGGGAAATCAGTTTTAATCATTCATTCTATGTTTTCTTTCGAACAAAAATGAAAATATAAGTAATGATCCTTTTTTTATACATTTTAACTTCACGCTATTATTAAATGGTATTTTTTTATTTTGACAGAATAGACTAATTCTTCAATGAAAACTTATTAGACTTAGGCAACTTCTCATACATTTTCCAGTAAATACTGTTGCCTGCATATATTTTATTTTTGATTTTTATCGATTATACATAATTTTCTTTAATTTAAGCGATAAAAATATATAATAATAATAAATTAATGTTTTACTTGTTTTACAAATCCACATACTTTTATTAAAACTACCATATATACTTTTTAATTACGAATTCTATTAAAAGTTGCATTTGTCCGTGTACGCAGAAATAGTCCATTAGTATCAAAATGAATTGGCGCTGCTGTCGCGCACGGAGCGAATAGGTATTCGTTATTTAATCACCCTGGTATAGGGTATATATTATACATTTGTTAAACTTTGTTCACTAGCTTTCCAATGATTTAGGGCAAGCAGAGAATCTTAATTTTTTCATTGATATATTTATAGCGCATATTGGGTTCTTGGGCTGACTTCTGTATTGATGGGAACATGTGGTTTTATAGTTTTATTTGCCTCGTCGTTATTTGCCTTAGTTAAGACAATCAGAATCCACTTCAAAAGCGGCTTCTACGAAGAAAATGATTTTGGATTCTTTGACTTTGAATTTAAATAACAGAATGCTGCAAGAGTATTTAAGTTGACCCTAATAGTTGTGTGTTCTAAGGTCGTAGGTCAGTATGTAGCACCAACTATAATTTTTAAAAGAACGAGGATAATATGGTAGAACTAGCTAAGTAAGCTCCATCCATCTGATCAATATAAATATCCGACATAGGTAACATAATATTATCAACTTTTTTGTTAAATGGTTAAATCAGCAGCCTATAATGAATAAAATAAAATGGTTGTTTTTTTCACTAAAGGAACTAGTCTTTTTCATATATTTAAGGTTTAGATTATCTCGCTACAAAAAAAAAAAGAGGAAACCCAGACCAATTTCAGGGTTTTCATAGTACAATGCACACAAATGCTTGCTGAAATTGTACCATTTGTAGAGGTTTTGAGGAACACTAGTAAATGTATAAAAAAATAAATAAAAAATTTTAAACAATTTAAGGAAATAAAAAAATGTTGTATATTGACAATTTATATTTGATAATTCAGAGTTGGGTCGAATACTGAAATCCGGTATTCGAATACGAATCCTGAATACTGTATTCTAAATTGTATTCGAATAATCAATATTCGAATACAAAGAAAAAAAAGTATTTGAATACCGCTGTATTCGAATACTTGGATTCATTTACATATGAATACTTTATGAATATTCCAACTACAAATAACATATGCGCACATAAAGCTTGATTATTATTTATGTAGTTAATTTATAAAAATATAAAAAGAATTAAAAATCTATGTTAAATAAAACTAGAATCATCATTTTTTGATACACAGTGTCACAGTGAGGTTAAATAAAATAACTGTTTAATAAAATATATTTGTTAATTTTTATTTCTTAAAGTTTAATTAAAAAATTATAAATAAAACGATAAAATAATGAAAAAGTTAAAATAAAATTATTTGGTACACCGTCAAATAAAAACACAAACTTATTGTTTGATAAAAAATAAACAATTCGCATTACCTATAACCTATACCCTACAACCACTTACTTATACAGGGTGTCCCACGAGATACGCCTCTTACCATAACTCCATAACGGTGCAATTTTCGAAAACTAATTTTAAAAGATGGCTTTTTTTGAATATACATAAAAAAGGACCCTTACAAAATTTTTTAAAATTGCACCGTTATGAAGTTATGGTCCGAGGCGTATCTCGTGGGACACCCTGTATAATAAATAAAACTTAAAATACATTCATTGGAGATTGGAACACAGTAAGGTAACACAATAGAATTGCTTAGCAAAAGAAGCTATCCTTGAAAAATAATCTTGTTCTTGAATACCGGGATTCGAATACCGGGATTCGAATACAAAGTGGGTATTCGAATACTAGGATTCAAAAATGGTATTCTGAATCCAAAATACCGAGTACTGACTAAAAAAGTATTCAGTCGAATACCGAATACAGAAAACACAAATGTATTCGAATAGTATTCGAATACCAGCCAAATGTATTCTGAATAAGATTCAGAATACCGGGTATTCGAATACTACCCAACTCTGTTTGATATCTAAATTTTCTAACTCGTTTCAGGTCAAGAAAGAGAAAATATGACAATATGCCAATGTATTTTTGACAATGAATCCTGTCTTTAATTTTACGAATAAAGCAAAACTTACTTTTCTATGATAGTTATTTATAAAGTGCGCTCCCCGACTAAATCCTTTAGTTTTAGACGATTCGCCATAGCTAAGGCCTTAAGTACCGTCACTTTGCATACCGTCCCGATTAAGTGGAATTTGGTAATGGCATGGACAGACGAGAACGGCTGTTAACTTAAATATCATATTAACACCCGGTATCCTGTTTAGTGCTTCTACCTTTATTCCAGTGGCACACTCTAATGCATATACTTTTATTTTCACCCTTATGTGACAATTAATATTTAAACAGATTTGTATAAAACAAAAACAATAAAAATGCGGAATCATTCACCATAGAAAATTAAGCAAAAGAGTTTAAACAAAGATGTTATTTTTTATGAAGTTAGTTATTATGTACCAATAAAAACTTCCAGGCCGGATATTTTGGTTAGTAATAGAGATATTTTAATTCTGTAAAAACCAGTTCATGGAGCACTAAGAGAGCTTCAGTTTTAGATATAAATTGATTTTAAATAGGTCAATATGTAGATGGCGTTGCGCCTAATAATTTTTTTTTTTTCGATGGAAGGACCTTTCTTGTGTAGCGCATCTTGTAAAAAATGCATTTTTAAGCAGATTTTGTTTCATGAACTAATTTGATAAATCCAGCCATTTTTTATATACAGAGTAGGTCACTCAAAACAGTTTCATCCTGCTTTTCAGCATTATTCATTGGATTTTAAGAAAATGCTTAAACGAGTCAATTTTTATTCCAAATTAAAAATATTTTTACAATACAGACATCTGTCATGTGTCAACCACCTCCCTTGCACTTCTCCAATACCTTAATTTTAAATAGGTAATGTACCATGTATGGCACATCATTGAAAAGGTAATTTAATGGAGGATCCAGAAATATTTTTGTACATTGCGCTACTTAAATTTTATTGCCCTCTAGTGGAATAAAATCTACGTAATATAGAGTGTGACACTACAAAGTGTAGTAACATCATTAAAAAGGTAATTTTATGGGGAATTTAAAGATATGACTGTTCCTTACAATACTTTTAACTGTACCACCCTCTATCGGGATAAAAAACTGTAAGTATTATAAGATGTGACACCCTATTTGAAAGAAAATGTATATACTAATTAAATGCACCATATAACATTAATATAAATATACTCCATAGTGCACTTGCAATAGGTTGAAAATTAGTCATGCATTATTTTAAACATTGTTGCTAACTTTATTTTGTTGCAACTGCAGAAAGGAAATATTTATATTAATGTTATGTGGTGCATTTAATTAGTAATTAAATTAGCTTTCAAATGAAGTATCATACTTTACAATACGTTACAGGTTTTTTTTATCCCGATATAGGGCGCTAAAATTAAAAGTATCGTAATAAAAAAATCATATTTCTGACTTCCCCATAAAATTATCTTTTCAATCATGTGACGTTCATGGTACATTCTTATTTAAAATTAAATGATTGGTGAAGTGGAAGGGAAGGGGTTGACACATGACAGATGTCTGTATTGTAAAAATGTGTTTAATTTGGAATAAAAATCGACCTGTTTTAACATTTTCTAAAAATCTACTGATTAATGCCAAAAAAAAAACAGGATGAAACTGTTTTACCAGATGTGCTATATAAGAAAGATCCTCCCATCTACATATTGACTTATTTAAAATTAATTTATGTCTAAAACTAAAGCTCTCTTAGCGCTCTATGAACTGGCTTTTGCAGAAATAAAATATCTCTATTACTTACCAAAATATCCGGCCTGGGAGTTTTAATTGGTATTCGGTATATATAGAATTTTTAAACTAATTTTTTTTCTGTCGTTAACTACAATAAAATTATCTGCAAGTATTGTTGCATAACATATGCATTCCTAAGAAAGTCCAAATAATTAAAATGTTATTAGTTTTATTTTATAATGTATAGAGGTTTATAAATAATCAATTGGATTGCCAATGACGTTATTATAGGAAAACATTAAAAGGTTCATGGTTTGATGCTTAAAGACAGACATCTGCCTATCAGATCTAAAACTAGCAAGGGAACAGGTTTTGGCATACATGTAGTCTAACCCAAAATCGACATAACTATATTTCAGTTTAAATTACTTGTAATCTAGTTGTGTGTGAGAAATTATTTAGGAATAATTTACAAAAAACAAACCTATCCTGATTTTCTCAGAGAGCCTTAAAGCCCTTGGTTCAAACAAAGCATAGTCAAAGCTAGTCTGGAACTACTTTGGAATACCTAATGACCTGGCAACCCGCAACGTAAAACTGGTGTGGTTATTAGGACATAAAGGTATCCCTGGAAACAAAAAGTTTAACTCGCCAAAGAGAGATCAAAACTACTATTCACAGGATCCAAACCTGTATTTTGAATAAACGAAACCTCTGATCGACAGGCAGTGAATAGGTGGATAATCACTAAACTTACTAACAACCACAGAATCAAATCAACAAGCTTATGATAAGGAGAACAAACCTTGAGGTACGCTCACAAGGCTTCATATATCAACCATTGTGGAGGCAGGTGCTGCTTAAATACCTTAATTAGATGGAATTACGCAATTACCATACCATAAAGAAGAACTAAATCTTATATATTTTCTTTTAAAACAAAGCTGGGCAACGACGCACCCTTTTTTGTTCTAGAATCGGAAATAGCGACTTAGGAGCCCCGTGGTAGGAAACGTACTAAAACTTATCAAAGACACAAGACTATTCAAATAACGCTAAATACGAGAAAAGCAGAGAAGTTCAATAGACGCAAGACGTCGTGGGATAAACTGTGGGATAAATATAACCCTATATACTTCTCAACTCACCAGATTAACCCTTGACCGAAGATCAACGTCAAGAATGCAATATCGCCATCTACCCCTAAAGCAATCTATCATGCAGTAAACCACATCAAATCAAAGGAAGCCACAGGAACAGATGGAATACCACCTTAAATTATAAAAGTATTGGGAGAAAACCCCAGTAATATTAGCAAAAGTGGCTAATGACCTCACAGAAAGAGGGATATTCCCGCAACGTGGAGAACAGCCAGGCTTAAGCTATTTGAAAACGCAACCAATGAACCTTATGAAATAAAAAATATAGGCCCACCTGTCCAATAGACGTGTTTGGCAAAACACTAAAAACGCTAATTAAAGTGCGCCTTGAAAAAGAATTGGATATGTAACGTGTATTTTTAGTGGCTCAAATTACTAATACAAAATTCGACTCTTCTTGTTTGAATATATAGAAAAAAGGTAAAACGTTATTAATTGTTGATATAAGCTTTTAAATCTATTATTTTTGTCTTAAACTAGCTATGTAATGGTAACCTCTAGATATCATTTTTATCACTTAATTCATCTCATGAATAGACAGGACTGTAGTATTTTGTTCTTATTATCTGAGTTATACATTTTATTGTTGTAGTTTTTACCCAACTGGCTTGTTTCAATTTGTTAGATTCACCTAAAAGTGGACAATGTTTCATTGCGAGTTGTCTTACCTCTAGGTAATTAATTATTTACGATGTTATTTTCACCGAATTTGTTTACTTTTTCAAATTAATCATTTAATTTAATATTATTATTTTTCTCAGTTTCTTGGAATTTGGCAGGTTATTGTTTTGGAAATGTCAACAGCTCGAGAACGATTTGACGTTAAATGTCAAGTGAAAGGGATACGATAATTCTCAGTGTCATGGCATTGAATTATAAAGACTAGAGAGAAGGAGACGAATCGGCAATGGTAAAATTTCAAATTTTTGTCCTTTTTTTATAAAGTTCACGAAATTGACTGTAGTTAGCATGTCAGATGACAGCGGAGTCAATTTTCTATGTAAGTCAATGTAAAATGAAGTGATTTTTTAAAAAATTGGTAAAAGGAATCAAAATAATGTGAAAAATAGTACCTGAGTAGAAGTAACATGAGTGACAAAAAAAACATCAAAGCAAGATTTACGTCGTTCCAGATTATAAAACAGGATAAAAATCAAATGTAAAACTATGTCTATTTACAGCTTCTAATGTAACTAAAATAATGAATTCATGTCTAAATATAATATGTATTGTAAACTAGTCACAATATGTATATGACGAAGTGTAGTTTATTTTATTACAAGTTTCTATAATATAAAAATTTACAATCATAGATGCTGACTTACAAACAACAATAGTTATACATTAAATGTAACTTACTAGAAAAGAAAATTTATTTTTTATAGAGTTTTAATGTTAGATAAAGAGTGGCTACTGTTATTTTTTTTGACCCCAATAGACCTTTTCATCACAATTTTTTTTTGTGCGCATGCGTCAGTTTCAGCCATCTTTTTCGTACTGTTTTTGTAAACAAGTATGTTAAAATGCTTACGTGAAAAAAATTATAATTGATAAATATTAATTTAAGTCTATATTCATTTAAAAAAAGGAAGAAAAAAGTAAAGTAATAATAAGTTTAATGTCTTAATTGAAAAATACATTTTCACAATTAATTATAATTATGTTATCTGTACGGAAAGGAATAACAAAACAGTGTTGTTATGTAAAAGTGACACACGGTATAAATCATTCAAAGGCAATAGATATTATTTTATAAATTTTCCAAAGCCTTAACTGCAATATCGTAAACAATTATCAGGTAAAATCCATATTAAAAGATATTCGAAATGTGCATTAAGTGTGAAAAAATATGGTCGAAGTGACAACGGTTTTCGATGGATTAATGATGTTACTAAAGATACTTATATTTCACTGCATTTTCATGGAGAAAGTGGTCCAACAGAAGAAAATTCTCATGTGGTATTAAACAATATTTTTTTAATATTAAATAATACTTCGGTATACACATTAAATGATTAAAAATGTCATGTTGATCCTCAAAATAATAAATAATTTATTTTATTAATTATACTCGTGATTCACTTTCATGCTAATTAAAGTGTTTTTGCAAGTATAGTAATAGTTGGTTGGCATAATTAATTAGAATAAAGTTATAATTATTATTTGTTTTCATTAATTTTTTACAGAGTTAAAAAGTATTGATACACCTAACCTCTCAATTAGTCCACTTTGTTCCTTTGTAACAAACATCCAAGACACTTCAATCTCCTTTTCAACTGCTCACAACTATGCGCTTCCACAGAGTTATAAAAAAGTTATTCACTATCAACGATTTTTTCTAATGATTAATTTTTCTGTAGAGATAACATTGCTTTCCCAGTCATTGTCGATCAAAACAGTACGAAACTTTTGAATTACCGCTATTTCAACATGGTGGCTGCGCTTGCGCTCATCACATGATGAAAAGGTCTATTGCATCATTGTAAATGCTTTTTATAGGGTACTAAATGTTTAGAACAGTGGCAGCATATAATATATCGTTCCTAGTGCTGATAAAGTACTTTCTAGAGATGATGCTGTTCTATACTTTTAAGAAGGTATTATCAAATATTATGAGACTATTTTTACTGGATGAGATAATACCATGTATATTTCCGAATCTCCTTTTATACTTGTATTACAACAAAAAAATCTGTTAGCTGTGTTATTTTATTCTTAAAACTATATATTGGTTTATTTCAAAAAAAAATTGTTACAAAATTGTACTTTCATTTAACAAACCTTTTCGAATTTGGTAATGCATACCTAATTTGTATTTTATATAGATAAAATTAAATAATTTTTCAATTAAAACATGCAATACTTATTTAGAAATAAGGTGTAATTTCCAAATGTAGTTATATTTTACATAGATGTAGTTTGTAAGGTAATCTTTCATAAATAGTTTCTATAATATATACTGGTAAATTATTAAGGATGAATTTCAGAACCTACTCGCTTTGTCATTTTTCAAAGCGGAAGGGAATACTTCGTAAGAGGTTTGTAGGTTAGGTGGTTTTTTGACAGGTGAAGAAGGCAGAACAACCCAAGTTTTGTCTCGTGGGTAAAATCTATATTTTTCTATAATCATCGGGTTATCCTATTAAAGAGAATTTCAGATTTTAAATACATTATTAATTGTGGATGAACGAGAATTTGATATATTTGGGGAATTTAAGTGTTGTGAAAAATTCCCATGGTTTATTAGCTCATGCATCACCCGTTAAAGGAATCTATAGACATACAAATTAGAGGTCCCTCGGCATTTGAGTGCATAATGTTGAATTCTAACATTTTAATTTGTTGTTTTTCTTTTGAAAAACAGATTTGGTAGTTTCTTAAATATAATTTGTTTAAAATTGTTAATCATAACTGGAAAGATAAGGTAAATTTATTATAAAGGAACATAAGTTGAGGTTTGTCTTTTATTTCTTTCCTTATTTACTGGATCTGTGGGGAAATAGGGACATAGCTTGGCTACTATATAGAGACCCAGTTGGCGCCCTTCATTTGACTACTAATTTCAGAATTTTTAGAGCTATCCACCTCATATTTGTCGCCTGAGCGACGTCGAAGGCCTGAATGTTGACACCGGAACAACCGAAACTTGTGTAACAGTAGTAGAGAAAATTTTACCGATAATTTTTTTTTTATTTTTAAAGTTTAATTTTAGGCAATTCCCTTCTGGAAGTTGCTTAGGATAGGACATATTTGTATGTTACATATATAAAAATTATACTCAACAATAACTTATTTGAATTTAGATCCTAAGAAATCCACCACAGATGCCCTTCAAAGAGTACTCAAGATCTCAGACAAAATAAAGAAACAGGCTTATAAGAACAGAAATTTTTGCGCAGTGATACGGTAGATACAGAAAACGCCTTTAAAACTGCTCCCTGCGATGGTATAGTTAAGGCACTAAATAAAGTCAAGGTAAGTTAATATCTCCTTAGAATCATGCAATCGTACCTAACTAACAGATTACTTGATATTGGAAGAGGGGAAAAATAACACATTCTTGTGACCGGTTCTGTGGTCAACATTGTGGAATATATGTATTTTATAACAAGGTGCTAGAATTAAAAGTCAAAAATGTAGTAACTCTAGTGGCGTATGCTGATGACCTTGCTATAGTAAATGTAGCTTAAACCAAAATACTATTGGAAACCATGTCAACAATAACAGTAAACATGGAAAAACATGAGTTTAAAGAAATGAGATTTAGGATGGCCCCAAAAAAAAATAAAAGTCGCCATTCTAACAAGAGAA
Source organism: Psylliodes chrysocephalus (assembly GCA_927349885.1). Classification (NCBI taxonomy): domain Eukaryota; kingdom Metazoa; phylum Arthropoda; class Insecta; order Coleoptera; family Chrysomelidae; genus Psylliodes; species Psylliodes chrysocephalus. Next base: position 31,132,737 of record OV651816.1, read on the forward strand.
GAAAACTGAATTCCTTAATGGTAGAAATAGAAAACCTAACTCTGATCAGCCAAAATGACATAAAGTATATGGGATTTAGAATCGATAAAAACTCCAGAATGACGTGCCATCTTAGACAAGCATACTTTAAAACGATGTCCAGAATTACCCAAAATTTCTCTGGACTAACGGTATCCAAAAGAAAACTTCTGAAAATTATAGATCTATTATCATTCTTATACGGTTTACCAGTCTGGTAAAAAGCGTTAAAATAAAAATGCTACAATGATATGATGGATCAAATAAATAGGAAGCTAGTGTTAAGAATTATATCCGGATACACGACATGCCATACTAGTAATGAAGGACTACTATCATTTATTTAAAAGTAGAGAATGGGATGTATATATTCAAGCATGGAAAAAAAGACAAAGCAGTGGCAAAAATGGAGTGAGAAGTGGGACCAATATGACGGAAGGAGTAAAACCTTCAAATACATAACGGTATGGAATAAAAAAATATCGAGCGACTTAGGACACGGTATCTTCGATTCTTACCTCAATAGAATAGGCAAAAAGGAAGACAATTATGCTGCTACTGCAACAACGCAGATACAGCGGAACACACTATCTTTGAAATGCACACACTAGACAGCGGTAAGAGAAGAGAAAATGACGAGTGTCAAAGCACAATCAACATAATTGATTTGAAATTACATGGAGAGAAATAATGGGATGAGGGGTTAATTCTGTAAAAATTTTGTTAAAATTAAAGCTGGATTATAAAGATAACTGGATGTTATTTTTAATTTTGTATTCTGTATTATTTGTTTAAAATTATAACTTGCGTCAGTAATAAATCTAGTAATGATTAACTGTCAAATATATCATTTTTCTTATTTTTAATTCTGCGTTGGGCTTTGTTTTATTTCACTTTTTAGGCATACTATATCGTTGTCATGTCTATTGTAACTACGATCGGTTATAGCACAACATTAATTTGATGGAATATTAAATAAAGATTTGGGTTAAAATCTGAATGTGATACTTATAAATAACCTTTGAATCTGGTGGTCAAACTTAATTTAAATGTTTCAGAATAGACCCCTGAGCATAATAAAATATTTAATGAAGAGGAAATAAGGTACAGAAAGAGAAATATATGTAGACATTTAAGCATCCAGGATTCGAGGTCCAATATTGCTTCCACCCTGAAGTAATGCGATTGCGGTTCCGGGATTGATTCTCCTGGCAAAAGCTGCACATGTGGCCTTGCTGAGCGTCCATAAAATATTTCTCTTCAACTACATGAAAAAATACCTTCATACTCATAACTGACAAAGATAAAGATCAGACCAATGGTCAAAAATCCTGGATCATATTGTACATTATCTCAAAAGAACTCCATATGAAAAAGTTAATCATCAGATGGGGCCCACGAATTGTAACATATCAAAAACCAAATTAAGTACGTAATCATTTGTAAGTGTTACTTGAAAATGTATTGGCACAGCAATGCAAATTTTATTTCAAAACGTATTCAAATTGGTTTAATCGGCTAAGAAGATGATGATCTGAATTTTTTGGATGCCAGAATGACAATTTTAGTTCACTATCTTGCAGATAATAAATGTATAAATTATGTGATGTGTTTAAAAAAAACGTCGTGGAAACTTCGTAATGCTGGAGTATCGCTCCATTATGGTTAAGGAAGATAATGTCAAAAAATAAAGTAATTGTTGAAATATCTTTCTGGTTCTTTCTATGAAGTGAGACTAGAACAAGCTTTTATTTTGTTTACTAAATATAGATGGGGCTACTTTCAGATTTCTTCTCTAACCAAAATCGTGCTATATGAGTAAATTTTATGAGTCTACAGCTCGTGGTTGAACCTAGATATGTATTTATGATATTTTTATTAAAATTTTATTTAATATCTACTATCTATTGTTTGTAAAAAGTAGTAGGTGTTTGCCATATGAAAAATAAAATCTTAATGACATCTCAGTCGTATTCGGTAGATACAACTAAATCCCATAATAGGCTTGTTTTATGGAAAACATTTTATCAACCATAAATGGACAGTTGAACGATTTATTATTTATTTATGTTTTTGGTAGATATTTTTCGTGCCACCACTGCCCTACAAGGATATTATCAATAATTTAGAACGACTAAGCGGCTCCGAAATATTTTAGTTGGCGTTTGTGGGGTTAATCTGGAAGGCTTTTTGGACCTAATGAAAAGCTAAGGATTCAAGTTTCGAAGCAAACCATAGCTATAAGCAGATATTTATGAGCAAAATTAAAATTAGGATTGTTAGGTAGGTAATGGCAGTTCATTTAAGTATATAGGGTTTAATTGATAATGGATGAATACCTTAGGGAATTTAGAAAATATGGAGCATGTTTGTGAATACTATTCTGGATACGGTAATGGCAGATTTTGCTACTTTATTGATTAAAATTTGTTATAGTAACAGAATGAAATAGGACCAAAATTAATGTTAAATAAATAATAGGTATTATGGATCCAATATATTTCAAATTATTAATGTATATGAAATTTATTTTTGATCTTATCTCCACTAGTTCCATTGTTTAATTTAAATGGGAAGCTAATTGTAGGTGTATTACAATAGGTGATAATAAATCTATTGCGACAACTGAAATAATCATTATAAATATTTTTAAATTGGTGTTTAAGCATTTTTTTTTTATTTTTACTGTAGGTATTAGTAATAAAAAAAATGAATTCTTTGCTGGTCGTGTTTACATTTTTGGTAAGTTGATAATGATTATTTATTACTATAATATATCAACCAATGATAATCCCCATTTCATTCCAATACACGACAATTTAAACAAATTATGCCTGAAAGCATTAAATGGTGAAGTTTTTTCACTCAATCATGATTTCTCTAAAATGGACCGTAATGAAAAAATTGAAGGAAAATTATAAAATTTTAATTTTTCAGCATTTTCGAGTTAGATGTATGTGTAAAATGTATATATTAAGTTAACCTCTAAATATTTACAGAGGTACTACAATAGGTTGCACAAAATAACCGAAAAAAGCCCGTAATAACTAGATAGGAAAGTCATGTGTTGGACACATCAGATTTTTTTAATTATATACTCACATACATTGAAGACAAACGTCCACAGACGGATACTATAGGCTTTTTACATTTCTCTTGTCTATAATCGAAAATATTTTTAGATCTTCCTGGTCTGCACACAAATAAGCTTTTTTACGATAATTATAGTCAGAGAGAATATATCCAGCAATATAATAGTTTGTAATTTCCAAGAGCGTGGAGTTTGGTAAATAGTTATCATCATGTTTATTATCTTCTAATACACTATCGTAAGTGATAAGCCAAGAGCTCCATAGTCTCTTGAAGATTCGTTGATTTGACGAACAATACATTTTAAAATTCCGAGCTGTTCTAAAGGAATACAATTTCCTACAACTAATTTTGTAAGCTGCTGACTTATTTTATAATTTGGGGGAACAGTATTTTTAAAGCCACTACTCTGTATGAAAATATTATTTAAAGTGTCATTTTTGTTGCAAATAATCCAGTAACAAAACAATTTAAACAAACAAGGAGATCTACAATAAAAGTCAACGAATCAAAAAGATTTAAAAACCCTAGAACTGGTGAGTTGCCATGGCCAAGCAAAGTGCAACATCAAGATCACTAAACGTATAATTACAAAATTATTAACAAAACTAGGCTAGCTTTCTACATTCAACCATTCATTTATATTCATGCATGTTTGTTGGTATCTAATAAAATATCTGCAATATAGTCTGTACTCTTATTTCGACATCATGAGACACTATAAATTATATTTCTGTATTACAAAATTTCCGTTCATATATAGAAGTCAAAATAGACCAACTTTTGGTAGTAAAGTTAAAGTGAAATTTGTGAAGGAAGATCGATTGGCTCAGGTAATCTAGTTGCTCGGCGTCTGCAGTCACCTGACTTAAACCAATTGACATAAACCGAAGATCTAATGAAGTTAGTAATTAAAACTTCGATTAATTATAATTATTATAGAAATGTCTTAACCAATAATCCTTCTTTTCTGTAGAATAAAATTCTTCGGTTAGAAAGAAAATAAAGTATAAATCCAAAATCCAATATGCGTTCGTAATAACAATTTTAACTAATATTAAAGTTCTAGCAGCGATAATGATTATAAAAATATCGTATATAGCAAATTGCTCATTATGTTTGCTTAATGTTAGGTAAAATTCAATCTCGATAAGTAATTGAATTTGTTAATTAAATTTTATATAGCAATTTTATCTTAATTTTTTTGTTATGTTGTTTATTTTTTTGATATAATCATGAATAAGAGAACAATTCATATTTTGGTAAGTTTTAATATATTTACAATATTGCTCCATTTAGTGTTTCTAATTAATCCTCATTTTTATTGCAATTTCCATTTATTCTAAGTGTATGTAGGATATACTATAAATAACGTAAGCTTTTAAACAACGAGAAACAACCTAAACCCATTTGTTTTGCAAAAACCGAATTGCAAACATTTACGGTGTTGCCCACGCAGTAACCAAAATAAGAGAATCTTGTTTATTAGGGTGGAGCGAAAAACATCCATTTTATTTTCTTTTAATTTGAACTAGCAACAGTGTGGAAAAGCTGTGTCTTATTATGTAGAAAAAAAATATTAATTTTTTTTATTGAAATAAAATAATATTTAGAGGGTCCGCAGGGCAATAAGATTTTTAAATATTCGCGGTTTTGTTACATAATATTAAATTGTCAAAATGATATCAATTATTTTAATTTAAATGTACATTAGCTTGCAAAACTGTTATATAAGCGATGAAAACTATTTTTGATTTTCTGTTTTTAAAAAAGGTTTAAAGGTCCCACAAACCAAGTGAAAATCATGATTTTTTGGTTATAAAATTAATACAAACCTATTTTATTGAAATACATTTTTTACACTTTCTAGCGACTCCTCGCTTAATTTGAGTAATATAATGATGTGGAAATAATGACATAATATTACAAAAATTAACCCAGGGCTCACCACGTGGAGGTGACCGCAAAACAAGCTCCACCCTGCTCCACCCAACCTTCCAAAAAATGTAGGGCAGTGTTTAAAAATTAAATTGTTTTTTGTTTAAAATTTGGGTGTTTTTTTGGGACTTTATCTTAAAACATATATTCTCTTCTAAACTCTCCACACACAAAAGAGAAAGCGTCGGTTACAAGCTTTATGTGTCGTTATGTTTGAGTGTGGCAAAGGAATTCTAAAATATCTGGTATGTCACCTGTTCCAATAAAATCCATGAATTCATCATCTGAATACTTGAGTAATGAGGGAGGGTTAATAGCTTTAGTATTTTTTCAATTAATAACATCAATGTAGTAGTTAGCTTTAAAATTAATTTTAGGTATTTTGAAGATCATGGGTTTATTGTCGTATTTCTTTTCATACTTTCTACCTCTTAAAATTCGACGAAAGGCAAGTTCTCTTATATGAGGTCGTGAATCTTTTACCATGCCGGGAATAACGTTTTCTGGATGGCCAAAATAAGCATTTCTTTGTATAGTAGCATTGATTTCTTCTCTTACAGATTCATCCAAATATTTTAAAAACTTTCTTAAATAAAACAGATTTTTTGAACCATCAGTGCACAAATTATTGCTTTTAATTTTGAACCAAACATGAACATATACTTTTACGACATATGTGGCAAGTGTTATTAATATATTAGACATATCATTTGTTGCTTCATATAATCGTAATATCCTACTCGCACAAGTCAATCAACGAGCATGTGACAACTTGCCAGAATTTCTTTTTGCAAGGTCTTCTGTAACTTTTTCGAAAGCTACAGCTAGACGAATCTCTAATAAATATTTATGATTAGTGCTTAAAGTGGTTAGATCGTATGTTATATTTTTAGAGTTTATATTAGCATATATTAGTTTGCAAAAAAATACCAATAGGACCAAAAAAACTTTTTGGTCCTGTTGTTTTACCGTCTTAATTTATTGATTAAATAAAATAAAATGAATTTAGCTCAAAGCCACACAGAAAAAAATGTGACTAGAAAATTTTACTACAATGTTGTAGTAGTAGACTTGTAGAAAAATACTTAACAATTTGTAGAGAATTTTACTACAATTTATAGTTAAAAACTATTCATTATTGTAGCAATTGAATTGTCGAATAAAATGCTACAACAATAGGAAAGAATTCCACAATGTTTAGTATATTTTACTATTGTTTGAAGAAGTAGAAATTTATTACAATTATCGTAATTACTACTACTAACTTCTGAAAAAATTTGTACAAATATTAATAATTATCTCTACAAAAAATAGTAATTTTTTCTACAAAAAATAGTAATAAGTTACATCCCTTCTTATGAAAAATATTCAATTTTGTTCAAAAATATTCTATAATATTTTAGAAATTCTAAGTCATGTGAACAAAACAGAATTCTGCTATTGGCCAACGTTTTCTGACGTCGATCATAAATGGCCAGACAGCAGTAGCCGTTCGCCATGTTCACATAACAAAGCATGGTACATATACGAGTACCTATAACACATTATTATGTTATAAGCACCGATGCGTATGAGAAAATTTTAATAATAAATTCTATTGGTGGTAAGTACATTTATTATTGTTTTTGAATAATTTACCTTTAGATAACTAATTTAAATAACCTTAGTAGATTATTTAAAAAAAAATAGTTGTGGCCAACGATCGAATGTTGTGCCCAACGATCGAATTTTGTGTCAAATTCAATGATGTTTTTTGTCTTAATTGTGACATACCTACTTTCTCATTTTTGTTAGTTATCTGACTTAGTCATTTAATATCCAAACCAGTGTAAAGGTGATAAATATCCCCGTTTTAAGGGTATGAACAGTTCAATTGTTATTAATTTTTATTTCATATTTTTCAGGTGCAGAAAAGCCAACTAAGACTGAGGGTGCTATTATTACTGTTATTTATTACATAATGTAATTAAGACGTTGTATCTTTTATATTAAAACAATAAATTGAATATTTTATTAAGGAAAATTTTTTTCTAGGTTATAATTATAATAATTATGGAATACTACTACAAGTTTTATTAAAAATTACTACAATTTGTATGAATTTTTACTATTTATTGTGTAAAATTTTCGTATTTATTTTCATAAAAAGCAATACATTTTTAATATAAATTCATACAATGAATAGCAAAAATTATAACAATTTGTAGAACAATTCTTATGATGCATTTGGATATTTTTACTAAATATTGTAGATAATAACTCTACAATACATTCTCCACAAATATTTGGAAATTTTTACTACAAATTGTCCCTGTCCCTATATGTACTATTTATTGTAGAGAAAAAATCTATAATTGTAGAAATTTGTTCTACAATTTTTTTTTCGTGCAATATCACATAAAATACAACGACCGTGACCGTATCCCCTTCAAAAAACAACTACTCCTTTGGCTAATACCGCAACAGGCATTGAATTACATCCGAAGGAAAGACAGCAGAGAGAAATTAATTTTCAACACTCTCTACTTTGATTTTGCTCACCAAGGAGAACATCATTCTTGGACCGGTTTCTTCCTTATTATGACTCCTCAGCAAGAAATAGATAGGTTCTCAATTCCAGTTTTTAATGGAATTAACAAATGCTACACATTTCACCAGTATACCATAAAGTTGGTTATGAAGAGAATGAGAATTCAAGTAGTGAAATGGTGTCGCCATCTGTTCTTAGTAAGCAAAATCAAAATGCGCTGTGGTACCCAGTTAGAAAACTAGGTGGAACCAAAAAACACCAGGCGGGCAATTTGTAGACGAAAATAAATCAAAACTCAAATGTGATAGACGTAAAATGAAATAAAATGAATTAGAGACTGGAATTGAGAACCTATCTATTTCTTGCTGAGGAGTCCTAATAAGGACGAAACCGGTCCAAGAATGATGTTCTCCTTGGTGAGCAAATTCAAAGTAGAGTGTTGAAAATTCATTTATATCTCTGCTGTCTTTCCTTCGGGTGTAATGCAATGCCTGTTGCGGTATTAGCCAAAGGAGTAGTTGTTTTTTGAAGGGGAGACGGTCGTTGTACTTTATGTGATATTGGCTTTGAGCTTAATTTATTTTATTTCATTTTACGTCTATCACATTTGAGTTTTGATTTATTTTCGTCTATTAATTAAATGTCGAAGTGTAAGTTTATTTCCATGGAGTTAGCAAATGAAGCAATGCAAGTGTCGTTTTAGGTTTAACTTCGTGCCGGTATTGATTACAGTTCCATTACATCCTAATGCTACAAGTTTTGACAGATCGACGTTTGATCTAAAATAATTTTGGATTAGAATTTTTTTTAAAATTAAACATATTTTTTGAAATATTTGCTATCTTTCTTCTTTCATGGGAACCCTGAAGATGATCGAAAATTGGATAAGTATTGTGTTAAACTGTATAGTTATGATCAAGGTTTGTGACCTAATGCGTAAAGTAAGAAGAAAAAAAAAACGTTTGCTTGCTCGATTAAAAAACCGTTTTGTTTAATTTTTGCCATTTTTTGTGTTACATGCGGACTTTAAAGATAATTAAATATTTATTAACTATTTTTTATTAGCAAACTGTATAGTAACAAGCAACTTTTTGCACCTTATATGTAACCTAACCAAATAAAAAAAAACAAATTTGGCTCCACCCTAATGTTTATGCTTACAATTCAGAATTTACCTAATATGAGGCTACAAAATACACAAAAGGCTTTTAAATTTAAATTAAGGAAGTATATTTGCATTCTTAATGTCAGTTATATAAGTATATTGCATTTTTTTGGTTGCCAATATTATTGTAGCTGAAGGTTACAGGAAAGTACACAATTTATTTTGCTTTGCAACGATGTAAAGCAGGAATCGCAGTGGTTAATTTATAAAACGCGTGCTCACAGAAACCATTTCAACTTAATTTAGTGGACACCTCGCGTTTTCTAATGCAACAGCCGATGCAACTGCTTTATGTGCCTAACATAAAATACGAGCGGGATACTTGCAAGCAAATAAGGCAATCAGACAAAACCAAACAAATCCATTTTATAGTGTTGAGGGATAGAAACGTGTTAATTTAACCAAAAAAAATCATATTGTATGTGAAAGATTTGATATTATGGACATTTCATTTCTATTTCGTAATTAATATAATAATTATTACAAGTACAATTTCTTGATCCGATTTTTCTTAAGTTAAAGATAAATATTTATGTAATTGTTTGTTTTCGAGCTTTTATGTCTATGGTATTTATATGCGTGTCTGCGTGCTCTTCTTTGGTAGTACTGGTAGTTTAATTTTCTCGCTTTTTAATGATGTGTGCCAGATTCTAGGTAAAGTTGTTTTTTCTTCCTTTCTATTAAAGTTATTTTCATCTTTGTGTATTTCTATAGCCACCAAGTGTAGTCTGGTCGAGTAATGTCTTGATGTTGCTAATAGATCGGTGTTTTCGAAAAGGATCTTGTGTTCTCCATCGGATAATGTGTGTTCGGTTTTTCCTAATCGACAACTTCGTTTGTGTTCTGTCAGTTGTGTACCAATGCTTTTCTTTGTTTGTCCTTTATATACTTTTCCACAAGTGCATTGAATTTTCTATACTCCTGCTGATGTGAGAGGGTATCTGCGGTCTTTTGCTGTTTGTTAGCTTGTTTGTAGACAGTGGCGATTTTCTTTTTCTTTAGGATTTTACCAATGCGATCAGTGGCACCTTCTACGTACAGTTGATAGACAGTTCCTTGGTTTTATTCTCACTAGACTTGGTCTTATTCTCCCTTTGGCGCTTGGTTCCGGTTTTGTCTTTTTTGCTGTATCCGTTTGCTTGTAACACTGTTGTCAGGTGTTTCATTTCATCGTTGATGCATCTTGGTTCACATATCCTTAACGCTGTTGACTAAGGTGTTAATAACTGTGCGTTTCTGTTTTTTATAATGCTTGGATTTATATTGTAGGTATCGATTAGTATATGTCCTCTTTCTGTATACTCTGTTGCTTAGTTTATTGTTTGCTACGCTAACTAGCATATCTAGAATAGGAATTTGTCGGTTTTCTTCTATTTCTATGGTTAACTGGATCTTGGGATGAAAACTTTTCAGATGTTTTGGGAAAATCTGGAGGTCTTTTTACCCGTGGCTTCAGATTACAAATGTGTCATCAACATACCTTAGCCAATGTTTCGGTTGTTTTTCAGCAGTGCTAATAGTTCTCTATTTTAAAAATTTACCATGTAAAAATTGCCAACAACTGGGCTTAGTGGACTGCCCATGGCGACTCTGTCAATTTGTTCATAGAATGTTTTATTCCACTGAAAATATGATGTTGTGGGCCAAAAAAGATGGATGAGCTCTTGAAAAAACTCCACTATGTAGCTGACTACTTTTTCGAGTGGCACATTTGTAAATAAAGAAATGACTAGGATGTCATTAGGCTCTAAGCTGATACTCTTTTAGTGTTCGATGAAGTGCGTAAAGCCTCGCACTTAGGTTTTTCTCTTGCACACGTAGGTTTGCAGAATTTCCGCCAAATGTTTGTCCAGGTTGTAAGTTGGTGATCCTATAGCACTTGATATTGTTCTTAGTGATACATTATTTTTGTAAATTTTTGGTAAATTATATATTCTTGGTGGTAGAGCTTTAGTGATGCAGATTTTGTAGTGCATTATTATTTAGGTTACCACAGTTTTTCTGTTTAGATTTTTGAGTGTATAATATGTATGTAATATCATTCTGAGATTGTTGAAATAAATATAAATCTTACAATTTGAATAATGTTTAGTGGGCAACACCGGTGGTTCCGATTTTATAAAAGGATAAGTCTGTAAGATTATGTGGGGATTATAAGTTTACAGCTAATACAAATTTAGTTATTGACAAATATCCCTTACCAAGAGTTGAAGAGTTACTTGCAGAACTGGGAGGGGAAGATCCATTTAAAAAAAAAATACTTATCACACGCTTATCAACAAATTCTTTTGCTTGTGGATTCGCGCGACTTGACAACGATATTTACTCATAAGGGATATTAAGATATAACTGTTTGCCTTTTGGTCTCGCAAGTGCTCTATCTCAGTTCAAGCGAATTATGGAACAGTTATTTGTGAATCTACAGGAAGCAGCTTGTTTTTTGGATGATATTATAATAACAGGGAAAAATAGATAAAAACATATTGAAAATTTAAAAAAAGTTTTTGAAATATTGCAAGATTGTGGGTTGACAATTAAGAAAGAGAAGTGTAAATTATTTTCCAATACTATTTCTTATTTAGGATTGATTTTAGATAAAGATGGTATACATAAATGTCCAGATAAGTGCAAGCTATTTTTCTTTTGGTGTCATCGGCATCAACTTCTACGGTTAATAGCCTCGTGTTCTGTGTAGGCTTTGTTACTGTTTCCGAGCGCCACTTTAGAAGCAGCACTATTAATTATTACCCAACAGTGAATGGTCGAGTGGGGAATCCTACCAAGGCATCAAAATTAATTTTAAATAATTAAATTAAATAAAAAAATCCCGGCCAACGGTGGGATTTGAACCTGGACCCTTGGATCCGCAGGCAGAGACTCTACCACTGAGCCACCCACCCCGTTAAGAGCAAGCTATTAAAAAGATTTTTGTTCCAAGCAATGTGAAACAGTTAAAATCTTTTTTTGGTATGATTTCATATTATAATAGATTCATACCTAGTATGCCGAACGTTGTAGCTCCATTGTATTAACTTTTAAAAAGTAAATAATTTGGAGTGTCAAAAAGCTTTTGATCAAATTAAAAACGTTCTGATATCGGATTCTTTTTTATCGTATTTTGATCTAGAGTTACTCACAATTTTAGCAGTAGATAGTAGTGATTATGGTTTAGGATCAGTGCTTTCCCAAAAGGGGAATGATGGAGTTGAAAGACCAGTATGTTTTACATCACGAACGTTGACAGAGAGTGAAAAAAAGATATTCATAACTAGATAGAGAAGCTTTCGGTGTAAAGCATTTTTATCCATATTTGGAGGGCAGATCTTTTATGCTCCTTTCGAATACTCAACCTCTGGTCAGTATTTTTGTACCATAAAGGGCATTTCTATCATGGCAGCTAATCGTCTACAAAGGTATGCATATTTCCTTACCAGTTTTAATTTCAGCATAAAATGTGTTAAAGCTTTAGGGAACATAGCAGATTTTCTCTCACGTTTACCCGTTAATTCAACGGGAAAGGAGAGTGATAATTTTTTTTTATTTTGAGGTGTTACGTTATGTTAAAACAGGTTGGCCATCAAATTCAACAAAAGAAATTAAACCATATTTTAGTCGTAGATATGAATTTGATGTTATTGACAATGTTTTATTGTGGGGTCATAGAGTTATTGTTCCACCAAAGTTGCGCGAGAACATACTTAATAAATTGCATAGTAGTCACCTGGGTATTGTAAGGATGAAATCTTTAGCGAGATCATATGTTTGGTGGCTATCTTTAAATAAGGATGTTAAAAGAATTGTCAGTCAATGTATGAACTGTCAGAAATTACGTAATACACCACAAAAAAATACCACTTCAAACATGGCCGGTACCGACTGATGTATGGCAACGTATACATATACATTTTTTGGGGCCGTTAAAGAGTAAATATTTTTAGTAATCACCGATGCTTTTTCTAAGTGACTGGAAGTTTTTGCAAAGAACAATATCACTTCATTGGCGACCATTGAGTTTTTGCGGGGACTTTTCAGTCGATTCGAAATCCCATGCATCTTAGTATCTGATAACGATCCATAATTGGTTTCGGAAGAATTTGAAAATTATATAAGGTGTCACGGCGTGAAACACATAACACCATGTTATAACCCAGCTTCAAATGGAACTGCGGAAAATAGCGTTAAAACCGTAAAAACATTTTGATTAAAAGAAATTTCCGACAACCAGTTGACTAATGTTATTGTATCTTTGTATAATTTTTTTATAAATTAAAGAAATACACCACATTGTTCTTCTTGAGATACACATGCAAAGTTATTTTTAGGCAGACCTAACTTTAAGGAGCAGGTTGAATTTAATTCGACCAACTGAAAATAATTTTAAGGTCAGTAGTAGAAGAGAGGTTAGAAAAAATCTCACTTTAGCTAACAAAACCAATACCAGAAATTACAGAGGGTCAAGGGAGAATATTTTTTATATTGGTCAGATTGTGTTAATTAGAGATTATAGGGGTGCAAAGTCGTCTTGGTGTAAAGCTGTAATTGAAAGTATTGTGGGTAGGAAGATATGTTTAGCTAGAGTATGTAACAGTAATTTTCTTTGGAAAAGGCGTTTTAATCAAATTCGATATTGTTATGACAAGGATTTTGAACATGACAAAAAATATTTCTCCAGTGAAAAAGATTGTCAACCTTATCTAGTAGCTAGCTCTGTACTAACACAATTGGACATAATAAAGGGTCACGGTGCTAACCTCACTACTAGTGTCAGACCTACAAGTATTAGAAAACCACCTGAATGATGGTGGTATTGATACTCTTCTAGGGGAGAAGTGTGTGGTGTATTATTATTAAGGTTACTATAGTTTTTCCGTTTATATTTTTAAGTATATAATATTATGTATGTAATGCCATTCTGAGATTGTCATATTAAATATAAATCTTACAAATCGAATATTATTTAGTTGGGTTAACACCACAAATTTGGTGGTTTTTCATAAAATTTTCTGTGTTGGATCTTTTGACAATTTCCTGCATATGTCTTGATCATGCAGCTTGCTCCTGTAGTACGATGTGTTTATTACGACTGTTGCATTTCCTTTGTCGGCGGGTAGAGTTATAATATTTTCATCCTCACTGAGACTTCTTATAGCTGCCTTCTCCCCTTTTAAAATATTGCTTTTTGGTTGTTTGGATTTCTGTAGAATTCTTGCAGATTCAATGCGTAATTCTTCTTTGAGATCAGGTGGTAGTTTTTAAATTCCGACTTCTTTATTGGTTCTTAAGCTTGTTTCATCATCCGTGAGTAGCCGATATGAAAGACTGATTACAGTCTGTTTCAAATTTGTCTTTGATGTCTAGAGTTGTTTTGTTTGGATTCTGTTGAATTTTCTCTTGTCTTTCACTGGATACATGCATGGTTAATTCCCTTCTACTGAGTGTTATTATGTCGATTTTTTTCCAATCTTTTTATTCTAGTAGATGACAGCTTTAAATGTAGTTAAAGCAGTATTTCATCATAGTTTATCCATTCGTGTTTGATGGATTATCTACCTTAGTAATCTTCCTCCATCCTAGCAAAAATTTGATGGGCATGTGGTGTTTTGATGTTTCTTTTTGATCGTAGAAACTTTGATGTAGTTTCTGTGTTTTGAAAACTAGTAAAAATGTTAAAGAACTTAACATTTGAGCTTTCTTCTTGCGTGAGAATTCTAGTCTTCTGACTGACTGGTAAGTTTCCTCCCCGTAGAGTCGACTAATGTAAGAATGTAGGGTTTCACGGCCGGCGCCATTGTAATTGTTTGTGTTCGGGTTGTTATGCCGTGGTCTTTCTGTGGTAGCCATCTTCAGTGGCTTGGACGAAGTACTCTTCTCGACGTCTCAACTGAAACTGAATCCTCATTTACTCCGAGTGTGGTATTGTTAGGCGTGTTTGTGCGTCCTTTTTGGCGGTACTGATATAAGTTTAATTTTCTCGCTTTTTATAGATGTGTGCAAGATCCTGAGTAATGTTGTTTTTCTTTCTTTCTATTGAAGTTCTTTTCATGTCTCTGTATTTCTATTGCCTCCAAGTGTAGTCTGGTCAACTAATGTCTTGATATTGCTAGTAGGTAGGTGTTTTAGAAAAGGATCTTTTGTTCTCCTTTGGATAATGTGTGTTTGGCGACTTTTCGGTTTGTCCTAAACAACAACTTCTTTTGTGTTCTGTTAGTCGCGTACCAGTGCTTTTATATATTTGTCCTTTGTATACTTTTTCACAAGCACACGGAATTTTGTAGACTCCTGCTGATGTGAGAGAGTCTTTGCGATCTTTTGCTGTTTTGAGGTACTTCCCTATTTTCTTTGTTGGGTCGTAGACAGTGTCGATTTTCTTTTTCTTTAGGATTTTGCCAATTTGGTCCGTAACACCTTCTACGTACGATAGATAGACAGTTCCTTGGTTTTGCCCTTCACTAGTCTTGGTCTTATTCTCACTTGGACGCGTAGCACGGGACATGTATTTTTTGCTGCTGTATTAGTTTGCTTAAAAGACTACATTAATAAAGTATCCATTCTTTTGCAATAATTTTATCTTGCAGATATATCTAAGTTTGCTTGATTGTTATAACTTAGAGTTTATTTTAAATGGGATTTAAAAAGTTATTTATCTCTCTTATTTTCATGTCTTTCATCGAACCTGTCGTGGCACATAGCCAGAGGAGTAATAATTTTCTGAATTGAAGCGGTTGCTTATATTATTCTGTAACATATTTCTTATATTTACTATTATTTTTATTTTATTTTTAAGCTTTCAATTGTTGTTGTGATGGGACGATTTAGCCTAGGTTTTGCAGATATTAATGCTGGCATATCGGACATTGTAGGTGTAGCAGAATCTCTCATACCACGGATCAAAATACCTGCAGGTGAGGAGCATGTTTTACAATAATTCGCTTTCCTTTATTTTTAGTTCCTCTACTGTATATTCCATATTTTAACAATTACTAATGTGTCATCAACATCAACACGTATACTATTGATTTATTGTCTAAGTATTGGAAGTTATTTAAGAAACGCTTATTACTTCTTTAAACAAGATTTTATTTTATATTATAGAATAACTACTTTGCGCAAATTTCTGAAGAGCTAGTCGTCCTGACTAAAAATCAAAACTCAATATTATTTTACCTTAGATAGCTGTCAAATTAAAGGAAATACAAAAAGCAATTTTCATTATGTCATTAAAAAACCATTTTAGAAGTATAATATAGTGAATAATATCTTTTTCCTACAACCACTTAGGAACGTGACACATATCACACTATATAGTCCTATGGAAAGTGCCCTATATCACACGCGTATAAATAAAAATTTACTTTCCACCCGTGTACGAGTATGCTACTTTCCGCAGCAGCTGCCACAAAATGTCAAACACATCATTTCTATTTTGATCTATGTAATGTACATATTACCTAATACTAAAATCGTTATGATTGTTAAATTATTGAAATTGTTGTAAATTAGATCCTAGATATTTATCTTTAACAATTATTATTAAAATAATTTTAAAATAACTAAGATATGTTTGCTCTTTATTCTGGTTAAACACATAACCGATTAGATCATTCAATTGACGCAAGGTCTATTAGCTCAGATGGTAAGAGCGTAAAATTTATCAACTTTACCATTTGAGACCTGGTGAGCGACCGCGTTCAAATCCTGGCGGGGCCAGATTTTTTTTTGTCTTTTTTAATTTTTTTAGTCGCACTCGGCTTGTGCCTCGTGCGACAATATTTCCCACTCATGTGAAAAATGTCACTTTCCACACTCGTAATGTAATATACTATATTTCACTGTTTTTTTTATCAGAACTACGCTTTTTTTAAAATCCTTCAATGCTTTATTTTTTTTTTCTAATTAAACAACATACAATAAATAAAAATTATTTGAATCCCAAATATTTAGCAGAACAAGCTCTTACTGCAATTACCGAAGTTGGTAAACCACAAGATACACAAATAATCACAGGAATCATTCCAAAGATAGTAGTTCAGGAAGCAGTAAATAGAGACCAACCTATAGCAACAGGAATCGTTCCTACGATAACAGTTCAAGAAGCAGTAAAAAGGGACCAACCGATAGCAACAGGAATCGTTCCTACGATAACAGTTCAAGAAGCAGTAAAAAGGGACCAACCTATAGCAACAGGAATCGTTCCTACGATAACAGTTCAAGAAGCAGTAAAAAGGGACCAACCTATAGCAACAGGAATCGTTCCTACGATAACAGTTCAAGAAGCAGTTAAAAGGGACCAACCGATAGCAACAGGAATCGTTCCTACGTTAACTGTTCAAAAATCAGTAAAAAGAGACCAACCAATAGTAACAGATGAAAATAAAGCACAAGCCGGAAATATGAGGAAATCAGACTTTGCAGTGTAAGAAATATTAATTGTTATTTTATTAAAAAACTTTTATTCAAATAATCTACAAATATCACCATCCACACTACATATATTAACATGTTAGATGCACACAATTGATTGAAAATGATTTTAATAAGTACAAAATTAACAACAGTAGTTTGTGCAACAAGAGTGGGTACGGACAATTCACTCGAGTTCTACAGTCTATTTTTTCTACGACCCACTAACGAAAATCTACAGATATAAAAAAATATTTTAGGTTATTAAGACAAAATAACTAATTTAAAAATAATTTTAATATATAAAGAGTCAAAAAGTCAATGTGAATATATATGATTATAAGTCACGGATATTTTTATTTTTAGGTTGAAAAAAAAAACAAACCAAACTAGAGTTGCCTAGATAAGGTTGCACCAAAAACACTAATTTAAATAAAACAATAACTATGCAGGGTTACGAACAAAGATATTAATTTTTTTATAAAATCAAGACTGGACAAATTAAAAATGGAGTAGAAATTAAGAATTTAAGTTTTTATAGAGATAAGATAGTAAATCCAATAAACTACTAAATATCAAATAGGTTAACAACTAGAAGGTAGTTATCTATAATCTAGTGAAGATATTTACTTAATAATTACTGAAAGTAAATATAGATGGTCTGTAACAACTGTTGTTGATCTTACAATTTAAGTGATTAATGCTCATTAATAAGGGTCATGGATTATGCTCTAGGATATAATAACTAAATTACCCTAAAATTAAAGTTGGAAATCATCGTATTTGAATTCGCATATTTCTAAGTAAATGACAAAAATAAGGAAACAAAAACTACTAATAAATTTTAATTCAAATAAAGAATATGACTTCAGATACGGTAAAAACCAAATTCTAATCAACAAGAGTTTCTAATAATAAAATGACTTTTAAAGTTATACATTTCTGAAGAGTACTTGGTATAAATAAAAATGACTTATCTCAATGAGGTAGGGCTTCATCAAGGGGTAAAAGAGGTATCATCTACGATAAAAGGTCTCGTCTGTTGTTTTCTCTAATTTCCAAATCAGTTAACAAGTGTAGTCTCCAAACAGCCACTTATCCTTTTATAGGTTCCTAAGACGTTAATTATTATCCAAATGGTTTACCCTGCTAGACGTCCATTATTCTTCATAATGCCAAGGAAAGATCATCCAAATCATTCGTCATGTTATCGAGTATAAACACCATCCAAATGTTGCGAAGCTATAGCATTTCGACCTTTTAATGGAAAAATCGAATAGGTACGAGGGATGAGACGAACGATTTGAATAATTAAATATTATATCTTTCTGTACAAAAATTAATATATTTAAAGCATGTCGTCTCACCAAAAATCATAACTTCAAAAAGTTAAATAGATAAATTTAGGGTAATCCATGTGATCATTGCATGAAAAAAAAAATTAAATTTTGCACTTACCATATTTAATCTAATGGTGTTAAAAAATCGAAAAGATTGACTTTTTCAGCAGATTACCTTGATTGATATTAATTCGTCTTATCCTTTCTAAATTTAGAAAAAAAGACAATGAATCTCCACTGACACACACAGAATTGTCATCGATTTACTCACTTTTCTTTGTGGGAATTGTATCCCGTCAATCGGATTACTTACTAGCTGCAGAGCTACTAATATGTGGATAATTTAGGATGATATCTACCACCTACAAAGCAGTTTTTACATAATTTTCACTACTCTCAATTAATAATAATTCTTCACTTTAGCTAGTTTTAAGTTCTTGTACCCTTTTCCCACATTTTTTTTATAATTTGGTTTCTGTCTCTTGAGGTTTTATTGGTAGCAGCTACTTAACTACTTTGTTTCATGTACTTGAAAAGGTCTTACTTTCTAATATCATTGTACTATACACGGTGTCCCAAAAAAGTAGGTCAGTTATTAACTATAGGCCAGCGAAAGAAACCCCTATTGATATTATTATTTTAATTTTTTTGATTGAGGCCATCATGTTCAGTATACAGGGTCACAAAGTTATTAAAAAAAAATACGGTTTTTATTATATTTTGGTAATTTTATTAAGTAGATGGTTTAAATTGGTACATCGGAATTTTTCGGGATGAAAAATCCTAATTTGAATCAAAATCACCTACCTCATAGAGGGCGCTAGTCAACCTGTATATTGAAAATGAACATGTTGGCTTCTATCGAGAAAATTAATAATTGTGGTTTCTTATACTGATCTAAGGAATCTATGTTTAATGGATTTTACTACTTTTTTGGGACACTCAGTATATTTTTAGGTATGTAATTTTACTAACTTACAAACATACTATTGTTTCTTCTTTGTAGACTTGATGATGGCCTAAGGCCGAAACCGGTTGTTATAATTTTTTAAATAAAAATTGCTTCATGTGGGATTTATTTTGCGTTAATTTGGTGCTTAAATATTATTACAGAGTTGCGCAAAAATCTGGAATAAAAGTATTATCTGTTTAACCAGTAACTTAAAAAAAAACGCTGAAAAACACATTAATTGATTTTACATTGGACGAATTTGTTGCCAATAAAATGAAATATTTTTCTTTATTCCCTTAGCTGCAACCCTATTCAATTTTATTTCAAATGCGAAGGTATGTCGCGTGTAGAGTCACTAAGAAGCTCGTGAAAAATTGAATCTCACCATACCCTTTTTTTCTTTTACTTATGTGGTTATAAGTAAATAAAAAAAATCTTCTATTAACAAAAAAGTTACAA
The DNA here is from genome assembly GCA_927349885.1 of Psylliodes chrysocephalus. Classification (NCBI taxonomy): domain Eukaryota; kingdom Metazoa; phylum Arthropoda; class Insecta; order Coleoptera; family Chrysomelidae; genus Psylliodes; species Psylliodes chrysocephalus. The sequence goes on from OV651816.1 coordinate 31,152,629, forward strand.
ACACTTTTTTAATGCTATCGACGACTAAATTAACGTAGCAGATGTTGAAAATGTACTTCACCCTCTACTTGGCAGCATCCCAGGCCATGGTAAAACCAAATATCTTTAATTCTGAATGTTTTTAATAAATACAGGCGAGCCTGGGCAGTCAGAACACCAAATTTTATTGATTTACCATGTTTAAAACTGATAACCTGATAACGCAACCTAGCATAAATATTCGTTGGAATTTGTTTTCAAAAAAAAAAACTGGAACTTAGTTCAATCCCAGGCAATTGTTCAGTAGTATACTTCAATAAAATATAGTTTAAAAAAAACTTAAAAACACGCTTTTAGAGCATATCAAACTAAAAAGTTAAAAATAATTTTTCAAATAAGCTTAAAATCATAATAAATAGAAAATACTAGTATTATTGTGAAAAAAGCGTCGGGCACTCGATGTACGAGAAATATGGACAAAGCGCCCCACGATTTTTTCACAATAATACTAGTATTTTCCATTTATTATTGTTTTAAGCTTATTTGAATAAAAGCGTGTTAAAAAAAATTATTTTTAACTTTTTAGTTTAATATGCTCTAAAAGCGTGTTTTTTAGTTTTTTTAAACTATATTTATTTTTTACTTTTTAGTTCATTATTAAAAAAAAATTGTAAGTTGTAATTGCTGAAAAAAAAAAATTATTTTTTTTAGCCGTCGGGATTAGAACCCACGATCGGTGAGTCTGGCAATCGAAAACCCGCGCCTTAGACCGCTCGGCCAACAAAGGAACTTGACTTAGTGGGATATACTGACAGTAATAAGCCACTTGAGTCCAAAGGAGAGTTACAAACATACATACAGGTGAAGCTAATATAAGCGTGTTAAAAAGAAAAAAAGTTGTTGCATTTTTGTATTGTTTTTTGACTACTATGGCTCAGTTTTTAGCACTTCTGTGTACAATTGAATTGAACCGTCTAGTTTAATAATTTGTATATCTTGAAAGTTTTCTCTTTTAATTTATTAAACAAAAATGGTATTGTCAGAGAAACAGCGTATCGAAATCTTGATATTGTTGGGATGTGAGGATAGAATGCGAAGTCAAAGTGAAGTATGTACTTTATTTAATACAAAATCACAATTCACAGGGTACTGTTAGTAAGACCTTTCACAAATTTGAATACCATGGTACAGTGAAGAACTTGCCCAGAAGTGGCCGGCCACATATTGTAAACGAAGTTAAAAAATTAGACATTGCCTTATTTCTGCAGGAAGATCGACATTTGTCAACGATTTCACTGACCCAAAATCATGCTGTGTCTAGACGAGGTTTTTGAAAATAGAAAAATACCACCCAGATAAGATATATCTTGTCCAAGGGCTTTTAGAAGATGACTATGAAAGGCATATGCAATTTTGTGAGAAAATGATAAGGCAATATGACGAGAATAATGGGTTTCCACCGAATATATTCTTTTCGGATGAAGCTACTTTTTATTTTAATGGAGTAGATAATATGTACAGCTCATATGCAGCGTTCTCAGAAAGTAAATGTATGGGCAGGTATCATCAAAAACAGAATATTAAGTCCATACTTTTTTGAGGAAAACCTTACAGCTGAACGCTACTTAGACTTTTTAAGATTTGAATTAGTACCTGCTCTAGCTCTTATATTTCCCAACTAAGTAGATCCAGATATCTCCAGGACGGCGCTTTTCCATAGTTTGATATTAATGTCAGAGAAATTATCGATAAAATATTTGCAGGACGCTGGATTGGACGATGTGGTACAATTGAAAGGCCACCAAGATCCCCTGACTTAATGCTATTAGATTATTTTCTTTGGGGATATCTGAAAGACAAGGATTATCAAAATAGACAGAATAATATTGAAGATCTAAAAAACACAATTAGAGTGGAATCAAATAAAATACCGGCTGAGGCCTTTTTGAATTTCATAGACGGGTTTTACCATCGCTTGAGAGTCTGCAATAACCACATAAGTAGAAGAAAAGAAAAAGAGAATCATGAGATTCCATTTTTCACGAGCTTTTCAATTACCCTACACACGACAATAAAAAGTTGGCTAGGGTTGCAGTTAAGGGGTCGAAGAAAAAAAATTTCATTTTATTAGCAACAAATACATCCAATGTAAACTCAATTTACGTATTTCAGCGTTTTTTACTTTCCTATCCTTATACAGATAAGGAAAGTATAGGAATGATAATTGTTTTCGACCTCGAGTTTTCGACGGTTTTTTACGTTTTGGGGTCCCCTGAATCCATTTGGACTATTTTCGCGATGATGTCTGTGTGTGTGTGTGTGTGTGTGTGTGTGTGTGTGTGTGTGTGTGTGTGTGTGTGTGTGTGTGTGTGTGTGTGTGTGTGTGTGTGTGTGTGTGTGTGTGTGTGTGTGTGTGTGTGTGTGTGTGTGTCTGTGTGTGTGTGTCTGTGTGTCTGAAAAACACAAAATTTTAAACTAAATTTTTATTTTGGCCTCCAGTAAACTGAATAGATTTTGGGTAGAGTCGAAATATCTAAGGGGGTACATTATGTGTCGTCATTTTTATATTTTATGGAATATATCTGTTATTTCCGTTTGGAGAAGAAAATGCGTCAAATAAAAGTTACTTATAATATTTTTATATATAACTTTTATTCTATACATAATTTCTCTAAAATGGACCATATTCGAGATATTTGGGAAAATGTGTAAATTTTGAAGAAAATTAAAAACGGATAAAGGAAAAAACATTAAATTTTAAACTTGTTTTATTTCGGCCTGAGGTGAAGTGATTAGATTTTAGAAAAAGTCGAAACATCTAGGGGTGTACTTTATAAGAGTTCGTTTTTATATTTTATGGAATATATCTGTTATTTATGTTTGGAGAAGAAAATTGATTAAATAGAAGTTATCTCGAATATTATTATCTATAATTTTTGTTTTATGTCAAATTTTCCTGAAATGGTCTGTATTCGAGAAATTTGACAAAATGTGCAAAATTTTGATTTTTACGAAAATTGTCAAACTAAAAGTTGTTTGCGATATCGATCGCTATAATTTTTGTTTTTTGCATGATTTTTCTAAAATGGACCGTAAATGGAAAACTTCGAGGAAAAGTGCTAAATTTAAATTTTTCAGTATTTTCGTTTTCAATGAATATCTATAGATAAATGTTTCGAGTTAGATGTATGTGGAAAATGTATATATTTAGTTTATCCTCTAAAAATTCATGGAGGTGCTGCAATAGATTGTACAAAATAACCGGAAAAAGCATATAATAACTAGATAGAAGTCATGTGTCGGACACATCAGATTTTTTTTAAGTTACTGGTTGAACAGATAATAATTTTATTCCAGACCTTTTAGCAACTCTGTATTGTATCGAAATTGAACCCAGCAATCAAAAGAAAAATTATTTTGTAGGAAACGGAAATGATGTTAAAAGATGGTTGACATAATAGAAAAGGGAAAATATGTGCCAAGTTAGGAAAAATTCATTATTAGAAAAATTTATAAATTTATATATTGTAGCTATTAGCAATTTGTTTAATTATATTGAGCTCTTTGTTAAAATTTTCTAAAGACATTGGGACTTTTACATCAAAAACATATATCAAATTCACCTTAGAGATAGAAAACAACAAATGTATAACTTTCTTGACTTGACTATTTTTCATTCCAATGATCAGAAGTTTAAATTTAATATCGTTAGAAAACCTACGCTTACAGATGTTGTTTTAGATAATTTATCTAATCACCCAGCTTCACATAAGTTAACTGCATTGCAATGTTATTTAGTCTTTTAAAACTCCCAATGTCTTTAGATAATTTTAACAAAAAACTTAATGTTATTAAATAAATTGTTAATAGCCACAATTTTAATCAAAATCTGATCGACAGTATGCTTCACAGAAATCAAAATAAACTTAATCATAGCGAGCTTGTTCAAAGATTCCTTCAGAATTAAATTCAAAACTTCTAACTACATCAGTAATTTACCTGTTAAAAAGAAAGACAAGATACACATCATGGACCAATCTGGTGTATATAATTTAATATGTTTAACTGGCCCATGTTCATAGGTCGGTAGATTCTTTTATAATTTTAAAATTTGTCTGAAGGAGCATACCCGATGTCTCAATACTAACACCACGATCTTCTTACATTTCGCTTCACACCTTTTAGATAGACTTCGATTTTGGTACAGGTTTGGAAATTTTGCATACGACTTCCAATAAATTCCTATTAAATAACTTCGAGAAACTAGAAATTTAAAAAAAATATTAAATCTAGTCCCACATGTTTGCTGTGCGCTTAAATTCAATTTATCAGTACTTCAACTTTTACGTCTGAATTATAATAATTTTTATTCCACTAGTATCATTAGTCGTTTACTTACCATTATTATAAGTTTTTTCGAATTTAAATAACTATATTTCATAGTTCCTTTTCTCTACGTGTTTCGTTTTCTCAAAATGAATTTTTCCCAGCTTGGCACATATTTTAAACTTTCTTCCTTCTCCTTCCTAATAAGTCAACCAACTTTCAACATCGTTTCCATTTGCTTCAAAATCATTTTTCTTTTGATTTCCAGGTTCAATTTTGATACAATATAATCATATTTTCTTGTTTATTCTTCCTATTAGATATTATTTGCTACTTATAATTTTCATTTTTATTAACGTTTAATAATAGATTTCTTTAATTTTCTTTAAGCCATATATATTTACTTTCAGTAAACATCAGTTAATATTTTCATTAGATAACATATACCTACCTTCTAGTTGATAGATGGTAGGTTATCACATTTCAATACATTGACTCCATGAGTTTCCATTTATGTATGTTTGATGTTGAAATAATCACTTCGAAACGGGTCGACAATAAATTAACTTTTTGAGAAATAAAGGACCCTTTTTTTCCACCTTCGTACTAAATATTAACCACCTACATATGGCTACACTCATCCACAATTTAATATTTTATTATTTTATTTTAGGAATGTCGTCGAAGGACTCGGTGGTTTGACTTTGAAATTGAGACGAAAGAAATGAGCACTAAAAAATCGGAACCATATCCCGTATGGTCAATAATCAATAAAGTTTTAATTATACCAGGAACATTATTTGTTTTTATTTTCATGTACATAAATACATTAATTTTCTTAGATTAATGAAACAATTTATTGTGCACAAACGCTGCACGAAAATTTTTAACTTTGCACATATTTACATTATTTTATTTAACTACTACCTACATGTTTAATACTGCACTAGGACTTCACATTTTGTTTTATGTACTATCTTTGCTAAAAGAACTTAAGTGATTTTTATATAACATAAACGAATTGTCATGGTGCTGGTGAGAGACGATCCTTACTTTATGAAAGCATGAACCTCTCTGCCGATTTGTATTGTTTTAAAGAGAGAGATAGACATATGATTACGTCACCTAAACTAGTATAGGTCAATATTTACGATTTTTCATATCTGTAGTATTTTTATAAACTCGATGAAAATTTCAGCCATCCTACGGGATGGCTGAAATTTTCGAGTTACGACTCGAAGACGCCAAAAGATGATTTTCTGTGGGTTCAAGGGAACCTCTTTACCTCTTAAGAATAGCATTTTTAAAAAAGTAAAAAACTTACACCTCAAAAAAAAATCACTAAAAAAAGTCGTTGAAAAATTAAACAAAAAATATTCGCACACTCAATATTAAAGTGGCACAACTCAAAATTTTCATGTTTTTACTTTTAATCGTAAAACAGCACAAAATGGCGCCGTCTGTACATAGCTTTTTGAATGACGTTGCTACTTCCATGCTAAGACGTGCTGCATGATCTTCTATCTCTTTCTCACTAAACGTCTAGTGCTAGTATTTTAAAATTAAGACGGCACGTTTTGGTTGTCCTCCAACAGCCACCAAAGATAAATGTTTGTTTATTGAATAATTGTAGAATGTGTCACAGTATCTGATAAACACTCGTAGAGAATAGTGCGAGAAATTATACCGGTTTTGTTATCATGTGACCTTTTGGGACACATTACTTTCGCTAGTTTTAATTAATTTTTATATTTTGTGCTATTTTAAAAACAATATTTCTCCCGATGGGGGAGGCACAACACAGGATGCCTATGGGTGATTTAAATAATAGTGCTAGTAACGAAATTATCGATGTAGATAAAGAAATGGTCCTGGATTCGGATACGACGAATGTCAACCTCCAAAAAACTAAAGTGATAAAACTGTTTAATGTTAATTCAGATAAGTACAATTTCCACAATTGTTGTGTTTATATTGAAAGTAGCAATAATGAACAGAATATAGGCCGATTGCACCCTATGACAGTAGGTCACATATTAAATAAAAAATTAAAAATCAATAATATTTTAGAAATTAAAAGTATCGGTAGAAACCGCATCAAAGTTATATTTAAGTCTGTATTAGATGCTAATAAATTAGTTACAAACACTCATTTAATTACAGAAAATTTAAAAGCGTATATACCTAATCACCTACTTGAAATTAAGGGTTTAATTAGAGACGTTGATACAAAATACGACATTATATATATAAAGGAAAACATGACATTATATATATAAAGGAAAACATTACCTCTAGTTCTCGTATTTTTGATATTAATAGGTTGCATCGAAAGGTTGAATGGGATGGAAAAATAGACTATGTACCAAAAAAAACTATCGTAGTTACCTTTGAAGGTAATATCTTACCAAATTCTGTAACAGCTAATTTTGTATATTTTCAAGTTGAACAATTTATTGGTAGAATTACGCAGTGTTACAAATGCCTTAAATTCGGTCAAATTTCCAAGCAGTGTAAAGGCACTGACGAATTATGCATACATTGTAGTGCTGTTAAGACTAACAATCACCAATGTTCTGAACAGAAAATATTATGTATACATTGCAAAAGCACAGACCACATTTCCATTTCTAAAAATTGTCCCTACTATCAACAACAAAAAAAAATTAAAAATATTATGATTGAAGAAAAAATTTCCTTCTTAGAGGCTAAAAAATATTGTGAATCTTCATATTCTGGACTCACATGTAGAAATAACTTTTCAGTTTTATCAAATCTGGAAGCTGATTTTCCAAAACTTCCCAATAATAATTCTGAAAGATTTTTTTTAACACAACCATCATCTAGTAAACCTCACTTTCAAACACACAGTTAAACATAGCCTGGTAACAGTAAAAATACACATTATAACAATAAAAAAAGGAAGGCTCCGACTCCTCAATCCTCTACACCAACACCCAGTATTCCTTTTAGATTTGGGCCTCTCAGCCCTTGCCACCTAATCCATATCCACAAAATTACCACACCTTTGTTCAACAAAAAACTAATCTTATAAACTCACTGGCCAATTACTTTACTGAAATTTTGAAAAATATTACATCTATAGAAGAAGCTAAATTTATAGATAGTGACACACTTGCTAAAAATATAAATATGGTACTGGATGAAGCCCTTAAAAAAAATTAGCAATGGATTTAAAAGATAAAATAAAAATTATTCAATGGAATGCTCGCTTTGCAGTTTCAAATAAAAATAGTTTAATGCTTTTTTTGTTAAATGAATATATTGACATAGCACTTATAAGTGAAACTTGGTTTAAACAAAATATTGTCTATAATTTTCCCAGATATCACTTGGTACGGGAATATCGTGACGACGGCTATGCTGGAGTCGCAATATTTATTAAAAAAAAAAAAAAATTCGAGGTTCTGGAAATTAATAAAAATTTTAATAATGTATTACTCGCATGTGGGATCAAAATAAAATATAACAGCAATTTAAATTTTCTCTCAGTATACAGATGCCCACAAACCAAAACTAAAACTGAAGATTGGCACAAGTTATTCTCACAAATTAACCACCCTTGCAATATTGGAGGCGATATGAATGCGCATAATTCTATTTGGGGTTCTGCCAAAAACGATTCTGTAGGTCAACAAATTTTAAATACTGTACATGATTTAGATTAAGTAGTAATGAATAATGGCGAACCTACTTGTCAAACTCGTCCTGGGAGCCTTTCTATGATAGATATTTCCTTTTGTTCACCACAAATATTTAATAAAAAAAACTAAGCAGTAGATGTAGATACATTAGGTTCAAATCACTTTGTTATTAAAATAGACATCGAAAATACCGAAAAAAATAATATAATTTACCCTAAAAGTAAATAAAATTTAAAGAAAGCAAATTGGCCTTTATACACACAATTAATGGAAACATACATAAATGATAATTTACCTCATGCTTTAATTGCTAGTGAAAAGTACAATTTTTTAATGAGTTGCATTGACAATGCAGCTCACCAATCCATCCCAGAATACAAACCCTTTAAAGCCAAAAAACGACCTCCTCCTCCTTGGTGGGATGTGGAGTGCGACCAAACTATTGAAGATAGGAAAAACGACTTAATTCTTTATAAGCAAACATCTTCTTATGAAAATTTTGTCAAATGTCAGGAAGCCAGTGCTCGTACTAAAAGTGTCAACTTTCGATGCCGATAATGCCGATGCTATTTTAATGTTTTGCATTGTTTTCGTTTATGTTCGTGAATTATATTAGGAATATGTAATAATGCAATTTCACAAAATAATGTTAATAGTTGATGCATAAACAATTTTTTTTTTAATCATCAAAAAAGGCCTATTAACAAAAGAGCTTAATGCATGCAATTTGTTCAACAGAAACGCATAATGTTGGTTGCATACTGTCTGGATTTCATATTACCATGCATTGTTGGTTGCATATATGTTTTGACAGATTTCTGGCAAAATGGCGGCTTATTCTCAGAGTAAGTAAGTAGTAAAGAGAGGACAGTAAACAATGTTTGTGTCGCCATGATAATATGGTCGAGAATTCTAATTAGAGAGAAATAGATTAATATCTCTATCTCTTTGTTTGTATTTGTCAGTTTTACAAAGCTTTTCTCAGACAATTATTCCAGTGTTTAATTTAAATTTGTTCGTGTTGTTTTTAATATTATATTCATAACAAAAAAGTCATATTTTGTTTTCACTTTATTAAAAATGCACCTACCTACCTTTTAAAACATTTATTATTTAGATAAAAAAGAAACTGTTCAGAAACAAATCATTTAAAGTTTATCAGGTATTAATTTTGAATCTCGTCATACATAAAATTAGCCACTAGTAGTTACACTTCTGCCTTTTTTCTGGCAACTTTTTTCGGAGGTAGTTGAAATTTCTGCAAATCGGGAACCCACGCCTATTTCGGTTACTAGAACATGAACAGCATACCTTTTTCTTTGTTCTCGTTTTTCTTTGTAACTTTTTGTGAGTTTTAACTGTCGGCTTTTACCAGTTAGTTTTCCTCGATCAATTTTCCAGCTTTAATTTCCAGCGTTTAGCTTCATAGTGTTTAGTTTACAGCTGCATTCATTCGTTTTCTAAACAAAAATAGATTTTGTTTTTCACGTGGCTCTTGTACGAGATATAAATTAAATTTGAAACATCTACTTTTTTAAAAAATGAATCAAGATACAATAAAAACTAATTACTATAAACATTATGCCGTTCCAGCAACCAGAATGAATCATAAAAACATATTTAGAAAAATTTAACTTTACTATCAAAAATCTAATAACTAACAATAGGTTTGAATATTATTTCTACCGAGATATTTTACAATGGCATTATACTTTTTTATGCTTACCACTTTTACAGTCAAACACCACCAGATATGAAGAGAGAGCAATCGTAAATGAAATTTAAAAATCTAATGCGAAATCGTTTGGTTAACTGTACTCCCACTTCAAGAAATTTCCCTTTCTTTGGAATATTGCGTGCGGCGATAATTGAATTTAAATTAATCGAAAACTATACAGGAAGGCACATATATAAAATAACATTTTTAATTGGACTTTTAAAATGTTAAAAGTTCATAAAGTTTTCCAAGACTTAAATCTGGAGCTAAAAACTTTCTATGTGGCATAATACGTCGAGTGTAATGAGACTCATATGCCGGGAATTTTTCAATAAATTGTTTAACTTTATTGATCTTTTCATCCGGAGTTTTGTTTATAGCTGGTCCCTTGTCCCTTTTATCTACTGGTGCAGCTAATCCTTCTTTCTTATTGGATAATACCCGATTAATTCTGCCGTCGGAAACTTGAAGTGCTTTCTTGAAAATGTCCTTACAGACCTTTATTTTTTCACCACCTTCATTATGTAAAAACTAAATAGGAGTTTTTTCACGTCTAGAAGCTTGGACCCTTTCGGTATACGTTCTGAGTTTATTAACAACTTTAACAAGAGCAAAAATATAGGCATAAAATAACGCAAAAATTGCTTGATGTCGTTGTGGATGAATTTTTCCCAACAATTATTTTTGCAACAATTCCTTATTTCTTGAGAAGTTTTGGCCGAAACAACTCTTTCACTTCTATTTATATATTCTTCGCCAGCATTTCGTTTCCTTTTTGCCACATTGCGTTTCCATGTATATTCACTTCTTACTCGTTTTTTACTTTTACCTTCTAATTCAGCTTCACCGTCAGACCTTGTCCAGTCATTTTGTTGTTCAAGCATGCCATTTCCCGATTCAGATGGTACGTACTCCGATCCAGAATCTTAATCTTGAAAAGGCTCTTCGTCGCTAGATTCAAAAAAAAATAAACAATAATTTTTAGAAACCACTAAAATGTAAAACACTGCCCCCTTTAATTTCACAGCATTATATCTTCAAATTACCTACTAAATGACACATTTCCTCAAAATACACTTACGATTTCTCACAAAATACATTTTAAATCTAACCTAACCTCAAAAGCACCTTCGGCTAAGTTAAAGCGAATGTGATATCAATGAATACAAAACATAGATACCTACTTACCATCAATTACGAAAACTGACCTAGCCATATCCACTCCAAAGTTATTTTCTTAACCATAAACTATTAAAAAAACAGTATATTTTCGGGTTTCTGCTCCCACAGGTGGTTTCTGTTTTCGCAATAACAAGAAAAGCAACAGTGGCCCAACGCACACAATATGGGGATATGTCAGTGTTGCATTTATTTATGAAGCATATTAGTAAATGCAAAAAGTAACTATGGTGCTGCCATCTAGTAGAAAAAGGTGGCCTGGAACACTGTATCACTTAACTATGTTTGGAATATAAATAGACATCAAACGGAAAATATCGATTTTGTGGGTTAGGCCACTGTTGCGCTCATAGACTCAATTATTCACAGGCTTTCAAGTTTATTATTTAAGGAGACCAGCTACTACAAAATATTCTATTGGCGATAACTTTAATGGTTTTGCATTTATCAACATTTTACAGCACTTTGTATGAGACATCTATCTAGCTTTTCTAATTAAATCACATATTTAAATCAAGTAATTACATTACAACCTGGGTCTATGTCCCGACCCCCTTAGAAATACCAGCCAGCCCTGATATGACACAAACAAACTTATTTTATTGTCAGAATTGCGAGAAACGAGATAGGTGATTGTTTTTATAGGTAAGTCTCACGATATACCCACCGAACCAAGGAATAAGTCTAATAAATTATAATATATGTGGTATATGGTCCTTTTGTAGTAACAGTATGATGATTAAAATTGGTAGAAGCGTCCTATTTATCCTAGAATAATGATAGAGCATTAGCTTCAGAGGAATGCAATTCTTTTCATCAGGAAAAAAACTTCAGTTAAATTCAAGAATCTGAGTTTATGTTAACATCTCTTTATGTAAAAGATAATATTAGTTTAAAACATCTAATGCTAATAAATTACCTTTTGTTAGTAATAAAGTACCTAACTGATCAATATAACAGTTTAGATGAATTCAAAATATGGACTATTCCTAATAAAATTGCACAAAAGGCACTAGTTAATCCTATTTTTTAGAGATGTTTAGGTAAAACCACAGTATACAAACGGCAAAGGGTCGGTGGTGTAGCGGTCTAACGCGCTTATATTCATTTATTGAAAAGTTTATGGTCCGATACTGCCGGGCTTCGAATCCCAGACCAGACCATGTGGATTTTTTATTAAATTGCAGGCCAAGTCCCTCCCTATTGTAGCGATAATAATGCTTCTTTTTTTATTTTGTCTATTATTTTCTTCGTGGAACCCCAGGGCTCCGCGGAGCACATTTTGAGTAACGCTGCTCTAGACTATAACGTGGTCACTTTATTTTTAATAATTAGTTATTAAGAAGGGACTCTTTATAAATTGTATCTTTTTATAGCAAATATGATAGCTCTTTTTACTTTCCTATTTGTATACAGATATAAGGAAAGTACAGAAATCATGATTTTTTTCGACCTCCAGTTTTCCACGGATTTTTACGTTTTTGGGTCCCCTGAATCCGTTTTGACTATTTTTGGGATGATGTCTCTCTCTCTGTTTGTGTGTGTGTGTGTGTTTGTGTGTGTGTGTGTGTGTGTGTGTGTGTGTGTGTGTGTGTGTGTGTGTGTGTGTGTGTGTGTGTGTTTGTGTGTGTGTGTGTGTGTACCAAATTTTTACCTTAAGCTTTATTCCAGCGTCCAATAAACTGATTAGATTTTGGGCAGTGTCGGAACGTCTGGGGGGTACTTTATGGGTGATCATTTTTATATTTTATGGAATATATCTGTTATTTACGTTTGGAGAAGAAAATTCTTCAAATAAAAGTTACAATATTATTATCAATATTTTTTGTTCTATACAGATTTTTTTTATAAAAATTGTTTAAATAAAAGTTGTTTGTAATATAATTCTCTATAATTTTTAGCTCATACATAATTTCTCCAAAAGGAAAAAATATTAAATTTCAAACTTAAGTTTAATTTCGGCCTGCCGTAAAATAATTAAATTTTGGACAAAGTCGGAACATTTGGGGGGGTACTTTATGGGAAGTTGTTTTTGTATTTTATGGAATATATCTGTTATTTATATTTGGAGAAGAAAATTGTTCAAATAAAAATTACTTCTAATATTATTATCTATAATTTTTGTTTTATGTCAAATTTTCCTGAAATGGTCCGTATTCAAGAAATTTGACAAAATGTGCAAAATTCTGATTTCTAAGAAAATTGTTAAACTAAAAGTTGTTTGCGATATCGATCTATATAATTTTTGTTTACACATGATTTTTCTAAAATGGACCGTAATGGAAAAATTAGAGGAAAAATGCTAAATTTAAATTTTTCAGTATTTTCATTTTCAATAAATATCTATAGAAAAATGTTTCAAATTAGATGTATGTGGAAAATGGATATATTTAGTGTATCCTTAAAATACTTATAGAGGTGCTGCAAGAGGTTGTACAAAATAACCGGAAAAAGCCTATAGTAACTAGATAGGAAAGTCATGTGTTGGACACATCCGATTTTTAAGAATCATTTCAAGATTATGCTATTTACTATTAAAACTTCTTAATATATGTATGCCATACTATAAACTTATTATTAGTAAATATGGGAAGAAAAACATGTCACCTTTTAATTAAAAATCTACTGGTACATATAAAGGTTTACCTTAATTAATAAATATGGGAGATTACAGTACTTTTCTTTCATTGATATTTTGGTACATTAATCGATTAATTAAACATATTTTATTTCTTTAAAAGTACGACAGATAATTAGTGTAATAAAATTTAAATTTAAGTTACTATTTTTTATGATTAAACTGTGTACTTGTTATGTATCTTAAACCTGTACCTGTAGAATTAAGTAATATTCAGTTAGTTACTTTTATGAAATAATTTATGCTATTTATATAATTTGTTTTTTCTAATATTTAATAATACCTATGCTTCTAAAATTAAATAGAGTTCTATGTTTTTCTAAAACAAACCCCAGGGGGTCGATTCTCGACTTGTAAGAACTTTTTCCTATAGGAATTTGTGACACTTTCCTATATGTAGAAAAAATGTCATACATTTTCGATGTATAGAAAAATGTCAAAAATTCCTATAGGAAGAAATTCCTACGAGTCGAGAACTGAACCCCAGTTAGAAATACAAATTTTATTACTAAAGTGACAAATCGTTATTTGAAGCATTTGGGTGGCTCAGTGATAGAGTCTCTGCCTGCAGATCCAAGGGTTCCAGGTTCGAATTCCACCGTTGGCCGGAATTTTTTTATTTTAATTTATTTATTTAAAATTAATTCTGATGCCTTGGGAGGATTCTTCACTTGACCATTCACTGTTGAGTTCTAATTACCAGTGCTGTTTCTAAAGTGGCGCTGGGAAACAGTAACAAAGCCTATAGAGCACACGAGGCGAAATAACCGTAGTGGTTGAAGCTGATGACACAAAAAAAATACTAAACCGAAATTTTTCATAAAATTTCATAAAAAATAATAAAAATTTAAGAACAACGTGAAAATTATTAGTTTTGAGCAACACATTTTAATATATTTTAAAAATAAAACGACACAATACCAAACCACCCTTCTTTATGTCTTAACTATTCACTATCTATCTGACCTTTTTCTGAGATTGCCTTGCAATTATTTACATTGGTCAATAAAGTGCTCAAAATATATTTAAATGGCTCCCAAAGAGTCTGTAATCGGAAAAGAAAATACTTTCAACTTTTTTTTAACAATTTTCATAATTCAGTTTTTGGTTTTATGTCAGTTTATTATTAAGTGTGCATATACTTATTTTAAAATTCACCATCATTATAAAGTGTAGAATGGCACAGTTAACTGCGACACACGACATTTAAGACGTTGTTCTACGCTAAGTATATTATTAATTCCATTATCAAACTTTATGTACCAATAAATATTTTCCTTTATTTTTTGCGAATTCAAACTCCTATTAATAATATACGAATTCGATATGAATTTTCCGGTAAGCACATTAAAATTCAAAAGCTAATTTATTTTGATTGCTTTTGATTTAACGATTGTTCTTCGAAGCCATAAAACAAAATTGGATATTGATAAGAAATTAAATTACGTAATTTTTTTTCAGTTAAATATCGGATAGATACAATCAGAGAAATCTACCGCGCAATTGGTAGCTAATTGCGGTGGATCCTTTAAGCTAGTACTGAGAAAAAGAATGATTGTATGACATTAATTAATTATTCGCCAAGAAATTATTAAGATTTAAAACAGCGACCTATGTTTATATAAACTTTTACTCCTATTTAAGGATGTAGATTACGTCGTTAAAATATGACCGTCTAATTTTGGGATACCCTGTAGATTCATTACCAACGAAAATACTGAAAAATTAAAATTTTACACTTTTACTCCAATTTTTCCATTACGGTCCATTTTAGAGAAATCATGTATATAATAAAAAACTTTTAGTTTAATAATTTTCCTAAAAATCAGAATTTTGCACATTTTGTCAAATTTCTCGAATACGGACCATTTTTAGGAAAATTTAGTATGAGGCAAGAATTAGTTATAGAGAATAATATTAAAAGTAACTTTTAATAATTGAAGAATTTTCTTCTCCAAACGTAAATAACAAATATATTCCATAAATATAGAAACGACCCCCCATAAAGTTCCCCCCCCCCAGAGGTCCCGACTCTGCCAAAAAACTAATTATTTCAACGCTGGACGAAATTAAGTTTAAAATTTCTCGAATACGGATTATTTTAGAAAAATTTTGTATATAACAAACACAATAGAAAATAATATTAAAAGTAACTTTTATTTAAAGAATTCGCTTCTAAAAACCAAAATAACAGAGATATTTCATAAAATATAAAAATGATCCTCTATAAAGTACCCCCCCCCCCCAGATGTCGCGACTCTCTCCAAAATCTAATATGTTCACTGCAGGCAGAAAAGCTTAAGTTTGGTGTTTTTCTTTGTATCCGTTCATGAGTTACCGAGGATTCAGACAGACGGACACACACACACACACACACACACACACACACACACACACACACACACACACACACACACACACACACACACACACACACACACACACACACACACACACACACACACACACACACACACACACACACACACACACACACACACACACACACACACACACACACACACACACACACACACACACACACACACACACACACACACACACACACACACACACACACACACACACACACACACACACACACACACACACACACACACACACACACACACACACACACACACACACACACACACACACACACACACACACACACACACACACACACACACACACACACACACACACACACACACACACACACACACACACACACACACACACACACACACACACACACACACACACACACACACACACACACACACACACACACACACACACACACACACACACACACACACACACACACACACACACACACACACACACACACACACACACACACACACACACACACACACACACACACACACACACACACACACACACACACACACACACACACACACACACACACACACACACACACACACACACACACACACACACACACACACACACACACACACACACACACACACACACACACACACACACACACACACACACACACACACACACACACACACACACACACACACACACACACACACACACACACACACACACACACACACACACACACACACACAGGCGCCGAATCCACGGGGACAATAAGTGTCAATAAGTGAAACGAAGAAGCTATCGTGGCCCAAATTGGTATAGCAACAGATGCTCCAATAAAATATTATCGTTCGGAGCTGTATTTTTTGTGATAAAAAAGTCGTCGTGACTTGTCATAGACAGCGCGTTGAACTTGGACTAAAGGGTTTATTTTTCTTGGTGTATAAAATCCTATGACGTCAAAAAAGAAAAATTAATAACGGTCTATAATTATCAAGACAAGATCTTTGTACATGTTCCATTGACCAAATGCTTGAGGGGAAAAGGGAGAACATTTAAAAATTGCTCTCGATCAAGCTCCGTTAGAAAAGAACGTTCATTTAGAGTTAGAAACAGCTCTCTAGTATTGCTGGCAAGAAACCAGGTCATCTACTTAAAAACGCTTGGACCCGTCAATTTTGGATTTTAGGGGGAAACATTGTTTTGGCACTTTCACCCCCTGAGCGGAAACCCTGTATCGGGGGTGAGACTCACCAGTTATATCTTAAATAGAAAGATTGGTCGAATATTATTTTGAAGGTATTTTTACCTAGATAATAACCCCCAAGTTTTACATCGCTACTATCTATCTAAAAAAAAAGAGTTCTTTGTAACAATTCAACTTTTATTCCTGTGGCTTTCAATTTGTCATGAATTCCTAATCCGACCCTGTGTACGCACGCAACCGACTCGAGATCGAAGCAACGCTGACGTGTGGAAACAGCCGGACCGCGTCTCGAATATACAAGAAATGACGAAATGTTTGGCCGCTGATACCCTAGAAACAGCTGGAACGGCGGAGAGTGCCGCTTAGTCATAAAAAAGGAATGTTCGAGAGCCTCTCGTATCTTCCAGTAGCGCAGTTGGACTAATATAAATAGCCGACGTATCAGCGCCCAGTTTATTTTAATGTAGAACATTGTATTGAAAAGTTAAAGTGTAAGAAATATATTAGAATTGTTAGTTAGTGTCTAAATATTATATAAAATAAATAATACGTCTGAAATAAATTGTAAATAGTGTGTTTTTATATAAATAAACTTTAAATAAATTAGACTTTCGTCACAAATTATTGTTATCAGATGACATTCTTTGGTCGCCGTAAAGTAGTAAGATTTAGTTAATTTCGTTATAGAGTGGGCATAAAAGTAGCACATCAGTGATAATAGTTTACTCTATTGCTGAGAGAGTGCAAATAATTTTTTCCTTGTAAACAATGAATGTGCTAATAGAACTTCCTAACTGATTAACAATCAACATCAAAATCGACAAGTCCATCGAAACTACATTTTGGAGTTAGTCCAAACATTTTGAAAAACGGGGTCAGTAGCTAATAAATAACGTGAAATGGAAAATTCTGTAGTAAATGAAGATACAGAGGTGTCAATTTTAGGACATGTTATTCAAGAACCCATATTGAGTACAAGACAATTGGCGATAACATCTGGTATTAAGAGACGTAGCATTTAGAAGTTATTGAAAATAGTTTCACCCCTACAAAATACATCTGGTAAAGGAACTTAACGAAGACGATTTTGATGGGCGATTACAATTTTGTAAAATTATGATTAAACGGGCATTAAAAGATCAGCAATTTTTTTTCAACGTGAGTTATTCAGACGAATGCACTTTTTTTCCAAAATAGTACGGTAAATCAACACAACTGTCGTTATTGGTCCGATTCAAATCCCAGAATATTTCATGAAGTGCATACGTAACATCCCGAAAAACTGAATGTTTGGGCTGGCATTTTTGGTAACCGTATAATGGATCCTTTTTTTGCCAAAAACTTTAACCGCAGAAATGTATCTGGAATTATTAGAAAATGCTATTTATCCAGCTTTACTAGAGTTGATTTGAGAATGACGATCAGTACATAGCAAACAACTTAAAATTCCAGTATGACGGTGCGCCACTGTTCGTCAGTATTTGTATCAAACGTTTTTAGGTTTCCAGTATCAGAAGAAAATATTGAATGGTCCCCTTAGTCTCCGGATCTAAGCCCGTTGGATTTTTTATGGTGCCACTTAAAAACTAAAATGTATGCCACCCAGCCAACATCACGGGAAATCTGCGACAACGGATAATTTATGAATGTCATCAAATTACCACACAGATGCCTCAAAATGTCCGAGAGCATTTTGAACAAAACCTCTATTATTGCATATTGCATGGAGGCCCAGGGTTAGCATTTACTCAAGTAACTGGTAAGCTTTTACAGAAAATAAAAATCGTTAAAAGATCATGGCTAGGAAGACAGTAGCGATTTAAAACTCGAAGGTTATAATCTATGTAAAAATACCTTCAAAATACCAGTGGTGGCTGCACCGACCATATAGGATTGCCAGATATCCTGTTTTAGGTGGGAGTCTCCAGCCTATCCAGCAATTGGACAGTTGACAATACCTTTTTATTTCAAGAAAATTTTCATAAATAAAATATCTTTCTAAAAAACCGGTGGTGCCTTTAAGTGAGGTGTGGAGGGTGGGTGGGATAGCCCCCATTTTCCGCATAGAAGCCGGGCACCCAAAGCAATTTTTGAATTCAGGCGCCTATGCACACATACACACACACACACACACACACACACACACACACACACACACACACACACACACACACACACACACACACACACACACACACACACACACACACACACACACACACACACACACACACACACACACACACACACACACACACACACACACACACACACACACACACACACACACACACACACACACACACACACACACACACACACACACACACACACACACACACACACACACACACACACACACACACACACACACACACACACACACACACACACACACACACACACACACACACACACACACACACACACACACACACACACACACACACACACACACACACACACACACACACACACACACACACACACACACACACACACACACACACACACACACACACACACACACACACACACACACACACACACACACACACACACACACACACACACACACACACACACACACACACACACACACACACACACACACACACACACACACACACACACACACACACACACACACACACACACACACACACACACACACACACACACACACACACACACACACACACACACACACACACACACACACACACACACACACACACACACACACACACACACACACACACACACACACACACACACACACACACACACACACACACACACACACACACACACACACACACACACACACACACACACACACACACACAGGCGCCGAATCCACGGGGACAATAAGTGTCAATAAGTGAAACGAAGAAGCTATCGTGGCCCAAATTGGTATAGCAACAGATGCTCCAATAAAATATTATCGTTCGGAGCTGTATTTTTTGTGATAAAAAAGTCGTCGTGACTTGTCATAGACAGCGCGTTGAACTTGGACTAAAGGGTTTATTTTTCTTGGTGTATAAAATCCTATGACGTCAAAAAAGAAAAATTAATAACGGTCTATAATTATCAAGACAAGATCTTTGTACATGTTCCATTGACCAAATGCTTGAGGGGAAAAGGGAGAACATTTAAAAATTGCTCTCGATCAAGCTCCGTTAGAAAAGAACGTTCATTTAGAGTTAGAAACAGCTCTCTAGTATTGCTGGCAAGAAACCAGGTCATCTACTTAAAAACGCTTGGACCCGTCAATTTTGGATTTTAGGGGGAAACATTGTTTTGGCACTTTCACCCCCTGAGCGGAAACCCTGTATCGGGGGTGAGACTCACCAGTTATATCTTAAATAGAAAGATTGGTCGAATATTATTTTGAAGGTATTTTTACCTAGATAATAACCCCCAAGTTTTACATCGCTACTATCTATCTAAAAAAAAAGAGTTCTTTGTAACAATTCAACTTTTATTCCTGTGGCTTTCAATTTGTCATGAATTCCTAATCCGACCCTGTGTACGCACGCAACCGACTCGAGATCGAAGCAACGCTGACGTGTGGAAACAGCCGGACCGCGTCTCGAATATACAAGAAATGACGAAATGTTTGGCCGCTGATACCCTAGAAACAGCTGGAACGGCGGAGAGTGCCGCTTAGTCATAAAAAAGGAATGTTCGAGAGCCTCTCGTATCTTCCAGTAGCGCAGTTGGACTAATATAAATAGCCGACGTATCAGCGCCCAGTTTATTTTAATGTAGAACATTGTATTGAAAAGTTAAAGTGTAAGAAATATATTAGAATTGTTAGTTAGTGTCTAAATATTATATAAAATAAATAATACGTCTGAAATAAATTGTAAATAGTGTGTTTTTATATAAATAAACTTTAAATAAATTAGACTTTCGTCACAAATTATTGTTATCAGATGACATTCTTTGGTCGCCGTAAAGTAGTAAGATTTAGTTAATTTCGTTATAGAGTGGGCATAAAAGTAGCACATCAGTGATAATAGTTTACTCTATTGCTGAGAGAGTGCAAATAATTTTTTCCTTGTAAACAATGAATGTGCTAATAGAACTTCCTAACTGATTAACAATCAACATCAAAATCGACAAGTCCATCGAAACTACATTTTGGAGTTAGTCCAAACATTTTGAAAAACGGGGTCAGTAGCTAATAAATAACGTGAAATGGAAAATTCTGTAGTAAATGAAGATACAGAGGTGTCAATTTTAGGACATGTTATTCAAGAACCCATATTGAGTACAAGACAATTGGCGATAACATCTGGTATTAAGAGACGTAGCATTTAGAAGTTATTGAAAATAGTTTCACCCCTACAAAATACATCTGGTAAAGGAACTTAACGAAGACGATTTTGATGGGCGATTACAATTTTGTAAAATTATGATTAAACGGGCATTAAAAGATCAGCAATTTTTTTTCAACGTGAGTTATTCAGACGAATGCACTTTTTTTCCAAAATAGTACGGTAAATCAACACAACTGTCGTTATTGGTCCGATTCAAATCCCAGAATATTTCATGAAGTGCATACGTAACATCCCGAAAAACTGAATGTTTGGGCTGGCATTTTTGGTAACCGTATAATGGATCCTTTTTTTGCCAAAAACTTTAACCGCAGAAATGTATCTGGAATTATTAGAAAATGCTATTTATCCAGCTTTACTAGAGTTGATTTGAGAATGACGATCAGTACATAGCAAACAACTTAAAATTCCAGTATGATGGTGCGCCACTGTTCGTCAGTATTTGTATCAAACGTTTTTAGGTTTCCAGTATCAGAAGAAAATATTGAATGGTCCCCTTAGTCTCCGGATCTAAGCCCGTTGGATTTTTTATGGTGCCACTTAAAAACTAAAATGTATGCCACCCAGCCAACATCACGGGAAATCTGCGACAACGGATAATTTATGAATGTCATCAAATTACCATACAGATGCCTCAAAATGTCCGAGAGCATTTTGAACAAAACCTCTATTATTGCATATTGCATGGAGGCCCAGGGTTAGCATTTACTCAAGTAACTGGTAAGCTTTTACAGAAAATAAAAATCGTTAAAAGATCATGGCTAGGAAGACAGTAGCGATTTAAAACTCGAAGGTTATAATCTATGTAAAAATACCTTCAAAATACCAGTGGTGGCTGCACCGACCATATAGGATTGCCAGATATCCTGTTTTAGGTGGGAGTCTCCAGCCTATCCAGCAATTGGACAGTTGACAATACCTTTTTATTTCAAGAAAATTTTCATAAATAAAATATCTTTCTAAAAAACCGGTGGTGCCTTTAAGTGAGGTGTGGAGGGTGGGTGGGATAGCCCCCATTTTCCGCATAGAAGCCGGGCACCCAAAGCAATTTTTGAATTCAGGCGCCTATGCACACATACACACACACACACACACACACACACACACACACACACACACACACACACACACACACACACACACACACACACACACACACACACACACACACACACACACACACACACACACACACACACACACACACACACACGCACACGCACACGCACAAGCACCAGCACCAGCACCAGCACCAGCACCAGCACAAGCACAAGCACAGCTGAAGAACTCACCATTCTTTAATTTAAACCCTTTAAAAATATCCAAAAATGGAAAACACAAAATCAAAATACCTAAAACTCTTCAAATAAATACTTCAAAATTGAACAACACACAAGCAAAATACGTTTATCTCTTATTTAAAATTTTAAAAATGTGCGTGTATCATTATTTCGTATCATAATAACTTTATAATTAGAAATAAAACTGTAATAAAAAATAATTCTTATTTTAAAATCAATCAAATACTGTTTGCTTTATGCCACGTTACGTCATATTCAAAAAGTGCGAAATTCGGTTGAATTAGTAGCATACCGTTATTTGCGTTCCACTGGTGTTCACTAACCGAGACATATACGAGATTCCTCTATAATGGACCGTAATAGAAAAATTTTAAGAAAAGTTTTAAATTTTATGTTTTCAGTATTTTTGTTGGAAATGAATATACTCGTGAATATGTATAAAAAATGTTTTGAGTAAGTTGTGTGTAGAAAATGTATGTATTTAGATCATCTTCTAAATATGTACCTAAAGTACAATAGAATAGAATAACTGGAAAAGGTATATAATAACTTTATCAAAGACAGAAAAGTCATGTGTAGGACACCCCAGATTTGTGCACCCATATTGGCTTCGAAATAAGGAGCAGGGCTTATGACATATAGCCATCCAGTTTAATATGAATATCGGTCTTTCGTCCTTATTAGGAATCTTCAGCAAAAAATAGACATTCTCTATTTAAATCTCTAACTTTTAACTTCGTCACTAGTCAAATCAAGGAAATGTAACCCTTCTACTGGTTCCATTATGATAATTATGACGAGATGGGTGAAATAAAAAATCTCCCTGGTATTATAAAAATGTCGTAAAATCGAAACCATTTGAAAATAGCCTCATAAAATCCGACCTTATCATTTTAATTAATTTTTTATTAGTAAATGCCAAACTGTTAGCAAAACGACGATAAATTTCTTGAATTATTCCAACAATTATTAATCAATTTTTTTCCATTGTTTCGAGATTATCTTTATAACCGATTTTTTCATAAAAGAAACCATAAAACGTTTATCGATACGGTACAGCACGGATCTTAGCAACTAAAAGGTATATAAATGAACGTTATATTAGATAAATTTTAATAATTCGTTTTTAGTGTTATTTTGGGCTAATCGATTAAATTGAGTAGTCGCGATGAAGTACTTCCTAGTTTTCGCAACGGTGTTGGTAAGTAAAAGTGTTTTTACTTGGCGAAGTCTTTGTTATACATTATAATATGCTAGGAAAACGTTTGTAGTTTTGCTCTAGTTGGGACCCTTCAGGAAGCAGCAGATTGTTACGTCTCATGGCTTCCACATAGTAAACTCACGCTTATATAATGTACAACACAAGTTTTAATTTTATTAATATTTTTAAATATATCAATTTTTATAATTAACCTCTTTGAGCAATATGGTATAAGATAATTAACTTATTTATTGACTAGATGCCCTTGTAACATACACTAATATTTTTTACATTTAACTTTTGAAATTAATTACGATTGAATTTCTTTTAAATTCAACCGAAAATTTTTAACCCTATTCTTGACAAGAACAGATTCACGGGAAAAAATTTTTTTTTGACATATTTGGTATATATTTGAACAAAATAACGCAAAAAGAGAAGAACAAAATTTTTTTTTGCTTTGTTTTGATTTTACAGGCCCCTATTTTTATGTATATTGTCAGATACGCTGCCAGCTTGGCGGCAATATTGTTTTGTATCCTACGAGATACTACCCCAGTATATATACCAATCAGTATTGGCACTCTGAGGCGGCACGTTTGATCTTTAAAAGTAGAAATTTTAGTTGACACTTGACGTTTTCGGGATATGAAAAGTTTTCTTTACACGAACTTGGTATACCTGGTTAGTTGAATTTTTGTTCTGTTGCTTTTCAAATTCATGTGTATGAGGGAGATGTGAGATACCTTTATAGACAACGGTTGAACAACTTAATTACTTTGAAGAAGAAAATAGATTAGATATCAGGGCAGCCTTCGCAAATGTAAGAAGGACAGAACCGTTTTAAATTTTTTTATATATGTGAAATATTACTTTTTGGTGAAAAGTTTAGTTACTTTTAGTTCAAAATATAACGTTAGTTTGTCAAGGGAAATATATAACACACAAGGTTAGAGTAACAAAATAGAGGTATTGCTTTATTTCTTAAGAATTACTATAATCTAAAACTTTTCTAGTATATTGTAAACATTTATTCTATACGTTATTTAGGTACTGCAAAATCTATAGGAAGGAAAGTATGTAGTTTTAAATTTAAAAATTTGTAACGGAGACATATTTAGTGTAGTTTTTTACAAATATAATTCAGTGACTTGTTTTTGTGAATGAGTTCAAGTATGGCAGACTAAAATCGTTATTTTTTATTATGAATTAATTTGAATTTATTTTAAAATGAGAACTATATGTATATGGTTTTCGTAGTTTTTACACTTGTGATAAAAATATAAAAGTTATGTATATTGGCCATTTACTACACACAGCAAATTCATAAACACAATACATATTACTATTTGACATTCTTGTAAAACCACTAATTTAAAATTGACTTTAAACTAAGTGACTATACACAGAATTGTTTGAAAGCAGCCATAAGGTATAATTTATTTATTGGATACTATAAAAAAATTAATAGTAGTTACATGTAGAGTTAAGTAACAAGAACTTTAAAAACAAAACCTTTATATCTAGTGAACTTAATTTAGTACACTCCTCAACTTTCTTAGGCTACCATTAAAGATATCTATTTGAACCTCGCTAAAAAACTCATTGGTAACAGCCATTATCTTGTTAAAAGGAAATATACTACTTGGATCTAAACTTAATAATTTTTTGTTACTTGGGATTCTTAGATTAACCTTTGCCACATTAAAATTTATATAGGCAACCAAATCACAATCTTTGTACTTAACATTATTTAAAATAGAGTACAAAATATATCACAGCCTGTTGATTTCTTCTTTGTAAAAGAGATTTAATCTCAAAATAAAAATAATATTACAGGGTGTTCCATCTCAGACGAGCCACCCCGTATATTTCTTATCCCATAGTAATTGGAAAAATTTCCCGAAACATATCGGATGATTTTCTTTGGGGGACATCTTTTGACGTATATCTGAGGCTTGCACGAGCAACTTCCTATGAGGGGGCGCTTCAACCCCTCAAAATTGAATAGGAAAGAGGGGTTGAGTGATACTTCATTTGTAAGGTCTTGGAAGCCTCTTTACAACGGTGTATGAAAAAAATCACATTCTTAAAAAAATTAATTGTTTTATCATGCTTACAATCAAAAAAATCAAAACTGCATTTATAAATCAAATATTCAAATTATCTCTCATTGACTTGCTTACAATAATACAGTCTTGAATGAAAACCGTCTTTAACATGGTCCAGCATAATTGGAGTTATTTGACGACACTCATTTACAATTCGTTGGCGTAGTTCGTCCAAATTTTCAGTTTGAGTAACAAAAATCTTGGACTTGAGATGTCCCCACAAGAAGAAGTCCAGGGGGTTCAGGTCAGGAGCTCCGCCTTGTTGGAAATGCAGTTGTTGTTCAATTAGTAGATAAGATAAATTTCGCCAATTAAATTACCAGGAATAAACATTCCTACCCAAACGTTTAGCCTTTCCGGATATTGAGTGTGAGCTTCTCGAAATACATGAGGATTTGTATTGCTCTAAATTCTACAGTTATGCCGGTTAACCTCTCCATTAAGTGAAAAAATGCATTCGTCAGAAAAGCAAACGTTGTACAAGAAATTTGGGTTATTGTTGATACGCTCGACCATAATTTCGCAAAACTCTTGCCCACGATTCAAATCATCATCATTTAATTCATGAATTAATTTAATTTTGTACGGATGGAACTTGTGTTTATGTAAAATTCTGAAAACGTTAGATTGGCCAATACTGGAAACTGCAGAAAGTTGTCGGACTAATTGCGTGTTTGGCATAAGTTGGACATGGCCCAATACCGCCATAGTTGCTTCTTCATCATTCACAATTCCAATGGGTGCCTTTTTTTATCCATTACTTAATCCGTCTCAACAAATTTTGTAATCAATTCCATTACGTACTTATGGCGAACGCTACGTTCAGGATGGTTTCGGTTAAATATCCTTGCAGCCGCTCGGGCACCATTTTGATTTTGGTAATACAGGCTAACCAGCTCAACACGTTCTTGCAATGTATACACTATAATTTATTCTTAAAATTGAAAGCAAATCAGCAAAGTAGTAACTTAACAGATTTATTTTTAATACAAAAAATGATCGAAGAAACGTGATAAACACCTTCTAAGAACAAAAAATTAAGGCAAGTTAAGAAAATGTTTTGATTTTTTTTTATATTTATAATTTTATGGAAGTCAATGGAGGATAATTTGAACATTTGATTTAAAAACACAGTTTTGATTTTTTTGATTGTAAGCATGATAAAACAATTAATGTTTTTTAAGAATGTGATTTTTTTTCATACACCGTTGTAAAGAGGCTTCCAAGACCTTACAAATGAAGTATCACTTAACCCCTCTTCCCTATTAAATTTTGAGGGGTTGAAGCGTCTCCTAATAGAGGGTTGCTCGTTCAAGCCTCAAATATACGTCAAAAGATGTTCCCCAAAAAAATCATCCGACTTGTTTCGGGAAATGTTTTCAATTACTACGGGATAAGAAATATACGGGGTGGCTCGTCTAAGATGGAACATCTTGTATAGTGTACGCCATTGAATTCCACGGGCGTATCTCCTCAGAAACATAACATTTTAGACAGTCTCTAATTTTTTTATGTTAGTATTTTACTAAGGTTTGCATGTAGTACAATAGTATTGATATATTTCTATGTGTATGCGTACTCATATCTTATTATCGCGCCTAATTTAAAAAAAATAAAATTTTATAAACACGTGTACTCATTATTTCTCAAAATGTTCGATTTCACCAACATGCATCTGTTTCAAATGACATATCTCGACTAAAATGGAAGCAATTAACTTTAAACCTAAACGGCCATTAATACAGGGTGTGGTACATACGGTGTTACCAACAACATCCCCAAATTTAACGATTTAATACTTTTAAAAAAATCGGGAAAATTGGTTTCTTGAGAGATACGACGTCAAGGAAAGAGGTCTTTAAACTAGGGTCTGCGGGCCAAATCCGGCCCGCCAGTGTCATCAATCCGGCCCGCAATAGCTATTGGTGTATTGTTGCTCTGATAAGTTGAATAAAAAAAAAATGATTATAACTCTGATTTATTTACTTGCTAGGTATAGCTTAATGACAAGTATAATACGCAGAAAATTTACCTTAAGCATAATAATTAACAAATAATTGAACTAAATCTCATTAACATTATGAACTAGTAAATATCCCGCGATTTCACCTTCGGTAGTTATGTTGGAGTAAAAAGTATCACATATGTATGTATATCGATGTTTGGAATGTATATATCCTGAACAATATACAGGGTGTCCCAATGAAAAGTAGCCCGTTTTCATTTGATAAAATTTGGTTACGGTGAATTTAAAAGAGGAGATTTTTAAAAAAACACCCTGTATAGGTAATACATAATTTCTGTGTCACTGAAGCAAAACTTATAGCAAAATAACACATATGAGCAACAACCGCACGTTTCTACGATTTGTTTAAAAGTTATAAGCCTTTGGAAATGAGCTACTTTTCATTGGGACACCCTGTATATGATTTTTTTTTCTTTTGAAAATCCTTTAGGACCAGAATACTAATAAGATTTATGTAATTGTGATTTTCACTGACAATAGTTTGTAGTTGTGGGCCAATTTTACTTGTACTTATTTAAGAGATTTAAGCTGCTCATAGGTTAACTTAGATCTGTAAACATTCTTTGTGTACTTCATTTTGGAGAACGTTTTCTCACACAAGTAAGTAGTACTAATAACAGAAAATAGCCCACGATCAAATGTATTCAAATTATTAAATTGTACCAGTGGAAGAATCTTATAAAATTCTAGCAAAGATGAGTTTTGATATTTGTTTTTAATTACACCACTGCACTGTAAATCAATAAATTTCGTTTAAATTTTTTAGGCTATGGTGTCAATGTCAGCATTAAAATGATTTGGAAAAAGTTTAATTTCATATGCAATAACATCAAAGTCTGAGATACGAGTATCAAAATTTATCTTCAAAGCACTAAAAGCTTCGATTGTAAAATCGACGGGAGACTCAGTATCAGTAGTGTGGCTGATTATTTCACATGTTTTAAAATGAGTGAAACCTTTTTTACATAATTGTGATTCAAACAGTATTATTTTCTGTCGGAACGATTTAATATTAGTATACAAATCAGGAAGAAGCTGGTTTTCTCCTTGCCATCTCAAATTCAGTTCGTTCATAGATTTGCCAAATCGACATAGAATGCTTACTTCCACAGCCGTTTGTTATTTTGTAATTCGATAAGAAGGCGATGCTCTTTATTTAAAACAATTTCGATAACAGCTTAAAGTTAAAAAAAGCGCATGCAATTTCATAAATATTTTCCAAAAAAAATTAATGAACATTTTATTTTTTAATGACTTGAGAAAAAATAATTTGAGTTTTACTAATCACAGTAATGATTCAAATTGCGATTGAAAAATCACGCTATCTTCACTTTTGCTATAACTCTATATTGACGTTGACATTTCTATCTTCAAGAATTTATGCATATAAAAATATTTTGTGAATAAGGATTAATAACGTATCTCATAAATAATACTGTACTTTTCTTAATCATCTCCAAAGAACATTTTTTTTTATCTCCTTAATATAATATTTTTGTGTTAGGTTTGCGTAACTTTAGCCCTTGCCGACGACCAACAACAACCACAAGCGGAGGGAGCTGTACAGAGACAAGCTGATTTAGTAGCTGATGCGGCAACGCAAACTCGTCAAGTAGCACCAGAGGCAGTTCCTGAGGCTTCCGTTAGGCAACAAAACATTGATAATCCGCAAGTTCGAGCTGATACAGGTGATTAGTATTTGCTAATTACTTACTCAGTTTAACAGGTTATTGGTAAAGGAAAAACAAACAATGTTTATTCTTACAGCAGTTGTAGAGAGCAGCAGGAGCATGTACTGTTTGGAGTATTAAAACAAAAATTTTAACAAAACATTTAATATCCATCAGTCGTTAAAGGTCTCGAAATTGAAACTGTCCGTTACTTTTAGAAAATTCAATATTGGTTCAGGTTATAATTTACATTTTAGGTAGGATCCCGGTGTTCATCGAACACCAGGGTACACCAACGATGTTAAAAGAATGAAATGAGAAAACTGATCGACAAACTTATGGTATTTTATGACACGCGTAGTCGTAATAGATGGAAAATAAATAATAACATATTTTAATTTAAGACTAATAATTTAGAAGATATTTTGAAATAGTCGTTTGAAAATTTGTATGATCCGTGGCACGTTAATTTTTCTGGTACTTACTTTTATATTATTTGATAAATATTTACCATTTGATTACCAAGACTATTTTTATTTAAAGAACAGAAACTAAGAAAATATAGCTTGGAAATTCGGGAAATTTAAAGGTGGGAACAAATCAAAGAAAAACGGATAAAATTATCGCATCCCATCAGAACTCGAACCTAAGATCTATGTCTTGCAGGCCATCTACTTTGGCCGGAGAAATCATTTCTCATTCAAACGAGATGAAATATTATTTTCGTTTTCTACATAAGAAACTCACCTGGAACCCCTAATTAGAAAAGACCACCAATAAAGCCAAATCATTTTTTTTACTCTACAAAGAATGAGGATCAATCAGGCCCCATCGGATCTACTGAATTTACCGAACCGTAATGGAGCCATCTCAAAATTTTACTGAAAAGGAAGTGTAGTCGGCCAGCGCTATTTTTTTTTTTAACTTTGGCTGCCTGCGTAAGTGTTCCTTCCTGTTTACAGGGTAGATCGTGGACTGTATTTTTTAATGAATCTTATAGAATATCGGTGATAAATTAATGGATAAATTGTTGTGGAATGTAGAAATTAAAGTAATTGCTTCTGCCAACTGGTTTATATTATCTTTTTAAATTTTGTACTTTATAAGCACATAATATTTAACTAATACTGTTTCATTTAATTGAGCGGAAATATGCTGATTTAAAACATCTCTCTTGGTTTAGTGGTAAAAATGCAACCATTCGCGGAAAACTAAA
This sequence comes from Psylliodes chrysocephalus, assembly GCA_927349885.1. Taxonomy (NCBI): domain Eukaryota; kingdom Metazoa; phylum Arthropoda; class Insecta; order Coleoptera; family Chrysomelidae; genus Psylliodes; species Psylliodes chrysocephalus. Next base: position 31,183,578 of record OV651816.1, read on the forward strand.
ATTAGTTGTTGCTTGTTTAGAGGCTCAAATCGTTCTATTTATGTGTAGAAATAAATAGTTTAGTTGTGTGTGTACGTGACATTGTTGTGATTGGTTAAAAAAAAATCGTATGTTTGACACTGTCTTGTAAATGGTTTAGAGAAAGTGGCGTGCTCTTGATCACAATTAGCGTGTAGAGAGATAGAGTTATAAATATTAAATAAGTGTATTTTTTAGGATTTATTTTAAACGGTGCTTATGTGGATGCAAGTGAAATAGGTCTTGAAATTTACCCTACTGCAGCCTTCCGACTTTAAATAGACATGAGCTACAGTAGATCCATCTAGGTCGCAGTGGAATACGATGATATTACCTTAATTATTTTCCACATAAAAAAATCTAACCTTGCCGAGATAGTGTCTTAACTGTTCGACCACAGGACACTTACAGTCCTGCGACCTGGTTTTTATTTTGTTTATATTCACTTTTCGTTGTTTAGGAAATTATTCCTAAATTTCCTAGCTAAATTTCATTACTTTTTGGTGCCATAACCGACAAAATGTGGTTTCATTTTCCTTGCCTATGCATTTATAGAGCATATCCGTACAATTTGGAAACTTAACATATTTTTAGATGGACGGAGGAATCGTGCATGATTGCAAGAACCTGGGTATCTTAGTCGAATTCAAATCTTTTGTTTCTAAATAATTTGTCGATTGCAGGACATTAAGTGCCCTGTGGTTGAGCGGTTAAGATACTGGCCCTGTAAATCATAGATCGCAGACTCGAGCCCTGCCCGGGTGCGTAGATATTTTTAAATTTTTCTTTGGCTGTTTAATAATTTATTCTTGAATTTCTTACTTAATTTTTATAATTTTTTATATTATCTTTAATATACAGTGTCTGGAACAAAATGTATTGATCACAAAAACAGTAATAACTTAAAAAACAGCAGTAAATTTTACTTAAGAATACAAAATACGAAGTTTTATGAGCTTCGTACCAAATTGCATACAGCATCGCCTGATTTAACATCTTTTGATTTCTTAATCGGGGATTTCTAATAGAATTTTAAAAGAATAGAAATAAAAAAATATTTATATAGAACATTTACCGGACACTGTTATTTTTTTATTTTATTCTCATCAAATATATTATAATATTATTATTATTATTATTATTATTATTATTTTCAGTGACACCGTAAATGAAATAACAAATCAGTCAGCTATGGAACAAGAACCATAAAAATGTGTTTATGTTATAACTTGTTAATATAATTTTTAAATAAATATATTTATACTTATTTTAGTTATCTCAGATCTTTTTATTAATCACAATTTTATTCCACTTTATGTACAAAAACTATATAAAAGGAACGTTTAAGAATAGACACTCTTCCACATGAATTTTTGACAACGACATTGGCGACCATTTTTATTGTGGAGGAAGGAGGTGAAATACCTATGTGGAAAAAACACAGTTGAAATTTTCAACTATGATGGATTTAAACCCTTTTTACATTTTTCTGGAAATTTGTGATAGTGGGGTAGTTAATGCACTCAAAAACGGCAATGGGGCAAAACGGAAACAACCTCATTTTTATTTTTTCAGACTCGCTAGTTCTCCGAAAGCATATAATAAAGACATACAGTCGCCTTATTCCAGAGAAAGACAGAGAAAGACTTGAATGGTAGTCTAAGCAGGGTCGTATTTAGTTCTAATTAAAGTCACCTGTGCAGATTTACAACTTTTAAATGAGTTATACACCTAAGATTTGTTTCAACATGTCCAATCCAAAATTAATTTAGTTTATTGCGCAAGTGTGACTTTTACATTATTTGTTGACCCTTTTGCGACTAAACTAGGTTAGATAAATGTTGCTAAGACATGACTTGTTCTATATTCACTATCTCTAGATTTAGTCATATACGTTAGTTAGATACTAGTATATTTATCGACTGTGCTACATGATATTCGGAAAACACTAGATTATATAAATTATTTTAAAACAAATTTTACAGTTTTTAATATTTTTGCATATT